>CM021700.1:59168686-59216608 GCA_011074415.1 Stictonetta naevosa
TTCCTTCCTTCCTTCCTTCCTTCCTTCCTTCCTTCCTTCCTTCCTTCTTTCCTCCCTCCCTCCCTCCCTCCCTCCCTCCCTTCCTCCCTCCCTTCCTCCCTCCCTTCCTCCCTCCCTTCCTCCCTTCCTCCCTTCCTCCCTTCCTCCCTTCCTTCACTTACTTCACTTACTTCACTTACTTCACTTACTGCAAACAGTAGAAATTTTGCCTGAAATTAGGAATGGTCTGTATCCAACCAGCATATGTTTTAGTTAAAATGTTTTGGAATCATATTCCTTGTTTTTATCATTTGATGCTGACATCATTTTTTGACTTTTCTCTATAATGTGTGTACATGCACACACACGCATACATAAAAGTGGAAATAAAACTGTCAGTTACAGAAATTTGATCTTGCATTTAATGAACAGGTGAAATTATGAGGAAAAGTCCACAGGCTGTTGGGACACACAGGAAATACAGAACCAGGACTCTAGAACCAGCAATACGGAGAGCCTTTTCTAAACAGTATGGCATGCTGTCCCCCTAATTTTTGACAAGCACATTTTTTGACAAATAAAACAGGGATAATTAGTAATTAGTTTCACTATGAATAATGATCTTGGATTAGGGAACCAAACTTCTGTGTCTCATTTTATTTTCCTTGCACTTCCTTAGACCAAATGAATTGGGTTAGATTGTGGAGCAAAGTGCTGGAAGTTTCCATTTTAAAAAATTATGGAAAGTGAAGTAAATAGAAAGAAAGCGCACATTGCATTTTATTGTCTTTTTTTTTTTATGGAGGTTATAACTAGAGTTGTTTTCTTGTAGCTTTAAACTGAGTAGCTATGAGCAGTTACTCTTAACGGAGTCAATATGGACTAGATCCAAAAGTTTTTCAAGCAAATAGTGAGATTTCCAGTGATTTCAGTGTTCTTTTGATCAGGCCCTTAATCTCGTAGAAAATGCTGGGCTTAATAGAACTATAGTGTATGTGGTACTGACTGCATATGGAGTTCACTTTTGTGTCTAAAGGAGAAGAAGATGGAGATTTACTAACTGATTTTCTGTAAGTATTGTTTCACTTCATTGTCATTCTATTCCCTTTCCAGCTGTTTTTGTATATAAAAAGATCAAGTAAATCCCCTTTAAAAGGTTTGCTTTTGTGTTAAGGTACTTAAAGTTCAATGTCTTTGTGTCAAAGAGCTTTTATGAAAGAAGATTTGTCCAGGCATATCCTGTAATAAACATCAGGAAACTGCAGGGCTTGGCTAATGGTGGCAGTATAGCAAGTATATAGTTTAATTAGCTGGCTTTACATCAGGATTAATTTTCTGCCCCCCTCTCAATCCCCCACCCCCTTTTTTAAAAAAAAAATCTTCTCTATTTACTTATTTATTTTGTAATTTGAATATTTATGTCCTATCGTGGTTAAATGGTCTTAAGTAGTTTTCTGGTTCATAGGTAGTACAAAATGCATCATCCTTGGCTGATGCACTGAAGGCTGTGTGAAAGCAGATTACATCTCTGCGTGGTATTCATTGCTTAAGTGTTTGAAGAGCAAATTTGCTCATCTTTAAAGACAACTTCATTCAGTACAAAATATATAGGAAAATGAGTATTTCTGGATTAGTCAAAAGCAAGGGCTGTCACAGAGGTAATAGGAATCATTTGTATGTTGGCCAGAAGTTTAATTAGCATTAAGCAAAACAGAAAACTAGAGCTTTAGCCTATCTGATATAAGCCAAAAGTGGGAGCCCTTAAACAGTTTGAGGCAGGGAGGGAATTTAAGATTGTTACAAAATGGAAAGTGAATAGTTTCAGTGGTAATAATGAAGAGGAGGAGCAATTACAGAAAATATCATAAAAGAGTAAGGAAATGTATATTCACAAAAATCCCTGAGAGAAAATTATGAAAGGAGGCTTTAGCAACTAAGAAGTAGAATATGAAGTTGCAATCCCACCACTACATTTAGTCCTGTGCATGACCAAGTGAAAACATAATACTTATTTTGGATGCGATGATGCTGAAGGTGATAATGAGCTATAACGACAGAATCACTGTCAAAGTTCTCAGGTGAAAATAGCAGGTTTTAGAAAACAATTTTAAGTGTATGATTTAATTGGTAATTCTTGGATAATTATTATTGCTGACAGTCCAGGAACAGATTATTTGAATGGACAGACAGATACATAGTTATGATCTCCCAGATTTAGTTACACTTACTGAAAATACAGCTTGACTCTTAGAGAAGAAATTGGACCTGGTCAGTCAGGCTGAACATCAGTCTGGTGAGCCAGCCCCTCAAGGGCACAAAGTGAGTTTCAGTCCCTTGAACAGTGAAAAATGCATTTCCACGTGACACTTGTGCTGGCTGGGACCAGGCAAAGAGAGGTTTACTGGCAGGGTTACACTGCGAGCAGCACGACAGAGAACGGCGCTGATGGAGGACCTGGAGGGTGCTGGTTCACCTCAGGACCTGGTCGTCCCTCAGAAGAACTTCCCTATAATGTTTTCCTGAAGGCCTTCCAGCAAAAGGGAGGTTTTAATTACTTTGAAGGAGAAAAATAAAAATGTAAATGAGAAATACATGTGGCTACAGATGCTTGCAGGTGTTCACTGTCAATGCTTTTGTTTGTTCAAAAAGTCCTCAGCCCCCCCTTGCTTCTGAAGGAGGAGAAAAATTTGCTTGCAAGCTGTTTAAAAATAATTTTGTTCTCATTTATGTGGGAAGATAAATTGTGATATTTATGAAACTATTTCATTTTAATTGAGCATTTTAAAAGATGTTTAGTATTCAAGGATGGTCTAGGTCTGGTCTTAGAAAGTTTATCTTATTGTTCTGCGTATCTTAGCTGTTGATCCAACCCTCAGAAAAATCAAACTACAAAGCTGCAAGCAAAGTCTTATTGTATTTCTCTGCTGTGTTACGTCAATTTCTTCTGAAGAAACCTGTCTTAAGAGGCTGTGCTTTCCAAGCACTTGGACTGCCTTGTATCTCAAACTACTAATAAATGCCAACTATAACTAATAGCAACATTGGTATGTGGTTCACATTAAGAACAGCAGGACTACTTTTATAACTGGAGTGGCTGCCGGTTACTAGGAGCAGAGCCTGTCACAGCAGTAGTGGGTCTTTCGAAGGGTGTGTGTGGGGGGCGTGTCAGCCATAAATAAACCTTCTCAGACCAGAACTGTGCAGACTTCTGCATTTTGAGGTTAATTGGAGCTTGCGTGGTGCCACAGCTTCCACCATCAAGCTTTAATGGAAGAATGCAGGGAAGAGCCATGCAGAAACATAGGTATCATCTACGTTTGGGTTGTTTGCCCTGTGCAACCTGTAGGTTCATGCTTTCAGCTGTGGGGATGAAAGTGGGAGAAGACTACAGCAGACATTTTTCTCTCCCCCTTTTGTCTTTTTCAGCTACCTGTGTATCCTCTTTCCCTTTCTACTTTATTTCCATATACTTGACTCCCTCCTGACGACAGAGGCATTTTCTGATTTTCTTTCCATCCTTCCTAATGTGATTCTGCCACCATTTTATCATTTGTGGAGATGACTTCAGACTGAGGTGGTTTGGATTTGTCTCTCTTGGCTGGCTTGACAGATTGCACAGAGCCTACTTGTCCACCCAAACACTTAAATTAAGTGCCTGAGGTTAGCCAGTGGGGAACATGCCTTGAACTCTATACCACATACTTTTGCTAGACCAGCCATAGTATTTGGCTCCAATTCGGTAAGTGTGTTTTAATTACATGGATGCATGTTGCTAATGAAGGAATGCAGTAAAATTTAATTTGGCTATCGTAATATGTAGAACGGACTCAGTTTTTAAGTTGAAATGGCTGTACTTACAGTATTTTTTTCAGAGAATTCCATATTTAAAATCAATTTATTCAGACAAGTTTTTGCATTAATGGAAAAAAAATATATAATTCTAAAATACTTGTTTGAAACTCTGGATGAAATGAAGTTTACTTGTGGTTTTCAGAATTCACAGTGAATTTCTGCAATTGCATGGAACTGGTGTTCAGTTTAATTCACCATGCACAATAAATTTTAGTGTTACTAATTTTAAAATCCAAGGCTTAATGTTAAAGTTAGAATTTGAATGAGGTAAGTAGGCAAATACAATTTTTTTTATATACACTTAGCTTTTCACCCACTATGATGCTGATGCTTAGATACCCTATTTAATGATAGTTAATACAGTGATACTGATTTTGTCCCTGCTGTGTTCATTATTAACCCCAGAAGGTAATGGAATTCTTATTAGACTCAGTACTGGATATTAATACTGTGTCTGACTATGGTATGAAAAAAATGAAGAAAGCCTGCAATCCTTTGTAAGTTAATTGCCTGACTTAGAAACCACTGATGTACATGAGTAACATTTACTCATGCAGATTGTCTTAGTGAATTCAAAATCCCTCAGATGGGCGGTTGCAGAATAAGGCTATAAATCATAACTATATGGAAAGTCTAAGAAATGTTAATGGGAAGGCACCCACAAGGTATCATCGAAATTTAATAAGGTTTTATGAACAGTATTTTAAAAGCATATATAATTAAATGAAGGTACTGGTCAATGTTCAAAAATAAAGAAGAACTGGAAGTTGAGCCTAATTTGCATATACATAAACATAAATTAAAAAACTCTAGAGCAGCCATCAGTTCACAGTAGTCACTTCTATTCTATATGGCAACCAAAGCCACCATGTCCGTGTTCCTTCACACCTATTACACCAAATTTCCTTCACACCTGTTATTTATGTGTGCCTCCCTCCCCCAGGTTTTTCATTTATTTATGCTGCAGTTTGGGGCTGAAGTAAAATCAGTGCTTGGGCAGACATCCAAGGCATGGAGGAGCCTGGCACCCCGCTTTTGCATGGGAAGCAATGCTAGAACAAACACTGCTGGGGCCTGGCTCATGGCTGAGGCCATGATGACCCATCATGGTTTCAGCTGTTTCGCGTGTACGTGAAGGGTGTAGGTACACTTAATGAGACACTGACAGGCTCCTGGACAAGCACAGTTTCTGTATCAGGGAACGTGCCTTTTTTTTTTATTTCTTTCTTTTTTTTCTTTTTTTTTTTTCACCAACAGACAGCAGGTTAAGTGGTTATCGCTCCACTTCTGGGGTGGTTTGGGTGCCCGTAGCCAGGTACAAAGACACTCTGCATGTGGAGTACATGCAGCTGGAAAGTATAAAGCAACTATTTATTCATCAACACGCATGAAATGTAGCTGGGATTTAATAAACTGCTAGGGAGCTAACCTTGATGAGGCACCTGGGGTGGGGGAAAGAAGGTTTTGGTCTTTAGGTAGGTATCAGGTAGGAGGAAGGGCTTCATCTCTCTGGTTCCATGAGGTTGCTATTTGGTGTTGCCATCTTTTACCATCTCTTTCAGCTCTGGTAACCCCCCCTCGCAGGTCTTGCTGGCCTAGCTAGATTTCCAGCTATGATTTTTATTCCCTTTAAAAAATATATATTTTTTAAATTTTGTATTTATTTTTGGATTGTATATTTTTCCATGTTGGTGTTGGCTATTGAGGTGGCTGGCTCAGAGGCAGGGGCACCCTGGGAAGATGTTGGATAGCAGCAACCAGAAGAGATGCAGCAAGACCTAGTGCAGGTGGCAGTGCCTGTCCCCAGTAGTCAGCTCCTCAAAAGCATCCTGTTTCCCCAGTGTGTGGCCCGGGGCTTATGTCATCTGGAAGATTATAAGCCCCTGGGAGATGTGCAGCCTCTCTCAGCCCAGTATATTTGGCTCAGAGTTTGTTTTCTCTCAGCCAAAAATGGTCCTTGCTGCTGGCTGTGTGTTTTGAAGAGAAAATATACCTCTCAAGGGGTGAGCCCCAGGGATGACTTCCATTCACACATCCACACTTTTTTTTCTTCCCTTCTCTAGTCAATTGTTTGGCTCGATCCATCTCTCTTGCATTTGTGGCAGGTGACCAAGTATCAGAAACTGTGGCAGAATTGTCACGCAGGTACTTGTGGCAGCTGAAAGGGATGTGGGGCTTGGCTGCCAGGAGTGCCAGGGTGAGCATGCTGCCATGGGGAGGTCAGCCTGGGGACTGGAAACTGTGCCGTCAGCTCCAGCATGGAGGCCTCTGCTGTGCTGCAAGGCCTCTCCAGGCACTGAACCTTGAAAACCTTGCTGGATGCATCTCCAGGGCTCCCAAAGTGTAATTTTGTGGGTTTACAGCAGGCTGGATGTATACTCGCAATGGCTGGCCTATAGTCCGCAGGCTCTGGTGGCCTTAGCAGGGCCAAGGACAGAGGCAGGAAGGGGAGCTAGGGACAGGGTTAGGGAATGTAAGTTACACTGTTTTTATGTCAGGCTTAGGTGATATATTGGTTGTGTGTGTGGCTTTTTTAATTGCATGGGCAATGCTTTTGGTCTAGTGGCTTAGTAGAATAGGTGTTAGTTTTGCTTGGAGTGAGTCTTGGGTTTTACTTGGGCACTTTAAGTGCATATCTCTGCTAATTTTGAAAGTTGACATCCATTTTAGTTACTTTTTTTTTTTTTTTTTTTTTTCTTGAACCTCCACAGCTGGAGGTAGATGTGGGCTCAGCCAGAGGTTCTCTGTTCTACAGGGCCTAATTTGTGTTTCCATTAAATTTTGGAGCCATTTAATATAATTATTTCTATGTCTGTTTTCAGGAGTTTCTCCCTGTCTAAAGCCCCTGTCATATAAGGCAGGGGGAAACGTTTTGTACTTGACTCTTCAGTGCATGGAAACATCACCTTTATTTCTTGCCTCATAATCTGGAGAAGTGATAGCTCTAGTTATGCATGCATACATGTGGAGTAGATACCTTATATGAATGAATTATTTCGCTCTGAGGTGGGGCATATGATGTTTGTGGTCTAATGGGCCAGGCCAAATGTGACAGCAGTGGGTTTGCCATGCACAGTACAGAAAGGGAAAGAAGAGAAAGTTTATCTGAATGAATAAGATAGCAGAAGGTAGTCAGAAATGTAGATTGGCAATCTTTAAAGGGAGACATTTGTGATGATAACACCTGTTATGGCCTTCAGCATGTTACTGATAAGTAGTTGGTCAAAGTATACAGCATCTTTCGGAGTGCATTCTCATATACTAGCTGTGAACACATGTACAGAGAGGCTTCATAGTAAGTCTGGATATCTTTCTAGACAAACTCAGCAAGGTTCAGGACTTTAAGCTTCAGCTTTGTTGGCAGGCCACAATAATTCTGTTGTAGTAGAAACAAAAACATAAAAATCAACCACTGTAGCATTATATGGAAAGCATGCACTGAATTTAATCAAAATAATAAGTGTATATTGTTTCACTTATTTGCCAAGAACCAGTTTTTCCTTTATTCTGTTTTGAACATTAAAAGTTATCTGAATGCCATGCCTATGTTCTAGGGTGAGGAACAGTGTTTTAGTATCTCAAACACTTTTGACTAGTTATATAACAGCCTGCAAAATGTGGGCCTAGGACTTTTTTTTCTTCAGTAGCAGCTGTTTGCAAAATGCATATATGTGTGGGAAATTACAAAGAAATAAAGCAACCCATGCCAAAATAGAAATAGTATAAAAGAGCATTTTTTTGCTTGCTTAGCATTACCGTGACTTATCACATAGGTTGGTCATAGACAAGATATACAAGATATACCAAGCATTATTACAGTTCTGTGGGTATCATAAATGAGTCTGTGGTTGTAATAAGGTGTAAGGGTGCTAATACTGAAAAACAGCGGACCATATCAGGGTTACGCAGGGAGAACTCTTGAGTATTAGTAATGTAGATATGGTAGCAGTCCTCAATTCCGTCTAGAATGTATCATCAGAAATAACATACTGCTTTCAAAACTGTCATCTAAAGGTTATTTTTCTTTGAATCTTCTTTTTAAAAAAATGGATAGAAACATCAAAGAAGAAATAAAAAAGCAGAGTTTTTCTCATTTCTTGCTGTTGGTCAGACCTGGTCACCTACCCTGCAACCAAGAACCACCATCAGCATGCATACCATGGAGCTAACTCGCAGCTCATTTAGGACAGAGGTGTGAAAAGCAGACAGCTCTGAATTGGACTAAAAATCTTTAACAAGAAAAAAGGCTAATTATTAGCATGCTGCTGCCATTTGAATGAGTTTAGTAAAGCTTTTTAAGTTTAAAGCTGGCCTAATCTGTTAGTGTTGTTAAGCATTCCCAGTTTGGTGCACTCTAAGTGATGCATTGAGATAATATGTATTAAATTGTCAAGAAAAATCAGCCCTGGATGGCAATGTTGCAGCCAAAAGGAGCAGAAGGAAGCTTAGAGGAAAGGAGGTGCTTCTGCTCTTCTACTGAGGAAGGAATTTGGAAGGTCATAAGACTAGGATAGTTGGTGTTGGCTTGAGGACAGCTGTAGATGGAAAAAAGTAGCAAGAGAAGGGACTCTGTTTGGACTGTTGCATTAAACACAAGTGCTTCAAAGTTGCCTTTGGAAAAACTTGCGCCTTCTGCTGGGCAAACGGCTCAGAAAACTGAGGCAGGACTTTGAAACAGCCTTTATGTGTTTAGCCAAAAGTCGAGGAATGGCTAATAGCCAACAAAGGAGGTGGACTGCCACAGGAGAGGTGCCATTTACATAGCTCATAGTTACATTACAATGAGTGGTTCACACTGGAAGTTAGTGGGGTAATCTGCTGGAGCAGCTGGTTTGGCTTTGCTTAGATTTTTTGCTTGTGCTGATCAGCCCCCAGCTAGGGAGCTGGGAGTCTGGGGCCTTGGCCTGCAAAGATGTTGGATTGGCCTTCAGAAAGGTGGCTGCTCACAGATTGTTCTGCTTTCAAACAGTTAATGTAAGCATGCAAGGTATACATTAATTGCTGTTACCGTTCTGTCAAACAACTGAATTAAACTGAATTATTGCCTGGGAACATTACATGTTTACACAGAGCTTTGCGCAATGAAAATGCAGGCATCCTTTTTCTTCTGTAAGGATGTGATCACCTCTTTTTTTTTTTTTTTTTTTTAAACAAGTCTGTTACAAATAGAATATGGAGCAGTAACCTTTGCTCCCAAATGTAGGCAGTAATCTAATTTGAGCTGTGGAAACTGACTTCTTGAACATTTGGTGCAACTTCTATTCCTTCTGGAGAAATAATTGTGTGTTAATTAAGAGGCAGAATTCCACAAGGCTTATTAGCTGTCTAGCTGGATCTGAGAAGCAGAAGGTTGAACAGAGTTTAACTAAAATTTAGAACTGTTAATTAGTCTCCTTTCTTTCTGGTTTCCTTTCTATTTTCTTGTTTTTAGTTTGTGTAGCACACTTTGAATGACCCGTGAGAAACTACTGTGCTTCTGACATGATAGCTCCCAATTGTAAATGCTGTACTTTACTGGCTGTGAAAGAATAAAGCTTTAAAAGAGCTTGGCTTCCCTTAGCTACAAGCTAGCTTGTTATGGAAGAAGAAATGACACAAAGTGGAAAAAGCAGGCTGGCTAATCTTGTTAAATTGGCTGAATAATGTTGCATTCAAGATTCCTGAACTCCATTCTGGAACACACAGATGCTTTAATAAACTTGAGATGACCTGTCTCACTTTAGCAGTTTTTACAGGGTTCAGAAAATGTTTGATAGGTGTATGGAGACTTAAGCATGAAACTCTTCCTCACAGACCTGCATTTAGATAGTTATCAATATGGGGATTTGTGAACATGCAAAGGTTTTACTTCCCTAATGTGTGCCTGGGCAAGATCAGGGAGGGAAAAGCAGACCCGTGAAACTCACGTTAGTATCTCTGAAAGCTTGTTAGACAGCATGCATAGAGATGTGAACTGTTTTCTGGATTTGCATTCTGATATTATGATTAATATCCTTTTTTTCTTTTTTTTCTTTTTTCTTTTTTTTTTTTTTTGAAGGGGAGGGGTGAGAGGGATGCTAGCAGGCGGTACAAAACTCCCTGGGATTCTGGTGTGCTGGGAGGTGAGCTAAGCAAAACAGCTGCTCTTCCAGCTCGCTAGCCCCTGTACCCCCCAGTGAAATCATTTTGAGCCTGCTGAGCAGGAGCAGTTTAAAGGTCTGTTGTAAAAGACTCAAGAATTCTATTCATTAATTAGACTTGTCAGAGTCTGCTTTGTGTCTGCCACAATGCATACTATTTCATTCCAAGGGTGTAGTTAAGCCCTTAAGCTAATTTGATTTCCGGCTCTGTTCCTCTTGTATTCAGTGCCTCACCTTTATATGTTTTGTTGTTGTAATCACTGAAATGTTTATATTTTCCTTTTCAATTTATACCATGTCCCAACGAAGACATTTGCATTTATATAAATACTTCAATGCAGGATCAGTGCATTTGCCTAATACAGACACTGCAAAACAATATACACCTGGATGACTAATTGTGGTAATCTAACCGGTTTCAGAACAATATGATGTGCTTGTATTTTTGGTTCACAACTGGGGAAGGAGAAGGCTGAGTGGGAAAGGGAAGTAGAGTAAGTGCAGTGTAACAAACCCCTGAATTATAAACAGAAAAAAAACTACTTGGTTATGGAAAAACGTTCTAATTGTTCAGATTACAGTAGCTCTGTAGAAGCATGGTAGTCATGCTACGCACTTATTGTTCCCAAGCATTTGGGGGTGGTGGGTCTGTTCTTCCTTATTTTTAGTTACCTTTCTACTTGTTTGAAATATGGATTTTTTGTTGTTGTTGTTGTTAAAGATAGCCTAAGTATGTGTCTTAAGGCTAAATTTGAGGAGCTCATGAAACAGTAGGGTGCTTGACCTTAATTGTGAGATTCTAGGTATGCATGAATGAAAATCCTAAAAGCCCTGTTAAAATGTGCACTTTTTGTGCAATCCTCTTTGGCAGTGCTTGAATTGCTTCAGTACTAAATCTTGGGTTGGTTTCTTGTTGCTATGCTAGCTTTTCTGTCAAGTGTACTGCACAGCATTCTGATCTGTCAGCTACTTGGCAAGAGTTGCTTGCTTAAATGATACTAAATACTTCTAATTTCACTTTAAAGGATTGTTTTATGAAGGGTTGTTCTTAGCCATACGGCTCTAAATTGTGCAGTTTTGGACAACTAAATGATCTTCCTCTGGTAGAAGAAGAAAATGCTTTATTAGCAGATTTAATGTTCCAGTTGTCTTTAAATGACAGACTTGGAGAACATGATATTTGGATGGGAAGAGCTCAGATCCCAAATGGAGCTGCCTAACCCCATTTACTTGGGGAACATCTCTGCATATATGCCCTGCTGCTTGTTTTGTAGGATCTTTTTCACTGACTTTGTGCTGTTTTACACTGAGACACAGATAGTGAACTTGCTGACGTTTATTACCTCCTGATCTTTAGAGTCTCTCTGCATTGTTGGAATGTCCCAGATATAATTTATTCCCATTGCTCAGTTACAGGCTCCTTTGTGTGGGATATAACTGCGAGCAGAGACACTGCCTAACTACATCAGTTCAAGGCCATACAGGTATAGGGTTGATGCAGACAGATAAAAGCAGTTTTAAAAGATGAGTGTCCACAGGTAAAGCTTCACAGTTGAGTTATAAACTAGATCCTGTTAGGAAGCAGCTGGTTACTGTAAAAAACTACAACAAGATATTATGTTAACATTGAAAGGGGAGAAAAAGCCTTCATTAAGAAATATACTAATAACATGATCGTATTGTAGAGCATCATTTAATATTTTACATAGGCACTTAGCAGAATATAATAGAAAATATATGCCTGTCTACTAGGAGTTATATGAATGCATACGTTAGTTATGTGGATCTATATCATAAAACTTGTCTTAATCTAGAGGAAGATGAAGTAGGTAAGTGTTGTGCTATTTTTGTGGTCCCCATGTTTTGTAGGACAAGCTTTGTAACTTTCCTTGGTGATATCTGGTGGATTTAGTGGAGAGCCATAGAGAGCTGGGACACTCTGTAGATGGAGATACCACTTCTGTAATCCACTCTGCATCCTAGTGTGAGCTTCCTTCAGTGGTCTGGAGAGGGATTAGCTGGAAAGGATGCCATAAAGACAAACTCTCTTCACTTCTTCTGTTCACTTTGTTCACTTCTCTAACATACAGTGCATAGGGGACATGAAACTTGGTGTCCATACCTGGTGCATCCACTTCTTTCTACCATAGTTAATTAAAAGCATGCCTTCAAGGAAAATATTAACACAAGAATCTAAGCTGTAAGCATCCTATTCAGATCTGAAGACATTGTGACCTTGTTTTCCTAGTTCTGGTTTGTTATTAGTTTGCTTGGAGATGTACCCTGTAATTCTCTTTGTTGAAGCAAGCTGAATTTCTAAATCTTTTCTGGGAAGTCAAAGGTGGCACTTTAGGTTGTAAGGTGTAAGAACTGAATATGTCTGCTTTTCAGGCAGAAAAGTGGAATGCCTGAAGTTCTATTATGCAGCTTTGCCGTTCGGGTGGCAGCAATACCCAAATAAGAAACATGTATGCATCTGAAGTGTATCAGCATCAGCTTTCTCAGTGTGGGACAAAATGACAGTGCGTCCTTTCTGCCATCCAGGGAATATCTTGGAAGTGAAATGTCTGACAGAAGAGGGAGATTAGCACATGGAAGGACACCTTGTATAGCTCTGTGGGGTATAATCCAAATTGAAGATAGTCCTTCTGAAAAGAAAAGCATGCAAATCATTACAGGCCTGCAGTATTCAGGGTAAATGAACCTATATGACATAATCCTTTTTTTTTTTTTTTTTTTTACTCTGCAAACTGAAGTCAAATGAGCTATAAAACTGGAAGTTCTGTTGAGCTGTTTACTTTGTAATGGTTAAATGGCTTAAAGGCTTTAGAAAAACCAAGAATTAGCTAAGTATAATTCACTAGTGTTTCACACTGTAGTTGAAAATGTTGTATCTACATCACAGCTCAGGTCTGCATCTGACATATATTTAGCCTTTGTGCCTCAATGCCACTGTATATGCATGTGTGTATAATATTCAAAATATATATTCAATGGAAATTGAATATCAATTAATATCTGGATTAAAATTGGGGATTCATGATTGATAGATTGTTCACCCTTCTTTCCTGACCTATGAGATGAGCAGAAGAAAGTGGATGATGATAGGTTGTCAAGGTAAAATGATGTTGTTTAGAAGAAGATAATATTTGGAGTTCCTGTTTCAATGAATAACATCACTGGAATGTTCACCCCATCAGGCAGCTCTGAAAAACAAGCTTTCAGAAGGTCACAAGCTTGAGCTTGTAACCTTGCTGCCATTTGTCTGGTACGATCTCTCTTCATCGTAAACCTGAATGCATTTATTAGTATTGCAATGAAGAGAGTCTGAAGAGAATATTAAAACAGTCACTGTTGAGCCAGGGAGAAAACCTTAGTTTCTGAAAGTAGTGGAGCCAATAGACCTGTTGAAATAAGAGGTCATGTTCAGAATATGAACAGTACTTTAGGAACCAAAAGGGATACACTTATGAAAGAAAAGGAGATGTGAAGGAGAGAAAAAATGAAAGTTGTTTTGGTTGCTTCCATGGAGTCAGAACAAAGTTTAAAAATTAAAAAAAAAAAAAAAAAAAAAAAGCATCTTTTATTTAAAAGTACATTTAAATTATTATTTAGACAGATGTAGTCTAAATGCAATGAAGTTGGAGGAAGGCAGACAGGATAAATGTTAATATTTGTTTTATCCATCAAGTGGGTATGGAGTCCACTAAGGCTATTTTTGAGTGAGTGGCTTCTTGAGTTGGGGAAGATAAGGCACCCTACTTGCACTCTGTTTTAGGACTGGAACTTAAAATTGCAGTGGAGAAAATAGGTACAGCTGTTGTCCCAATTTACTTTAATAGGACTCTGAAGTTTCAGAAGTTCAGCCTTATGCTGTCAGTGGCAGGAATAGGCTCAAATAAAGGCTTTCTTTGGAAGCTATTAAGAAACCAAGGAGGAAATAAAGGTTGTGTTCTTCTATTGGTCTACTTTAATCTGTTTATATAAATTTATATGTAGTTTCTTAGTGTACAGGAAAAGAAAGAAGCTTTCCAGATAAAAATTCTGGATAATAAATTAATACTTTTAGAGCAATAGGGAAAATGAGTGGCCTTCTCTGTCCCCCATATGGAGATACAGTGTTGTATTGTCTGACTAAGAACTGTGCTTCTAAAGAGAATAACTCAGACATAGTTTAATTCTCCTAGAAAGCCTCTGAGATCTATTTGTGTGATCGGCTTTTAAGTATCAAGCAAGGGAGAAACCTGCCAAGAAACTGAACCAAAGCAGACCTTTCTCAGATGTGTGCTAAACTGGATGCCAATTTAAAGTTCAACAAAAAGCATGACCAAATGCTGTTTTTAGAAATGCTGTCCAAAGAAAAATGGATTGACAATTTGGGCCCACTTGACAAGTTTTCTGTTTTTAAACTGTGCTTTTTTTCAAAGGTGTTAAGGTAAAGTTAGAGAGATTTGGGAGTTAGGTACTTGGTTCTTCCTTTGAGAAATGAATTGCTAGGTGAAGTTAGAGGGTATGTTGATATCTGTTGCTCTAGAGGTATCCAAATTGAAAAGAACAGAAAAACCTCAACAGTTTGGCCATTCGTTTGTTGGTTTGGTTCCACTGATAGCACTTCCAGAAATAATCAGTGAAGCAGAGATGCACACCAGCTGGAAATGTTCCACTTTTCCTCTACATTTCTTCTTATGCAGGTGAGAAACCTACTGTAGTTTGTACAAGTTTTCTAGATTCAGTTCCATTTGATATATTGATATTGCTGGAAAGTGGTGTACCAGTGACCTTGTGAAGCAGTTTTTTCACTCTGAGTTGGTTTTCTCTTGGTAAATGTGACAACTTCAGGTGAGGAAAGGCAGTGCTCAAGTAGTGTGAATGATGCCGAGGAGGGTGGGCTCGGAAGGTGCTTCCTTGCTTCCATGGATACAGGTCATGCAGAATTAGGCGCTCTCACCCACGCTCTGCGGAAGATCATCAGCAAGCTTCAGTTTTTCTTTGAAATGTAAATGATTAGTGTCTCAGCTACTTGGATACTAAACCAAGCAGATCAGAGCTGGCATAAGGCTGGATTCTCTCTAACCTGCCTTCTGAAGAGTGCTCTTTTTTTTATATTTTCCTATCAATATACTACCTCTTTCTGTTGCATCTTGTTTTATTCTTTCTAAACTTGTCAGTGAAATATGACAGCCCTGAAAAAGCTTTTATTTGTTAGTACGTTTTTGTGGGCTCTTTAGACATAAAGGTCACTCACACAGATTTGCTGTTCTGCATCTGAGCTTTATGCTGTCTTGGTTCCAGATTTTTATGTAAATGAGTTAGGATAGTATATTTATTACCAGTGAAAAGACAGAGCAATCAATTTTCAAAAAAGGCAAGTGGTGCTGTGCTTGATCACACATTTTTCCTGCTTAAAAATAGCAAGTCAAATGCTGGAAGTTGCTGAACGCTTTCAATATTCACTATTAAGGTAGAATTTCACATTATGATGATTTCCTAGGATTGGGCCTCTGATTTAACATAACGATACATGTATCTTTCTGTGCTTCCTTCTATGTGTATTCTTTGTGTCTTGTTATACAGTAAAACAATGAAGTTTTCTCTTCCATAGAAATAAGTTTTAACATTGCTTATTTCAGCAATGTCTGTGGGGTAAAAAAATCTAAAATTAGATCACAGTTTGTTTTTTTTTTTTTTCCCTTCTGGAACTGATTGTAGCTCCTCCTGAGAGAAATGGGATCTGTAGGTCCCAAGTAGCCTTTCAACTCTAATTGTTTGTTATGTAAGAGAACCAGCTGGTTGGTCTAAAGACGTTCTAGAACAATGATGCTAATGCACAGGAAAAAACAAAACAAAACAAAAACCAACCTTTACAGAGGTTACATACATATTTTCTGTTAAAGGTCCTTGTGTTAATTTTTATACTATTAGAAAAATCACATAAACACACACATTCCTATTAGTTTGCTTTATGTTAAAACTACTGAAGTTCTAACAACATCATGAGCAATGGAAAATGTGTTATTTTCATCAGCTCCATTCTGTACATTAAGTCATGTAGTAACGACAGTTGATTGTAAGTTACCTGCCGTGTTTATTTGGCTACTTATAAGAGAAGACTGGAAGCAGGCCTGGTGTTGCCTCAGAAAAAGGACTGTAGGTGATTTGGAAAAAGACTGTTCAGACTTTTTCCTTGAATTAAGACAACGCTTTTTTTCCCAGCTTTTCATGCCTTCCTTTTCAAATGTGCTGTGATACCAGTATTGGGAATCTTAGAGTATTGTTTTTCTGTCTGGATAGCTTTGAGCATGCCATAGTAATGGCAAAACTGTTCTGATCTGAAGTATTAAGCAAAATTTCCTTATATACGGAAAATTATCTCTTGCATGTATCGTAGTAGTCCTTGGATTTCTATGTATCTTACAGCTCTTACTCATGCAAACTTTTATTTCTCTCACTTTCATGGGGTTCTGTGAACTGTGAACTTAAAGACTGAGTTATATATATTTTTGTTTAAGTCTAAAAAATCCTTTTTTTTTTTTTTATTTTTTTTTTTTTTTTTTTGTATAGTCTGAGCCTGCAAGCTCCTGAAATGACTGCACAGGTGTAAACACAGACCTTCCTTCCTTGTTTCAGCCACATAGGCACTGACCCAGGATTGAATCTGCCACTTGCTCCAGCAGAACTTTTTGGAGTTGGCTTTTTATTTATTCTCCTATGATGTTGACAGGGTGACTTGAAACTCCCTTATGTGATATTATGGGTTTATGCTTGTGCAATTACTAAGGAACAGCTAGTAAGGTAGAAAATGTTCTGTGCTGGTACTCCTCATGCTCCATTATGCATGGAGACATTCCAAGAGTTAATTCTGAAGGTTCAATATCTTAACTCTTAAGATTAATAATTTTTGCATTAAAACTGCTTGAAATCTGGGATTTTCCCAGCTATAGCAAGGAAGCAATTTTTTGATCTAATGAAAGTACTGCTTATTCTTTAGTGATCTTTGGTTGAATACAAACATGTTCACTCCTCTTTCTTTTTTGTCTTTTAATATTGCCCTGGTTTTGGCTGGATAGTTAACTTCCTTTAGAGTGGCTGGTATGGTGCTGTCTTTTGGATCTAGGATGAGAATAGTAGTGATAGCACAGGGGTGTTATAGTTGTTGCAAGGCAGTGCTCCCACAGAGCCAAGGACTTTCCATCTCCTCCTGGTGAGCAATGGCATTGTGCATCACTTGATTGCTTGTTTTGTTTTCCCTCCCACTCCCTTTCTTACTTATTAACTGTCTTTATCTCAACCCATGAGTTTTATTTTATATATATATATATTTTTTCTCAATTCTTTCCCCTGTAGCACTGGGGCTAGGGGGGTGAGTGAATTGCTGTGTTGTGCCTAGCTGCTTACTGGGTGAAACCGAAACAAATGCTCAGTAACATCTTTTCAGGAAACTCATCAAGTCTTTCTCTAACCTTCCCTTCATGTATTGGTTTGAAACTATCTAAACTAATATCTCTTAACAATTCTAAGAAAACAGTGAAGGAAAGCAAAGCATAGCACTGTGATATTTGAATTGTGATGGCAAACGTGAATCTTCAAGCATATTTGCATGGAGAAGGCTTTATCCCATTTCCATCTGATGTTAGTGTTTTGCTTTAAATTTGATAGTGTAGTTCTTCTGAAAAGAACAGAAGTAGTATGAAGACTGCATGTTCACTTGGCAAAATGAGTTTGCAATGAGGATCTTACTTAAAATAACAGCAAAGAAAACAATAGCAAAATTGAGATGTGGAGTTCTGCTCTAATGGTGCTATTTAAACAAAAGATTAACTTTTTTTTTTTTTAAAAAAAAAAAAAGGCAGAATAGTGTGTCCTATTGATTTATAGTCAGGTGACAGACATTATTACCACTAAAATATATCCCATGTAAAAATCAATACACACATACTATAGTACATTAGTTATTGCATGTTTTTTTTCCTCATTTAAGTACTTACTGATTCCATATTAGGTTTTCAAATTAAAAAAAAAAAAAAAAGGAAATGTAATGAGCCTTCCCTATATAATCTTTTATACTACATTACTTTAGGAGTAGAACTAACTGGCTGATAAATTTCAAACTTTATGTCAAGTTATGGTGTAATAGTTGCTTCCCATTTTTTGAAGTTACTCACCTTCCAGGATATACTTTAATGTATGTACATTCTGCACTTCAGAAATAATCTCTACAGGATTAGTGGAACATGCATATAACTGAAACAAGGAACTGCTCAATTTTCATTAAAAACAAACAAAAAAACCCACTTTATATATTTTAAAGCTTTATGTGTGCTGTATTAAAGCTTTCTCTTTATACATACGTATTGTTAATGCTATCAGAAAGGAGTAGGTAAACATGCAGTTCTTCTACTACAGTTCTCTTAAGAAAAATCATCTAACTTTAAGGTTTGTTTTTATACATAAATGTGTAATGTTTTTGAAGCACTTAATACTACTTCAATTGAGTGTAAAAAAAAAAAAAAGTTCACAAATGTTCAGAAACAAACTGAAAATATGTTACATAAAATCTCTGTGAATTGCTGCCCTCTCAAGAACTGAGCAAATGTATTGCTAGGAGTTATAGCTGGAGTTAAAAAAAAACAAACCAAAACAAAACAAAAAAACAACTAATCAAAACATTTCTTTTTCTAAAATAGATGCAAATGAAGGTGGTTTTGCCTTGGATATAATTATGATTTAAAAACACTCAACTTGACAGGCTTTAAACCTGATGTGTTGAACCTTGTTGATCGCTCTTCTGATTTTGCCTTGAAGCTCAGCTTCTATGTATCTTAAACTTGCGTGGCCTAACTAGCAGAGCACCTAGCTACTTTACACTTCTTATGCATTATGAAAATGACTTGAATGATGCAGTGAACAGTTTATAACATTTTGTTTAAGGAGTTTCCCAGCTGTGTATCTGTCATCGAAATATGCAGACTGTGTATGTGTTCAGTTTAATGTGGCAAAGATACTCCACATTAACACATTGTCCGTTCAAGAATTCCTGTTGCTAAGCCACAACTATACTTGCTTTTTCTTACTGGTCCAGCTATCCTTGTTTGGCATCTTTGTGCAATGGAATTTGCTTATTTCTTTCACTAAAAAATGGCATAATGTTAAAAGTGGTTCAGACAGGTCCATTCTCAGATAGTTTAAAGGTCTGCACCGGAGAGTTGAAGGTTTGAGTCCCTTGGTAAAAGAACAGCCTTATATGTGATACTTCAAAGAAAACTTCTGACTAGCTTAAAAGTATTTCTCATCTGTCCTCAAAAGGTACCTCTACAGTTTCTATCTTGAGAGGATAGAGGCATTTCTTCATCCCTTGGTAAAGTGTCTAGGTCTCTTTCATGTGCAAGGTAAAACTTTGGATGTACCCACTGGAAATGCAAGGCTATCTCTGGACAGGTACCTAACTGGTGGGATTTGTTCAAGTCTGTCCCTTCTCTTTAGGTATGTAGTCTATTAGCTACCTATAATGCCTTATAGGTATATAACAGACTATGTAGAGAGTTTAGGTTGATGAGACAAAATCTGTTTTTTTTTTTTTTTTTTTTTTCCCCTCTAAGATAGCAATACAAGTAGCTTAGTTGTTGTCTAATCCATGTCTTTAAGAATTACTAATAGTATTCTGATTATAACTTAACGTTCTTTGAACTTAAAAGATCAGTAAGATAGCAAGCCTTCAGTAGTTAATATTGTTTTTCTGTTTTAAGTCTAGATAGAAGAGATGTAGTTTCTAATTAGGAAGAGTGACCTAGAACGACACAAAGACCCTATATGTGATTCATCGACACATTATACTACCAATCTAAAAGAAAGAACTCATAAAAATAGAGTGATGTGATAAAGATCTCTACCCTTAATGTATAAGCATATTAACTGGAAAATATGCCCAAACTTGCTAAGATAGGTATATGTTTTACCATGAATATTCATTATAGTCTCTGTCTTAATTAAGGCAAAACATAATGTGGAGGTACTGCTTTTTAGAGGAATAGCTCTGAGGGCTCTGGAGTTATTACAGAGAAGCTAGACTGAATACTGCTCACCTTACAGGTTGTGGAGGAAGTCTAAACAAAAACATCATTTGGGCTTTGTCTAAAACTTGCAGTGCCCTATAACAAATCCCACACGTGTGACTAAGCAGCTTCCAGTATTCTATGCAGTATCTACAGCATCTCCCAACTGGGTGGTTGGGGGAGTGAAGGGATGAGATACCAAGGCATAGCATGTCCCTCTGTGTTGAAGACAGTATGTCATTTTATACAATTACAGAATAGAGTTGTTTAGGTTGGAAAAGACCTTCAAGATCATCAGGTCCAACCATCAATCTGACCTGCCAAGTTCCATCCCTAAACCACATCCCTTAGTGCCACATCTATGTGCCTCTCAAATACCACCAGGGATGGGCACTCCACTATGTCCCTGGGCAGCCTGTTCTGATGCTTGACTGCCTTCTCTGAAGAAATTCTTCCTAACGCTCAATCTGAATCTCCCCGGCACAACCTGTGACTGTTTCCTTGTCTCACCTGATAGAAAGACTGACACTCTCCTCTCTGATACCACCTTTCAGGTATTTGTAAAGAGTGATGAGGTCTCTTCTCCCCCAGACTATACCCCACATCCCTCAGATCTAGACATCTATTTAAAATCTAGAGCCCTACAAGCCCTCTTTTAAGTTAACTCACTAGTGTGAAAATCTAGCAGGTCATTTATGCCAAAATAAATGTTGCAAATGTATCATAAGGAAATCTTTGTTACCTCATTTGGAGGCATATCTGTTTCCATAAATTGTGTACTTGTAACATAAGCATTGACAAAACCTTCCTACTATACTGAAATCTTCAACTGCTTTTTTTTTTCTTTTTTCTTTTTTTTTTTTTTTTTCTAGAGAGGCCTGCACATTCACTCAAAGTCAGTAGCACATTTAGTAATGCCATGGGTGAAGGCAACTTGTTAATATTTTCAAAAATGAAAAGTCCTTCAAAATAGATCTTAATGCTTGGAACTTTTGATTTCATGGCTGGATGATAACAGATTAGATGTGTAACTTAATGTGTTCTGTTGTCTTGTAACGTAGAAGCAACAATCATTTTCTTCAGGAGTAACACTCAAATTATTTTTTATTATTTTGGTCCTTCAGAGCTATGAAGTGATCAGAATCAATTAGTGGTGAGTGCATTTCATGGAAGGCTGTATCTGTTACTCTTCTCTGGGTCTAAATCTTCCTGTCCCTGCTTGCTCACCAGGGAATAATAACTTAGACAGCTTTCTTCACAAAAGACCTTGAGTTTCAGGATAGACAGGAATGCAGGAACTTCATTCCCTCCCCATAAATATTAGTTTGTTATTATAAAGTACCATAGGAAAGGAACCTGTACTCTGAACATCTCTCAAAGAAATCAAAAGTTGCACAAGAATTGGTTAAAGTTGTGATGCTAGTATTTCCTTACAAGGTGTGTAATGCGATGAAACTGTTGTATGAAAAGCGATAAAGAGAAGAGGCTGTAAAAATAGCCTTTTTTAAAAAAAAGACTAATTTCTGTCATATTTTTAACCCACAGTCATTATTATCAAGCATGTTTCCATACAGAGAAGGCTGGAAACTTGCTTAAAACTTGAAAAAACAAAACTGGTTTTTTTCTCCTCAGATAACATGCCTTGAAAAGCTGAGCTCTTAACAACACTTTACAAAACCAGTTTAAGAAAAGTTTGCAGTAGAAACAATTTTCTATTCTTCACATAATGGGAGAAGTGTGGGAGGAGATGTGATCATCTGAATCGTGATTTCTCTGCAGTGCAGTTGCATGTCCTCATGACAAGGCCACAGATAGGGAATATAAAATTATATACTAGCTATGCATATTTGAAAAGTATTTAACAGACTTGCTGAGCTCTAAACTGTGGTGGAGTTGTTTCAATAATAATTTGGAATTAATTTACAGAGAAAGCTCAAGTTGACACAGAGGCCACGATGACAGAGGTCTGTAAATACCATGACATAAGGCACGTGCATTTGCGAGGCTTCCAGGGGATCTGCACTTTCCAGTGGCACGCCATGGGTGTGTCTGTTCATTTCTTTTTCAAATTTATCCACTAAATAAAGATGAACTCTTCCTAGGAACGACTGATTTTCTATTATCTTTCCATCAAACTGGTAGATAGCAATTCTGCTTGGGGAGGGTGGGAGTGGGTGGGATTTGAAGACCCTGGTGTCTGATTAGAGCATAGTTTTGTGAACAGTACTAATCAAAAAAAAAAAAGTTCTTCAATATGTCTTATGAAGACTTTTTTGACTTTTGAATGATGGCTCATGCTGACTGCAATAAACCAAATACATCCTCAGTATTGTCTGTCTCCTCCCTCTGCCTTTCATTGACTGTACAAGTTTCAATTAAGTTGTAGGCTGTCGAAATGTTTTGTAAGCTCCTGTTTAAGCAACGGTAGATGCTGCCATGCTTAACTGGGCTATTATTTGCTGGTGAGTTAATTTGTGATGGGGGTTGTTTTGAATGCGTATGATGTAAGTCACTGCTGAGCCATACTTTTGCGACTGCTTAATTCTTATCAACTTCTCCAATTCAGCCTCTTCTCTTTTAAATTGCTGTTGAAAAGTTTGGAGACTTGATAATTAATTTGACTCACAAAAGTGTGTTATTCTTCCTGTTTGTAGGTTCTCGGTGGCACTATATTGTAAATTTCAGCATGGGCTGTAGAACAGACCAGTATATAATGGCACATGTAACTTGCTCTATAACATGTAGGCTGTTAGATAATGCTGGCATGCCCACAGCCTCTGCTCGCTGGATCAGGCTAAGTTCTGGAGTGACTGTGTAGATCAGGTAGGCACACCTGACTGTACTGAAGAGGTAGAAGCAACAGCTACAAATCAGGGGAAAACATGGTTTGACAAACCAGTGCAGAGATTTCTGCAGTGCCTTCCTAGTTAAACTTTTCCCCAGTTAAAAATTATCAACTCATTCTCATTCCCAGTCTTTTCTTCCCATGTGATTTTAGATTTTCTTCACTGACAACTCTGTTAATCAAGTAATATCAAAGCAGCAGACTTTTGGAAGTGCTGATCTTGTTGCTGTGGTCCATTTTTTGTATGCTGCATTAAAGAAATGGGGCGGGGGGCTCTTGCAGGAATGCAGGTTATTCTTATAGGTACCTGCACGTAGTGGGATACTAAAACATCTGGAAAGTTTCACTTTTGATCAGTGTTTTGGAACTGATTGATGTTTATACTCTGTTACTTGCTCAGAAGATGAAAGAAATCTTTATTACTAAAGGGTTAGGTCTCTTTTGGTATATTAAAGGGGAATAATTGAGTTCCATTGATATGGAATGGTTCAGTTTAGCTAGCGATCTGAACAACTAATTCATACATTCAGGGTTTTATTGCCTAATGCTTAAAGCTGTAAGAAAACAGCGAGTAAACAAAAATTGCCAAGTCAATAAGCATGTGAAAATAGAGATATGAAGCCTGAAGTACTTGGATATAAGCAAGTACTTCTGGATCCTCAGAGGAGTCCCCTGAATGAGCACGTTACAGAGCATCTTGTATGTTATTCATGCAGGGGTGAGGACTATTTCCAGTCTTTGTCACTGATATTTACACAATTTTATAATACTTCCCTGTGTTTTCGTGTTTGTTTTATTATTTTTTTTTCTCCCTGTGGCTAGCGTGTTTCTCTCTCACTGTGTTGGCAAATAAGTGCTCAGCAGGGAAATGCCTAATGTAAGAATGTGGCAGAAGTTCAGGCCGATGACTCAGGAGTCCGCGGGAAAGCATTTTCTATGCTGTTGCTGCTCAGTGACAATTGATACGCTGCTTCAGAGATGAACTGCACTTTTCTTTATCATTGCCGGACAATGGAGAGTTCTGCTTTAATGGTTTTCTGTTGCTATGTGAGAATGATGGTCTGTAACTGCTAGAGTAATAAGAAAATAAGGGTTTCTTCAGTAATTCTGTTACTACGTAGGGTAGATGCTGTGTAGTTCTCATTTCATGCTCTGAAAGACGAACCCACAGGGTCTGCGGAAATCTAAAATAACAAGCTGTAGATTAAGACTGTGTGGGATGTATAGTTTTTTGACCTTCCCAGTGCATGTCTTTTAGATTGAGGACAGATGAGATTAAGTGACCTGTGAGGGACAGAGCACTAAACATCACTTACACCTTCTGCCGAGGCTGAAGGACGCCTGTTTGATTGCTTCAGAAGAAGAGTAGGGGAGAGACTTTCCTGGGTTGGGGTGAAGTAGCTCAGTCTTGCATCCATGTCTTGCTACAGCGATTGCTTTGGAAATTAAAAGGGGGTAATGGAAGAGCAAATGAGCCTGAATTTATATTCCGTGTATGGATTTAAAATTCAGTAACATATACCTCACAAGATACTGATCTTTTATGGGGTATGTCTTGCTATAATACTAAATCAGCACTATCTATGACAATTTTGATGTATTAATACAAGCCTGTTGTGTTTGGTCATTGACATCAACTATTTCAAGAGTTGTGCTATCTTTGGATTCAGCTCTATTATCAAATTGCATGCTTTTTCCAGTAGTGCCTGAGGCTTGCTGGGTTAAATGATGTCTGAGGAAGGCTTTGGTGTTCGCTGTTTGACTGCTTTATGTGAAATTAAACGTGCTTAATGACACAGTATTATGGGTAGTGATGAACAAAATATAACTGCAGCGTGCAACGTGGCTTAAATTACTATGTTTTTCTTAAGTTAAACTTCTACATCCAGATTTAGAAGTTGATTAATGTTTGTCAGGCATAAAAACCTATCTGAATTAGACTCACAAAGCTGCTATAGGTTATACTTAGAGGCTTCTAAGTATATAGGTTATACTTAGTGACTTGGTGCATAAATAATCAAGGGTATGATGCTTGAGGTCTTCAGTAAGATGTGATGCAGGTACATGAATATGGAAGAGGTTTGAATTCCCCACTTTGTCTAAAACATTTAGGAAGGGTGCAAATATTGCCACTATTATAAAATGTATACTATGGATGCTGTCAAAAAGACAAGTCTGGCCAGTTTATATAGATCAGGAGTTGTACCAAGGTATCACGATCACCCAGGTGTTGTATGTTCATGACCTTAATAAACACGTCAGCTTTTATTATCTGAGGCTTCAAACCCCCATGTGTGAAAGAGGGACGGTGCTAAGCGAGGCAGAAAGGGGAAATGGGTGAGCTATTGCTTGTTTGTCTTGCTTATTTGTTACAACGCTACTCGAGCATAACTTTCCTCATGACCTTTCGAATTATTTGGTACTTGATGATGCACTGCATTTGAGAGTGTCTTTTAGCCTTGAGATTTAAAGGAGTTGTCACAAGAGTATCTAAGAGCAGGCAGTTAACAGATCTTGAATCCATTGAAACACCGTGTGGAAATCGGGTTGTCTCTTTTTTGGCACTTGCTGCATTGTCACCCTAAGGCTTACCAGATAGGATAAAACACATTTCTGAAGTAGCTGAAATCCATTACATGTTGACTTCTGTTTTTTCCTTTTTGTTGGTCCTAATGAACGCTTGTATATCTTTAATTTCTTAAGAAAAGCATTCAAGTTCTAAAGCTTACAGGATTCCCATTGGTATATATACAGAGACAATGAGTTTCTTCTCTCTTCAGTTTTAATGTCATTTCTGTAATAAGCTCTGCACATCCATTCCTAATATAATGAGTTTTTGTTTTTTTTTTTTTTCTCAGAGCTCCCCCCCAAAAAAACCAACAAACACCCTCTTAAGTGGAGAATCTGTTTTCCAGGTTCCAGCTGAAATGGAATTTATCCTGTAGTTATGAACCCCTAAATACAGAGACCTATTAGGAAAACCCTGCAAAATGTGTTGCAAGTATCATTTCCTAATAAAATGTAGTGAATATCCTACATGCTACTACTTGTTCTTGTCACTTGTACAAACACAATGTATATGGGGGGAAACTAAATCTGTCACTATAAAATATTACTTCCAAGAAATCGCAATAACTAACATTATCAACAATTTCTAGGAAACTATGAAAGTTAGTTTATTCAGCTCCACAGTGCTAGCAACTGAAAGACACTTTAGAAATAAATCCTATTTAGCTCTGAGATTCCGTAATTTTGACGTTGCAGTTCTAGAGCATTTCATGGAGGACAGCACAGGACTCACTTTAATTGGATTATTTGGGGAAAAGCTGCCACAAGATACTGGACCAAAATCCCCAGCTGTCTTAAATGCACCATAATCCTTCTTGCAGAGTGGTTGGGAAACATTTTTGATGTGGTAACATTTTATATCCGCTTTTCTTGTGTACAGATGTTGACACAATGTTCAGAGCAAAATAAAGGCTGGCTCCTTACAAGGTAATATAAAGAGAAATAAGATATTCAGCACAGATCAGGTAAACATGCAAAGCCACTAGTATGGGACAGAGATCATTCTTTTTGTTGAATAAAGTCTAATGACCTCTTTGCTGGAATAAACAACTGATGATGGGGTTGTACTGACAGAACAAGGCACCTCACGCTTAGTCCTAGCTCAGTGCACAGGAGGAAATGGGGTGCCCCTGTGAGAAGTGGCCACAGCTGCAGGGACCAGAACAATCAATCCTCGTGGGGGACCCATGCTGGGGCTGTCTTTTCCTGAAGGACTGCACCCTTGGGTACAAACCCACGCTGGAGCAGGGGAAAAAGGTGAGGGGGAAGGAGCAGCAGAGAAGTATCACAGGCTGACCTTAGCCCCTGTTCCCCACCCCTCTGGAGAGAAGCTGAGCCTGGGGAGGAAGTGGGGATTGGAAGGGGTTTTGGTAGTGTTTTCAGTTCTTACCGTCCCCTTCTAATATTAATTGGCAATAAACTAATCTTCTAGTTCAGTCTTTCTTCATGATATTGGTGAATGATCTCCATGTCTTGTCTCGCAAGCTCTTTCCTCAATTTCCTCTCCGCATTGCTGAGGAGGGGGGTGAGGGAGCAGCTTGGTGGGCACCAGGCAGCCAGGAAAAGTTCACCCATCACAGCAATGTATTAAATAACATGTCTGACTCTGTTTCTGAGAGTACAACCTACATTGTTTAGTTCTGGTCTGTCCTTTGTTCTTCAGGATGCCTTTTCTAATATCTGTGGAGGCATGCCTGTGTGACATGTGGCCTACGGCAGTGTAGCCCGCAGTAGGGTTATTTCATGAGGCTGACATTTGCGGGCTTTTGTGGGACTCATCTTTGGACAAGCTGTCCTCTACAGCACTTTCTATTAAAAATCTTATGTTTTATTTTCCATGGGTCCTTTATAAAAAAAAATGCTTTAAACTATTGAGTAAGTCCATAACAAGCTTTTAATTTTGTCAGCCACGGAAAACACATGGTATCCTTATGGAAGGGATGGGCTGTACCAGTCCCAAATCAATTAGTGCCTTTTAGTTCTTTTGTAATTATAAATTCAACTGATGCTGCAAACAAATAGGTCTTTGATTCCAAAGTTACTTAAATCTTCAAATTCTGCTGAAAATGGCTACAGGCTCATTACTTTGTTCTTCCCATATTACTTCAAGAGATTCCTGGCAATTTGAGAATCATGTCACAGCTTTTTTTTTTTTTTTTTTTTTTTTTTTTTGGCTACATCAAATATTAGAAATGGGTGAAATCAATGGTGTTCAAACTCTCTTTATTAAGAATGTATTTTAAATATATTTATCTGGGATGTCTGGGCATTTTCTTAAGCAATGAAAAGGACAAAGGTATATAAACCAGATCACCAAAACTGCTGGGGGGGGGGAACAAAACATGTTTTTCACTTAGCACATCACCTAAAACTTAAATCTGATAGCTGTCCCCTAGATGGTCAGCTGAAGTGCAATGCTGTCTGTCTTCATGCACCTGAGCATTCAAGATAGAAGAAACATGCGTCTGAGAATGACTTTAAGGTATAAATGAGAATTTTAAGGACATCTGATGTATCAAATCAGCATTAGCTCTTTTTAATGTTGCGTATCTTCTAGAAAATTACTGTTACTAATACAGCATTTACTGGCGCAAATGCGGAGCTCCAGCCATGATGTGGTGCACCCACTTTATTGCAAGTAACTTTGCCTCAAAACTTAGGCTATTTCTATTAGTTTAGCTTATGGGGAAAAAGTAGAAACAGAAAACAGTAGACCTTAATAGTGTCTACAGGCCTCAGCTAATTCCTGAACTCTGTGGCACACAAAACCAGGATAGCAGATTTTCTATCCAAAAAAAAATAAAGCCACACACAACCTTGTGAATACATTGCTTCCTCTGTGGTGGGAAGAAGATGGAGATGGAAAAGTGTAACACAAATGTCTGGAACAAAATGAGGAATAGCAGGCAAGACTGAGTCCAGGTTTAATATTCTATTCATTATAGTGAAGTGTGCTTCAAACAGACTGAGAGAGAGAGCAATCAAACAGTGAAAGAGACTTCAGATCACAAGTCCATTAATTATGAAATCTAAAGAATAGACAACATAAGTTTGGTGAAAGTGCACTAAGCAATGCCATTTTGTACCATGCAAATTGCCTTGAACCCTCCGTGAAAAGTAGTGAGCTTTTTTTGAAGAGGAAAAATAATGAATATGCTTTAGAAAGGTAATGACATGCCTATATATCACTGAAACAGGAGGCAGAACACAAAACAAATTAATGATTATTTGTAAACCTAATAAGGGAATGTCAAGGACAGCTAGTGCACCAGACAGTACATGAATGTGAATGATAAAAGAGAAAGCAAACAGCTGCTAAGAAAACTACAAGAGAATTACTGCATCATTAAAATCAAGTATAAAGAGGACATATATTAACAGAAATGCTAACCACATGTTTTTTTCTAATATCCAGGGACTTTTGTCAAAAACTTTAATGATGTGATTTGCTCCTGTCAAATAAGGACCTTTTAGATAATGAAAGTATGAAAACAAACAAACAAAAAAACAGGTTTGGAAAAAGTCTATTGTGGTCCCTTCTGTATCTGTGAGTATGTCATTACCTGTACCTGTGCACAAAAGGTTGATAGGAGTTTTTGTCTAATGGGAGGGGGGAAATCCTGGAATGCTAACTTTAAGCTGAGTCTGATTTGGGATTTTTTTTTTTTTTTTTTTTAACTGTGGCAGAGGCATTGTTTTGAAACTTAAAAACCTGTATGTTCTGCTACTGTACGTGGTCGAGTTACTCTGACTGTGCATCTCAAGCTTCTTGGAAGAGGAAAAGAGCAAGAAGTGATCACCTGGGCATCATACTTGCCCCTCATCCCTTTTTTTTTTTTTTTTTCACGGGGTTGAAAACCCTTCGGCTGTTGTGATTTGCTGTTCGCTGCTGTAGCATTTCCCAAAGGAATGCGTCTGCACTGGGGAAAACTTTATTTGCAATCTCAACCTTCTGAACGCATATGCTTTTAAAAGATACTATTGCAGAATATAGGAAGAAAATAGAAATTGAGGACGATTACATTCTTTACTGGAGAAGAACACTGTCCCTCCCTCACCCCCCAAGCCAAAGTTTGTAAACTTTGTATCTTACACTATAATATTAATCTTTAATAACAGGGTAAGAGAACTCTTGCGATTTGTCTGTCTGTCTTTGGCACTGAGTTTGAACTGACTCTAGCTGTGGCCTAATGAAATTCAAATAGCTGGACTGAAGGTTAGAAGGGGGATGACACATGAGGCTGATATTAATAATGTATGTGAGCAAATATACTTGCAGTAACAGTTCTAACAGTGTGGAACAAGTTTCAAAGAGAGGTCTGTCTCAATATGACCCATACTAGAAAACAGAATTGAAACTCAAGATCTGCGGTTTCAAAACAGAGCTTTCCTGTCCACTGAGCTCCCTTCCGATAGAAGCCATCCCCTGCTGTGCAGCAAATGTCCAAATCATTTCATAACAATCTGGTCAAATAAGCAGTTACAGATTTTCCCCCTTCTGAAGCTGTCAACCTTATCAAATGTGATGTGGAACTGAATTATTATCTATGCTTGATCATTTGTCACACTGGAAATAACAAGTTTTGTGCTGGTTTGGTGACAAAGCAATAGCAAAGTATGTGAGCTAAATTACCTCACGTGCTAGAAAACACGAAACTGCCTTGTGTTTTGTACTTTCCTAACAAGTAGAAAATCTTGGTAGTTCCATTAATTGGGTATAGATTTCTGCCTTGCTAAATGGTCATGAAGACAAGACTCCCTTAGAGTCTTCTGCTAACAATACCGGCTTCTTTTCAGACAGTGGTTTTTAACTCTCTGTATTGTTAATCCTGAAGTCTGTTGACAACCTGGAAAGGAAATCATCTTGTCTGTCATCTTCTTTTGAAAATCCAGGAAAAATAAATGCATCAGATAATGCTTGTCTTACATGATTGTTTTTTTGTCAGACTCTGGATACACCGTGCTATTTTCTGGCACAGGGAGGTTTTGGTTAATATTCAGCTGAGGATTCATTGGTTGGACAGTGTTCAAATAGTCTTGAGCCCTCTCCCCTCCCCATTTGTTGGTGTTGGTTTTTCTTCTAAGTACCTGATGAATATCTTATCTCATATTGTGAATTAAATTAAGGTGATAATTTGGGAAGTCCTTAATTGATGTATGCTTTAAGGAATGATCTTTATTGATTGGCAACCATTTTTTAACCAGTCTGGATTTGCTAAAAAGCTTTAGAAAGTGACAAAGCTAGTGATAATGTGGGCAACATTTATTTGAACAAGGTATTTATTTACTATGGTCAGCTGAGGATCTGTAAGACTTAGATGCAGGTAGTCAAACTGATGGTAAACGCAGCCTGTCCTTATTTACAGAAAAATCTAGTAGTCTTTCAGTACAACATCTTCTCCTAGGTTTTATCCATTTCCTTTGCAGTTCAGCAAGTTTAGGAAGTCTCTCTTCCTATGCTATCCTCAGGACTTGGTGTTTGCTGCTACAATGGACATTGTCACACCAGTATGGACTTATCTTTGAGCAGACCTTGCCTTGAGTTATGTGGTATCTTGCTTGCAGAGCAAAAGAACAAGGAGTGTCATCTCTTACACTTAGGTTTACAACTTCGGAAGTACTCTTTTTTTTTTTTTTTTTCACTCAGTGCCCCTGGAAATGATTGGTGGATTTTTTTTTTTTTTCCATTTTGGATGGAAAGCATCCCAAATGTCACATCAGTGGTGTTCCCTTTTGATTTTATTTAGCTATTCACTGGTGACATCAAGAAGCATGGCCCCATGAATGTAAATCTTTCTGAAAGTAAAAGCTAGGCTTAGAATTTCCTTGCACTTCTGAAGTGCTTTGGTCTCACATAAGATCCTGTTAACATCTCAGAAAGTCTTATGACAAGTAGCTTGGTCTGATCCTTGTGCTGCTACTCTTGTGGGCCTCACACATCAAGGGGGCTGTGGCACAGACTGCACTTCTTTGGTAGCTAAGCTGTGTTTGAAGGAGTTGCTCCCATTTATCTCTTCCCAGTTCTTATAGTTAATTTGGGAAAGATGCTATCTGACTTGCCCAAAGGCAAAGAGCAAGTAGGGGCTAGCATCCAGCATTGCTCAGTCTACCAACAGGCAGCTCTTCTCATTTAATGGTCCTCGTGGTCGGTCTTACGCTGAAGTCTGCTAGCGGAAGATTGCAGTTTCTTGCCCTCTGGGGACCATGAATAGGCAGCTATGTCACTGCAGTTAGCATGGTGTTGTGCTGAGATCATAAATCCTGCTGAGGAGGCCTTTAACACTCAGGTGAAGTAATCCATTATCATTAGCCAGGTTTTGGGAGCCCTGCTGGGTTGCAACCCAGCCTAGCACAGGGGCTGAGTGAGAGTGGGTGAGCATGCACAACATGCTAGAGATGTGGTGTTTGCTTGCTGAAGAGACTTCCCAGGGAGTGCTAGCCAGCAGGTCTGGTTCAGCTGCAGCTCCTCGGTAGTGGATGCAATTTGCAGGGATGGGGAGTGGTGCTTGCCTGGGATGTGGGTGACACAGGAGCCCTTAGGTTTCAGCGGTTTCTAAACTATTCTGCGCTGCATTAGTCACTCCTGATGTTGTATTCTCATTTTTCGTTGTTGACCTGCTTCATTACTCTTCCTTTTTGCTGACAGTTTAAGTCCTGCTTTTGCTTATAGAGAATGAAAACAAATTTTGAATTCTTAATGTATGGTTTCATAAACTGAGAAGCGAGCCCTGGGGTATAGCTCTCAAAATAAGTCTTTAGATTTCTCTTCCACTGCCCTGCTGCTCCCCTTGCTTTGCATGCTTATGCTATTGCTGAGGTTGAAGCATCGTTATCACAAAAAGCGAGTTTCAGAGTTCATGATAAATAGTTCTGTGAAAACCCCAGCTCAGTAATAATCCAAAAAGAAGTCAGACTGTTAAGGAGTGTTAGGAAAGAAATAGAGAACAAAAGAGGGCATCATGTATTAATCCAGGTTTTGCTTACGTCTTGTTGAATCCCTTGTGTAGTGCTGGTTCCTGTCCTTTCAAAAGGAAATAGTGCCTCTGGAAGAGGTTCAGAGAAGGACAGCAACAAACTGTAAAACTGTGGACTAGCAGAGTCCCTCAGCTGGGAAAAGATGACAGGTGGGGCAATGTGATATACGCCTGCCAAATAGAGGTTTGCGGAGGGAGGGGGGGGGAAGGGTGAAAGGACAGGAAAAGGATTTAAATTAGAGGGGGAAAAAGCACCTGCTGGAGAAGAAGCTGCTGTTCCTGATGTAGCCAAAGTGCAGATCCTAGTAGAGACTGGCTCTTCTCCCTTGGGTACCTGAAATAAGAGGAAAAGAATACAAAAGTTAGCAAGGGGTTTAGAGCAAGTTCTTGAATCTAGTCATTTTTGATAATTGAGGACCATTTAAGAATACTTTTCCCCACATGTAATAACTCTTTTTCCAGAGAAGAAAAGCTGGAATACTCAATGATTTTTCTCTCTTTTGTGTTGGTGGCACTTTGCTGCATAAAAGGAAGTCTGATAAAACACTTCCAGGCTGACAGCTTAAAAAACAAGCAGTTTAATCATAAAAATAATCCAACAACAGTTTCGCAAAAATAGTGAAACTTAAATTGTGTTAACTAGTTACTCTAGCCTCGGGCTTCAGCATCAACTAGTTTGATAATTACTTTTCTGCTTGTCACAAATGGAGAAGTGCTGAAGGCGAACTATCCCATGTTACACTCAAGCACGAGTTCCCCATTTGTACTTGCTCACATGCTGACAGAGCGCTCTAGAAAAATTAATGATGCCACGCCATAATAGCAAATGCCTTATTTAAAGTAATTCTTTAAAAGATGAGTCGGTCTCGAGTATTTTGTTTGTTTAAGGGAGGGGGAGGGAGGACAGGAAACAAAACAGTTTTGGGTTACGTTTTAAAATTTTCCTCTGGGCTTCTGAGAAGCAATGTTGGGAAACTAGTTTTTCCACTCAGCTTTAAATTAAACTTTTCCCTTGGTTTCAGAGTGCATAAAACAGCTGTGTTTTATATTTACATCTGTAGCTAGCTAAGCAAGTTTCAGCATATCCCAGTTCTGTTCATCTCTGCAGCATATACAGCTCACGCCATGCACAAGTCTGCTGGTAACTTTGATTTTCACAAACATCTCTGAAGCAATAAAGCAAAAAGTATTTATCTCCCCTCTAACAACTTTAAGGAAGATGGTGCCTTGCTAGTAAATGAGCTAATGACAGGAACAAAACTGATTAGTAATGCCTGGTGAAATGGGACTGTAAGAGTCACGAGTATGTGAATATATTCATATTTTTCAGGGCAGAAATATCCAGCCCTGGATTCCTGTTCACAGTCCTTCTAAAGAAAACCTGTTGCATTAAGAGTGTGCCAAGTGAAGTTTGGTAACAGGACTTAATATAGTTTTGGCTTTATTAAAAACACTGGAGTCACTTGCAGGAAGAGATTTGTAATATTCATTGCGTAAGGCTGCAGATCGTGCAATGTTGTGCAGTTACTAACGTCAAAAAGATAAGAGTCTTCCCCCAAGACTTGTGCTGCAGGGGCAAGGCAGAACAGGCACAGCACTGGGTGTGACCTGGAGAGCACATCCTGGGAAAGAGTAGGAGCTCCTGAATCACTGATTCATGTATACCACTTGTAAATGTTTTTTTTAGTTGCTTAATGCATTAATAACTATAATCACTTATTTAATAACTGGGCAGTCAAACTTCATCTGTTTGCCTGTGAAATTAACAATTGCATGCAAAGGCATACCTGTCTGTAGCTAGGAAATACATGCACTTTCCACCGCTTGTTTTACTGGATCTGGAAGATAATTTAATTGAAACTACAGTAGCTTAGTTTGTAGCGCTAGTTATTAATAAGGCATAAGAATAAGATTGCTAATTATAGACTAAGAAAAATACATTAAGATCCAGAATAGAAATCAGAGTTCAGAATAGGCTATAATTTGGATCTTGTATATACTGAGAATCGATATGCTGTCTTTGCAAGATTTTTTGACTCAAACAGTTGGAGATCTGAGTTTTTTCTTGGTCAGAAACTCAGTGCATTGAGAAGGATGGGTGAGGGAAGGCAGGGGAAAGATGGTTCAGACCCTGCATTTGGTCTGAAAACTGGCTTAGGTAGACTTCAGTCACGAGGTGCTCATAAGGTGAATGTGGCTGTGTATACATACACATGTGCGTGCTCTTTGTAAATGTATGTGAAGGAATCAAGGTTTATGTTATCCATTTCTACTGTACTAAAATAACTGCTCTTAAACACACAGGCAGTTCAAAGACTCATGGACAGCCTGGTTGAAGTTGGGTGAAATGGTTCCCAGCAATTATTTCTTCAAAGAAGAACAAGGGGAAAAAAGAAAAAAAAAAAAAAAAGTTGTAAAGAGAGGACTGCAAAGATCTGCTAAAGAAACAACTTGAGGGAAAAAAGGGGTGCAGAAGGATGGAGGGAGACTCGTGGGAACATTATATTTTTCAAGAAGGCTGCAGCATATTAGTTAGTGTATTAGATTGATTACATAATCCAGAAGTTTGTTTGGTTACAATGTATTGGTGAAGCTTAAAGGAAGATGGAACAGATGAGCTTTTTTTTTTTTTTTTTTTAAATGTTGCTAATACCAAATCTTCTAATTACCCGGATGTGAATAGAACACTATTTTGCTCAGTCACTTTCATTAAGGAAGAAGGAAAAAGTCTTCAAAGTGTGTGTAATTTGGCCAAATTAATTCAGAGCTGGGAAACAGAACCACTGAACTTTGTTCCTGCCTCTACCATGACCAATCCTACCCTTTTGTGCAAACATAGTTTTTATAACACCGTGTGAACTCATTGCTCGTGTGAAACCATGTGAACTTACCACACGTGTAGCTTGCCTAACTTCCCAGTGAGAGAACTTGAGTCATACCAAATATACTGAAAAAAAGAAAGGTGCATTTGATCATCACATGCAGAAATAGGCCCTTAAATAAATCCACCTAAACCAATGTAGTTCAGAAAATGTACTGAATAATTTCAGGGGACAGTAATAGTAATGGAAAGGTTTTCTGATGCATTTTGAACAGCTACTAGTTTAGGCAGTCAGTTTCCCATGTGAGATTCGGGACTATGTTAGTTTTCTAGACTCCTTACCTGGTACACGTGAGAAGTTGGACATCTCTCGTTGCAATATTGGGTTGGTGCATGTTGTACAGACAGATTATTGCTGAACTTCCCTGAGGGAAATGATGTGGGTGGGAACAGATCTTTGTACTTGGGTCAGGTTGAAATTTAGACCCCATTTCCAGGTTCTTCTAGAGGATATGCTTTCACCTTGTGCTCAGCGAAACAGGCTTAGTGTTGTTTCTTCGCTGGGTTGAGATTCAGACAAGCAAGCATATGCTTCCCTTTCTCTTATCTGCCCTTCCCCATGCCTAGCTCACCAAATATAGCTTATGGGTTACTGCACTTACATAGGATGTGAAGGAAGGTGCAGATTTCTTCATGAGGGGAGTTTGCTTGTTCTTTGCTTTTCCTCTTGCTGTCTTCAGAGGAGTACTCTAAGCTATTTTGCTGAGGTAGTCTGTGGTAATTTCTAGTGCTTAAATTTAATTTTGTTATGAACAGTGGAGCAACAAAGATTTATTGGGCCAAATGCACATTACTCTTCCTTCCCAGGGACGTGTCTTGATTATTAAGTGTAGGCTTCGTCCCTCCATTTCCTTCTTCAAACATTGCTTATTAATATTATTGAAATTATTCAATGTGAAACAAAATGCATTCTTTAGGATGCAGACGTACACAGCTACCAAATGACAGCATGGTTAGAGCTTTCTTCCTCTAGCCTGCTTTAATTATTATTAGACATTATAATAGCTTTAATAAGAGGGCTAGAGTATAATTCTATCTTAGACATCTATTGTTCAGTTTTAAGGATGACCCTCAGACTGGGAAGTCGCCCTAATTTCAGTTTCTCCTCTCAGAGGAGGGCAATCTTGGTTCTGCAGTGTCAGGATGAAACTGTTCCTCACATTTGTTCATCTCTGTCCTTACTGAAAGAAAACTGTGGGTGAAATAGCTATCAAATCAGATTTCTCAAGAATGATGTGGAGAAATCATCTGTCTTGTGCCTAAACAGAACAGCAGATGACAGGTAGCTCAGATCTGGAAAGCAGAGGCACTTCTTGCCATGTGTAAAAACAAAAACGAAGAAAAACAGACAAAAAACCCAAGCCATGCAGGTGCCTAAGATATTTGCTATCAAAGGCTAAGACACTTACAGGTAGGATTTCTTTCAAAGTAAATAATAGTCAAATGGGGATTTTTAGGTGCAAATCTTATTCAATACTGCTTTTTTCAGTATTCATACTAATTTAGGCATGAAGTTTTTCTTTTTCATCTGGCCATTTTGTGACTGGAACCAAAGGTGAATTAGTGACTATTCTGGTGATTCAGTCATGAGATACCACAAGTTCGCTGCTGGAAGAGTTCGCTGCTTTTTTTTTTTTTTTTTTTTTTTTTTTCCCAATGGTCCATCAAATCTCTCCAGGCTTCTGACCTGCCCTATAAGGGCTTTACTCTTTAACTGCATAAGGAGATAATATTATATACTTGAAAGCCACTATCTAGAAATGTAGAGTTATTGAAAATTGCTCGTAATGTAGATAGCAATTTTTAGAGTTTTTTGTGAGTTCTTGCAAAGTTTTTTTGGAAATGACAAATGACCTTACTGTGATTCATGCCTTTCTCGTCAAATGTCACAAAGGAGAAAAAACCCAACGCATTAGCTATGCAACATTTGCATGAAATATCAACTTCACTTAAGAAAGATATCCGTTGCCCTGAACAGTCACTAGGATTAAAAAAATTTGGATCTTTCCAAATATACTAATGATGGAAGTTATGAATTTTATTTGTCCCCTAGATATCTTACCTTGAAAAGAAATAAATTAATGCATTTCTGATCCAGAAGACATGCTGTTTTATTAATTAGTGTACAAGGAATTGTTAGGTTAGATGATTATGTTCAATTAAATATAATGAATGTAATTAATATGGATTCTGGTTTTAGGTGGTTGAGTTAATAGTGCTATTAAGTGCTTCTATTATGGTACAACTTGTTGTATCGAGGAAAGAAAGTTTAAAATGAAGACGAAAGTCTCTTTCCTCATTCCTTTTCCAGTGAGCAAAATAAATTCTCCCTGATTGTAATATATGCAAAATAGTTTATAGTTATTTTGTAAATTGTTAAAGGCCATCTTAAAATGCATTCTAAAATTTTGTAATATATACTTTAAAATATTTCATTACAGTGTGGTTACAGAGTACCATTCAAAGTGTGGGGAGTGTACTTACTTCAAAGTACTGAGGATTTATTTATTAAATACCTCATGTTCTGTTACGGTTACTCCCATGTATCTTGTAAGTCTAGAAAATGACCAATAAACCACAACAAATACTTTCTGAAAAGGAAGTGGCTCCAAGTAGGGATTTCCTCTGGTTGTTTGCGTGTTTCGTTTGCTTCTGCTGTTTTGTTGGGGGATAGTGGTGGTGGAAAAATGTTTCACATGGATTCACTGGGGGTACTCCTATACCTCAGGTCTCCTAACCCACCAAACAAAGAAGCTTGTGCCAAACCAGCTCTGAAAGCTATTTAATTCATTTAGCCATATTTAAATTAGATGAAATTAAATTCTGCAGCATAACTAAGTGTTGACATAAATATATTTTCAGAGTTTGTTTACTTCATGCACAATGGAACATGGGAGTCTTGCATGCAATGTGCTTACTTCTCTGATGCAGGTCACAGTCTTAGAGTTCACAGCCCCATGCAGTGGATGTGGCAGAGGATGCTCTTAGCAGCTCAGCCTTTCCAGAAAAGGCACTGATGATAGTCCTAGACAGACTTAGCACAACATTGCCCCTTCCCATATTAAAAAGCAGTATATTCATTCTTAGAAAACAAAAATTGAGCCAAACGCTTTAAGGAACATCTAATTTGAATCTGAGGAGTTAACTACACAGCTATGTCAACATGGGATAAAGGTCTTAAGACCTAAAGAACAAGACCACTTGTTTTCACATGGTGATTAGTACTGCAAGTAACCTGTAGTTTTGTTATGCTAACAATGAAGACAAACACAATTTAGACTATTTCCACTTGTTCAGCATTTTAAAAATAATTATTTCAGCCTTTTCTGCTCTTTATCTGGTTGTACTGCTTCTCTCAGCACTATTACATTGAAGTAAATTCTATATGATTTAAAATTGAACGTAAAATTGACCAGCTACCCATGCTGATATATGAGCTTTGGGTTGAACAACATCTGTTCTGAATATACATCTTGTCGGAAATGCAGTTGCTTCAGGAGTCACTTCAAAGTGACAATTGACCAGAGTTTTACTTGCTCTACTGTGCAAGAGCAGAATTTCAGCCTCTGCTGGATGGATTTTCCCACAGTTGTTACCAACTTGCAACATGTTTGTGTTGTTGCTGCAGCAGTGGGTGTCCTGTAGCTGGCGTGCTTCAAGTTTAATGCAACCAGTTGGTGTAGTCTTTCATGAGCGTCTGAGAAAGGACAAAAAGCAATTGCGTGTATGTTTTTGCTTTTCCTACCTGTAGAAGACGGATGCCTGAATGAGTTACTCTAAAAGCAGTCATTCCTTCCTCAAGTGAGCTTTTACTAGAGAAGCTGTTTGTGTATGTGTTTATTTCGTTTGTTTGTTGAATAATCTATAGTGAGAGCAAATCACTTTATTTGTATGAGGCCTTTTCATAACAAAGCCAGAAAGATACAGCCCTAAAGCAACTATTCTACATTTTGCTGCTGCATCTGTTCCCTCTAACTCCTCGGTCTCCCAGAAGAGAAATCATGTTGTTTTTTTTCTCTCTCTACTGCTGAGAAGCTCAAAACTATATGATAATGTTCCAACTTCATATGCTGAAAAAAAAGTGGCCAAGGCCATGCAAATGAGAGAAGAAAAACTTTTCAGTATTGCACTAACTGTACAAAAATATTCTGCTGTAACTTGGGTAGTTGAACTGAAGGAAGGAAGCAGAGATTCAGAGATAAGTGGCATACGAACGTATATGTATGTGCTGCTACTTCTATTTCTTTCCCACCCCAATCTGAGGGAGTTAGCGGTTAGGGATGGAGCTCAGCTTTATGCTCACATCTGGTATTCCTAAGTAAAACTAAGATAAAACCAAATAATAGTGGAAAGTCTCATGTAATGACATGCATTCTCTGGTACATCCTAAATTTCATAAACATTGAATTATTTACCTGTTTGGGTTTTGGTTGAAATAAGGCTGTGAAAGTTCTTTGCAACATCAAATTCAGCTTAGGTAATGTCATTAAAGACAAACTCCTACTGTAGCAACGATTTTTGGTTTTAGGGAGGAATAGTGAGAAACTATTAAATTCCTCAAAAAGACTCAATAGTCTTTTGACTATTCCTACAAAAATTAAGGACATTACTTATAAAACCTGTCTGGGCTGTTACCTTTCACCGGGGGGAGTTCTGTAACGTATTGGATAAGAAAGATGTTTATGTTATATAAACCAGTTATATAAAACTTTGCAAATGTAGAGTTCTAGTATTGACACAAATATTCAATGTCAGATTGTCCAATTTTTGTAGATTTAAATTAGTAGTAAGTAATTAAGACTATGAGTGGATTTCTTTATACTGTGTTAGAAAGATGTAGATAGCTAAAGTTTCTCCTCTCCAACTGCAAGTATTATATAGTATTATATAATCCTTTTATTATATAATCCTTTTTTTTTTTTTTTCCAAAGAAGTTCTCTGCCTTCACCAGTGGATACAAAGTATTTGAAAGCAATTATGGTGAGCTTTTCAACTGCTCCTGTCTCTAGTGCCAATACTTTGAAATTCACAATTGGCATTTGCTCCTTTTTCTTTGTAAGTGACACTGAAACACACCAGTTACCACGCAAGTTGTAATTCTGTGCAGCTTTCCTACCTGTTGAGTTCTGAGACTTATTTAACTGAACAATTTGCTACTTCCACAAGCTATCATATTGACTTCATTGGAGTGATGAGGCTTAGATCCACATTGAAATATGATCCATTGGCCCATGATTCAGAAACGCACATGTAGAGGAGTAACGTAAAAACAATAAACACTGCCACATCCTTGCTGATTTCAGAATGAAGTCCTACTAAACAACTGAAGACGTGTTTGAGCTACGTGTCACCCAAGTCTGAAGGGTTGAGAGAGTACCGCAATTTGAAGTAGAACAGGAAAGAAACCAGCAGTACTTTAATGACCCTAGTGCATAACACCAAGGTGGTGAAACTAATAAAAAATGCATTAAATGAGGTATGAGACATAATTTTCTTTGAATCTATTTGGGGTGTCAGAATGGGAGTCTTGTGTTTTAAAGAACTTCCTATTTGCCTTTGACACTGCTGCAATAAAAAAAATAAAATAAAATATCCCTTGTCTCTGCAATTCAATATGGTTTCTGCAGGACTTGTAAATTCTTCAGATGGATGATCTGTATGGGGAGTTAGAGGAAGTCCCCTGGTGTCCCTTTCTGCAACAAGATTTGCTTACTATAAATGTTTGGGTGCTTGAGATCGATTGTCTATCCGTAAAGACGATAGCACAAATTTACTGGTGGAGTCCACAAACCACAGCCAAACCTTTAAAAGGTCTCCCATATGAAAGGTTACTGTGTTCTGCAGGTTCCTAAATCTATCTTTTATGATGTCAACTGTCACTAAACTGAGAAGAGATGAAAAAGATTTCATTAGAGGGAGGGTTGGATAAGATGGCTGGTGGAGAAGAGTGGGAAAAGTTTACATTCATAAGCAATGAAACTTCAGTATCAAAGGGTCACTGTGACCTTTAAAGGGTGTTTTTTTTTTTTTCATTTTTCTTTTTTAATAGCTTAGTGTTCTTACAGTTCATACGACAGGAGACTTTTCAGAGGTGTTCTACTTTACCCAAGCCAGATTTTATGCAGGCTGAGGAAAGCACCTCTAGAAGCTAAGCTAATGCATCTACTGACTACACTCATCTTGGATGTTGACAGTATTGACTTTTTGGCTGCAGTGCTGGGCCTGCTTCAGCAACAGAGCCAGCAGCTAGTGGTTTCCTATGTTGCCACCAGCAGACACTGGTGCACTGATGTGCAAACAAAAACTTCAGTGACACGGGCATCTTTTCTTTGCTAGGCAGCTGCTCAGAGGCCATTAATACTTGACTGGGAAGAGGAAGACTTGGCAGTGAATTGACAGATGGCACTCGAACAACTTGTATTTCTGGAATCTTCCCGAGAAACTCTGAACATATTCCTCGTTTCATGAAAAGGTAGCTGGTTACAATCTTTAATCTAGGGGGAGAGAGGAAGTTGCATATTGATGTTTAAGTGCCCCTTTTTACTGTCTTGTCCTGCTTATCAAAAATAAATGTAGCTTAAAATTTAAATTATAACATTAGTGAATTCTTATTAAATTTAATTTGATTTAAATTAAAATAAAATTGCTAAAAACTTCAAGTTCCATAGAAAAAATATGCATAATAAAACATTACAACTGCAGAAGTCCTCAGGGAGAAGGGCCATCAGAACCCTCTTTTTTCTTCTCTTCTACCAATCTTCTCCTAAGTGGGCTTCATTGCATACACTCAAATTCTTCAAGAACTCAGGTACTTGGAAGAGGAAAATACTTCTGTATGTCAATAACTGCAAAAAACATGCATTTGCAAATGAAGAAATTGATATGTAAAGTTTCAATGAGTTGTTCAAATAACAAATGAAGCTGGCGTAAGTCATTATGTATCATTGCTTATGTGCACGGAAGTGGGTATATATATACGGTGTTCCCATTCCTAAATAAACTGATGGACATATTTAACATGAACAGCTGTAAGCGCAATATTTATATTTTATTTTTTTTGAAAATCTGCATATCACAGACTTCTACAAATGCAACCACAAGATAATACTTCGTCATCAGAATTAGTCATAATGACTGTGAAGAGGCATGAATTTTTACATTGCTCCTGCCCCTGTTGTGAGTTTCTTATGGATAAGCTGATAGTTTCAGTTTTCAAAGATGTCAGGACAGCATATATATATATATACATATATATATATAAATATCAATGACTAAAAGAAGTTGTTCTCTATTAATAATTATTTTTCTCTCTCATAGAGTATAAAGGATTGATGTGCCTTTAACTAATCTTGAGATGAAAACTTCTTGTCCTTTTGTCTAAAGCTTTGGGTATTTTAAAGAAAAATCCTCTAGCCATGCATTATAATGAAAAAAAAACAAACACAAAACTTTGTCAGCATTCCATGATGTGTTTTGATTACCAGTTACCTTGTGAATGTATTAACATCAGTATAATTACTTCAAAGAACATTTAAGGTTCTGCCTTTAAAATACTACTCATAAAAATAAATAAATAAATAAACATACCAGTGTAAGGAAAGTCTGGCATATACAACTAAGCCTATCATCCATTCTCACTGTCCAGGATGTCCGCTTAGAATAATAGGGATTTGGATCGATTTTCACCACAGATATAAGGTGTAGTGCATAGAAGCATATAACTATCTATGACAGACCACAATTTACCCACTATATTTACTATTTCAACAGTTCATTTTATGCTTTGATGATCTGTATGTTTATGTTCCAAATAAAATTGCTTTAAAGCAACATATAAAGAAATCCATGTTACCATTAGTCAAAGTATTGAAAATAGTTACATAATTCAAAGATATTCTTATTTCATGTATTTTCAATGTCTTCCTTGTTACATAAATGTTATGGATTTGACTTTAAAGCAACACAGTGATAAGTGATTGCTCAGGACAGAAAGGGCATATTTTGGGGACTATGACAGTTAAAGCTTATGAATCAGGAGGAATACAGTAATTTTAGGTTAGGAGTTTTCAAAAGACATTCAGAATTAAAGAATTATGATGATTAAGAGATTTTAAAAATGAGAGCATTATTCATTTCAGTAACATATGACAAAAGATTTTTCACTTAAGTCTTAATTTTTTGAATTTCAGTACATTGTATATCACACAACTAGTGTGTTCATGTTTTTCGCTGGCTCAAGCTGAGCAGAGTCCAAAAGCAATGACAAAATTAAAGCCTAAAGTTTATACTCTGTGATTTTCTGAGATTTTTAATGAATATTCCTGAGGAAGAAGTCTTAAGATTTGCCAAACAGTTGCACCATTGATTCCTATCTCTCTCTATTTCTTTACCCCAAAGAAGTAATTAGTGAGTTACCCCCCCAAGTAACTAGTGAGCTTTACATACAGAGAAGACGATAATTGCATCAAAATGTGCCATTTAATTAACAAATTCATTACTCATAAGACTGCTTAAGAAAGTAAGTTGTTTGTGTCAAGCTTTGTCCATCTTCTACGCAGAAAAAAAAAAAAAAAAAGAAGTCTTGAGCTAGAATCTGGCCACTAGTTTTAAACCCTATCACTGGTAACTGGAAGTGGTCAGGAATGTAAATTTTGTTCTTTTCCTTATTAGTTATTATAGCTGCCCAATTGGTTCTTGTTTAAATATCCCAACATAGATTATCATCAGTTACCATCTTGTTAATACACCTGGTCTAATACACACTGACATTTGTACAGTCAAGTTTTCTACCTACATTTGAAATGCAAAGCTATGCAACAGTCTTTGATGAATAGGATGAAACCACACTATTAAAAAAAAAAAAAAATGGAGAAACTGGTTTGGTGCCCTTTACTTCAATAGCTCTTTGACATCCTTTCTGTGAAGGCTGATACTGCAGTGGGGAGAAGAGAGATGGAGTTTGCTTTAGAGATTTCTGTTACCATCAGTATATTCTAATTTTCTTTACAGTATTGGAGAATTGGTGGATATTGAATTCTTGGCCCACAGCTTGAATATAGAAATTGCAAGTCTGAGAAAACAAGTCTGGAGCTGAAAATGCTTCCCTGCAGTCCTGTGTGCTAAGAACAGAGATTTGGCAAAGAAATTAATCTAGGAAAGCCTTTTTGTGAAGTAGTGCTATTTGGACTCAAATACTTTCTTGCATGGTGCTGTAAAACATATGGTTTGCCTTTACTTTTTGACCTTCTTACCTGTGCTTACATTCTCTTAACTTTCTTTCTGAACAAAACCAGAAAAGACACTATTCTCCACTCATACCAGGTTGTGATAAATCAGAATATATCTAATAGACTGGTTTGGAGCAATGTCTTAAAGCTTTTTTTTTTTTTTTTTTTTTTTTTTTTTCTCTTACTTGAAGTGTTTTATCTTGCATCTACTCTATACCTGTCATTTAAGAATGCTGAAAACATTTTGAGCCCAGAACTGCAGAATCTTTCAATTGGTGTCCTTGAGTGTATTGTAGCCATGAATTGATACATCAGCTGCTGCTTGAGATCTAAATGAGTAAAATTTGGCCAAAAAACATGACAGCGTTTCCTGTAGGTAAAACTTCATCATTATAAAATCCTGCAATGCAGGGACCAGAATTTGTCATCTTCTGTCATTAGAAAGAAAAAAAAAAAAAAGAGTTTTCAATTGAAACTGAAAATATGTGTTTCCATGTTTTAGAAAGCATTAAAATAGTGGAAAGTACAATTACACGTGTAGATTTTTAGGGTAACTCTTTGAGAAAATTTTATAGTTCAAGTGGAGTCTTGAACAATTGCAATCCTTTTACAGAAAAGTCCCAAGTTATGGATAGAAAAATACAAGAACTATTCCTTGTTAAGCAGTACAGGAGCAAAGAAATAATATTCTCTGATACCACTGTGTAAGTTGCCATTACATTATGCTTCAAGGAATGACAGGAGTTGAATGGAAGGAGAAAATTGGAGGAGATAGAGATGGCAGACCATAAGAATTGTGCATGAAGTGAAAATTGAGTGACTGAGTTGGCTGAACAGGGAAATAATTTCTCCTCCTAACCTAACACATTAAAGGAGAAAAAAAATACTTGAACTGTGGCTGTGCACCATGAGGCTTTTCAGGCAGTACAGCTACTATCATCTGTTTTATCCTTTTTGTCAATACAGATTTTAAATATCCTGTGTAAAACAAAATGGTGTACTATATATATTAGCACCAAGGTAAAAGTAGAAGATGGATATTCTTGCTGTTATCTTGGCAGCTCTGCTTATTACAGCTCTGAATGTGTTTTCATGTTAGATGACTATTTCAAGAATGCAAAGCAATGTGGAATGAAGAGATGCCTTGCCATTCACATTAAATTTAAGCCAAGAACTTGAGACAAAATTTTAAAACAACATCTTGAGAATCACATGCAACTTGAAAGTTGGAAGAAAGAAGAGGGAATATCAGGATACTTTTATTAGTTTGTCAAAATAACAAATAACTGCTTTATTATTACTTTTTTTTTTTTTTTTTTTTAAGAAGGAAATGCAGAAATACAACATAAATCCATCTTTCGAGTATATCTTATTTAATTTTCCCATTTCTTGCAGGTCAAAGTGAAAATTACTTTGAACAAGATGTTTTGTCATGAGCTAATGGCCTGGGTGACCTTAATAAGAAGCGGTAGCAATTTAATAAAAATAAACTGTCTTTATTCTCTGATCCCTGAATGATTGGAGGGAGCAGAGGGTGTCATTTCAGTGCAATTCCTACATAAGCTAAAAGTGAAAAAAAATGTTTAAACTAAACCAACTTATAGTTCACCCTAGAGAAAATATTTGTCAAAGTAGCATCAAAGGCTGCAGCAGTGTCACGAACTGACACTGAGAGAGATTCCTCCTGAGACAGATATTATATTTAAAATGTCTTTTCTTCTCCATGCCCTCTTTGAAATGCTTTACTTTCATAAAAGCTATAGATCTGTATTTCATTCGAGGGATGCACAATCTGATGTCCATCAAAAGTTTCCATTTTATAGATTAGAAATTCTGGAAAATGACACCTGTTTCCTTTTCTTCAGTGATTGTGAGGCTTTAGTTTCCTTTGCCTCTTTATGCCCTGCATTTTGGTTACGAATGCTCAAGAGCAAGCACTCTGTTTTGTTTCCCTCTTGCCCCCAGCAGGGCTGGCTGTGTGCTGCTTGTACACTGATTGCTCTTGTGCCAGCTTCCTCTCTTTTGGTCAGTGGCTCTCTGGGAGTGCACACATGTAAAATTGTATGTGACTCCAGAAATCTCTGGAGCAGAGTTGAAGATGTTTTATCTATTTTCATGGCTTCCAAAGACATGTCATGTGCGTGCATATGTATTTTTATATATGTGAGTGCATGCAGTGTGAAGATGACTAAAATTGTATTTGCATTTTTTTTAGTACACTTATATGCTTGATGTGGATGCAAATGACTGGAGGTGCCCAGACTTCAGACTGCCTCTTCCTTATTAGCCCTCTGACCTGTGGAGGTGGACAGCATTCAAGGTACCTTATCTTGTTTTGTGACACCAGGTTCCCCTGTGGCATTCGGCAGTTTGTTGTCAGAAATGTACAAAGTGGTGTCCTCCTGAGCACAGGAGGGAGCAAAGCACTTGGTCACAGCTACGGCTCTCACCACCTCCACTTCTCCCCAGGGTTTTGCCTGGCTACTGCTTTTCTCCATCTGTTTGCTCTGGCCATTCTTTCATTTGAGCTTTCTCTTCCACAAGTACATTCTTGCCTACCTTTCTAACATACAACATAATTACCAGTTAGAGTCTCCCACCCTGGTTACTTGATTTCCTCAGCAGATCATGCTTAGGACAGTTTGGAAATATCTGAGCTTGCAGCAATCTTAATTAAAGGCAGATGAATGCAGCTGAATTCAGCAGTTTCAGCGAGTGCCAGTTTCAATCTGAGAAACTCTGTTTTGGCTCTACACAGATTGGTTTACTTTAATGCTTTTTTAAACTAAACTAAGATGAGTTCTAGGTGTTGGGCTCAGAAGACATAGGTAGCATTACAGGGAAAGAGGAAACAGGACAGGAGAGATTTTTGATCTCTCCATGAAAGTTTGTTTCAGAAAATTGCTTTTGAAGTTTATAAATGCCAGTTCAGAAATTTTTGCATACATGAATTCCCCAAAACACACACCCTCCTTTTAGAAGAGCATTCTGGCTCATTTTTTTTCTTAATATATTGAATTTTTGTATTTTGGGAAACTCATATCTGTAATTTTTTATTGCTGTGATTTAGCAGATAGTCTTATGTTGCCAGAATTTCACGCCCTGCTTCAAATAACATTTCCATTTTTAAGCTTTTAAATGCCTGGACTTAGCATTAACATTTTTGTCTTGATTCCATAACATGCTGTTTTTTTCAGAGTGGTGAAGTTCAGATTCTCATCCAGAAAGCCAGAAGGCTTGTGAGAACAGGTGAAACTTGTTTCTTGAAGTGACGAAATTTGCATGAGTTTGAAAGATTTTTTTAAACCTTTGTGCTTTAACCCAAATCCTGCTCACATATTCAGACTTAGCCCATTCTAATTGGAATTTGGATCAGACAGGTGTGTTGCTATCTTTAACATTGATATTTATGCATAAAACTCTTCCCC
>CM021700.1:59217608-59252214 GCA_011074415.1 Stictonetta naevosa
GGGGGGGGGGGTCAGGAAGCGACTATGTTTCTTGAGGCTTCATTTTAAATTTAATTTTGTGTGTGAAATAAGATACAAAATAAAATGGTAAAGAAAAGACACACTTTTCTCCAAAACCCCACTAAAAATACAATCAAATATAGCTTAATGTTTATGAATAAGAAAATATGTACTGATTTCAGATGAAAGTTAACGTGCATTCTATTTGCACATTAACTATTGCTTTCAAGTATTTTTCTCCCTCTGTATTTATCAGCCATAATTAATATTGCAAAACATTTAATTGGAGCTGCAGTGGTTGGTGGGTGTTTACTCACCGACAAGCGATGACAGAGCTGCAAATGCAGTCGGTTTGCCCCTGTACCTGTATAGGCAGGGTGCTCAGGTGCAGCAGTGTAAGACAAAATTAGGAGGATTACATCATCAGCCTACACTGTCACTGGCCGATAATGTCAGTGCTGCTATGTGATGATTCTAGCACTGCTGAAAGCTGATTTAGTCCTTTTTGGAAATCAAAGGACTCATAGTGGTAACTCAGCCAGAGGTCACATCTTTAACAGAGAAAAAAAAACTAAATCATTCATTTGAAAGAAATAGGTTTTATTCTCATTTTCAATCTATGGAAGTAAAATTGAAGTTTGTTTATCCAATCCACTGGTTTCTCTCACTGACAGCAGTTTCTGCTAATTCTTCAAAAACAATTTAAGAATCAGCTAAAATGAAGGAAATTAAAATTTACAGGGACCTTACTTTGTAGGCAGTTTTATTTGCTGAAAAAAAAGTTCATAAAATGTTGCTGCAAAATCCTAAAAAATAACTGCAATAATAAATGGGATGAAGAGCTACTTTATACTTGATTGATGGATACTTCAGTTCTGCAACTCACTCTGTGGGGGTAGACAGCACATATGTAACTTATTCAAATGAACAGAGACCTGCTTATGCAGGACTTACCAAAAAAAGAAGTTTATTTTTCCTGTCACAAATATAAGAGGACCTGTATCTGCTGGGAGTGACGGGTGCAAGGACAATATATGGGAGTAGCTGGAGTCTTTATAGACGATGTGGTGAAGTTACTTCATCAACCCGAGAAAACATCTTTCACCTACAGCTCTGAACCAATATGGAACAGGCTAAGCATGTGAAAAAATGAGATCAATACATATTTCAAGCTAGGCAGAGATGTTTTGTTTTAATGTGCATGCTTAAGTTTTGACTTTTACCTGAAAAACAAAACAAAACATTATTCAATGTTAGATTACTTTTCAAGTGATCTGTTCTTACTCTATCAACTCCATTTCTTTTCCCTCCATACATACATTTGACATTACAGGTCTCTGAAATTATTTATTTAATAATAATAATAATAAAAAATTCTTAGTAAGATTAGACTCTGCAGACACACTTAAGATATTTAATTTTCACGTATGAAAGTTCTGGGAAATTCAGGAGGTAGAGAAGGGGTGAAGATTAGTTATTTGTTATTTCACAGCTGGATATACAGGTTTGCAAAGAGAGATCAAGCATCGGCAAGAAACAAATGCTAATCCTGTTTGACTGTGAGAAAGGAATAGGTAATTACTGCTAAATCTAAACAATATTATTATCAATGCATATAAGCAATAACATCTCAGTTAATTTTCACTTTTTGAGATAGAATAGTTGGCAGATTTAAGGAAATAGATGAGGAATATAAGGGCAGCCTGAAGTTAACAGCTGAAATTATATTTTAAAGTTACCTTAAAAAGAAACAGGTTGTAGTTATAACATTGACTTTTAGCTCAGAGCTGTAAATAGCAAACAGCTGGAAAAAGATCTCTTGAATAATCTTCAGCTCATGATTTGATTTAGAACATGCAAATAAAAGTGGAAAAACGTCTGCCATTAAAAATATGACCGAGAAAACTTTGTAAAAATACCAACCTCTGTTAAGAAACTTCCTACAGGGTCCATGAAAATATAACTTGTGAGATGGCTATTTTGCAGATATTTCTAGTTATTTAGCATCTGGTAAGTATATTAGGCTTGCTTTGTTATACCAAATTTATTTACCTTACATTCTCCTAGTTTCTTTCAGATTTTTCACTTGTATTGGCATATTAGCTTAACTTACAGCAGGAGATGTGAGGAAAAAAGAGATCTTGCTGGAAAGGGGAATCTCCAATATGTGAAGGAGAGGAGCCTAGTTCTTCTCTGAGGGGAGAAGAACTGCTCATTAATTGCACAGTTTTTTCTGACTGATATCAGGATATGGAAAGTTAATGACCTCTTTTACAAACCAACGTGACTGTCCCATATTTTACCTACCTACAAATCATTCCAGGAGGAAAGAATTTTTAGCCCCCTTCTTCTTCCTCACCCGCACCCTCCCAAACCAAACCAACAAAAACAAAACAAAACAAACAAACAAACAAAACAACAACAACAACAACAAAAAAAAAAACAACAACAAAAAAAAACCAACTTGCATTGAAGAATACTTCAATGGACAATCCAATCATGGATAAAAATAATGTAAACTAAAAGCAAGAGACTACATAGTTAAAATGATGTGTCCTCGTAACAAGAAACAGGTGAAACAGATCCTTATCTTCCAGTTCTGTTGATTAAATTGGACAGAAATCAACTTTTACAAGTTTTCATACAGCTGGCACTTTAGGTTTAGGCTCATAATTTTTAGAAGAGCCATTATACCTCAAACGAGGAGAACCAGAAAACAGAGGACTCAACTCTTGCCAAGGAGCAGAGCTTGACAGAAGCCCTTCTTTAAGGAAGGATCAGTAACATTCAGTAGACTAATGTTTTGAAGCAAAGTACACCACCTTCCTTGTCTATCTTTATGTTTAGGACAATGGTTGACAGCTGGATATATTAATATCCTTCTAAAAAGTAGCATGCTGTTCTTTAGAGTTTGGAAATTAATATTGTGGTCTCTCTTCACACTAAATTACTTATTCCAGACTACAATGCTCAGTTTAAATGTGGAGAAGGTTAGCTTTCCCCCAGACAAGTACTGAAACAGGTGGAAGATATCACTTACTTGGAAGAAACTAAATACAACTTATTGAAGGTAGTCTGTTCACCAAAGCAGCACCTAAAAAGAAAATCTGGAAATGAAATAGGAATTTCTCATATGAGAAAGTTTTCTAGAAATAGACTTATGTCAAAGAAGGTGCCATAAGGACTTAATGAAGAAGGCATCAGAAACAAAAGTCAAGAAGACAGAAGGTGCTGTAATAAAGAATTAAGATTGAAATTAAAAGCTAGGTGGAAAGGAAATTCTTAAAAATCAAAACCAAAGCTGTGGCAAGAGTGTTTAACAGATTTAATGTGGTCTTATTCTAAAATATGCAGAGACATTTTGCATGGTTATGGTTCTGAGTATAAACAGAAGAAAATACTGCTTGAAGAATCCCAAATGTTCCCTGAAAGAGAAACCAGGGAAAGACTGAACATGGTAGCAAATCTGTTGTGGTTCGGTCTCACTCAACACCAAGAAGTCATTGAAGACATGCAAAATTAGAGCTAGTGATTTTGCTGGAAAAGTAGTTGCATAAGATGTCTCTTTTGACTCTTCTCCAAAACTCAGATTCATTAGAAAGTTGTGAAAATTGTCAGTATAACACAACTGCAAGCACAAATTAAAAATAACAATAAAAGAAAATCTCCAGTAAATAACTCAAATCTCACTACTGAATAATCAAAGAACTGTGTTTACCATCAGGTGACCTATGGAAGATTCTCCAGTATTTCATTAGGAAATGTGAAATTTTTTTCAACTTGGATCTTCTTTTTCCCTTAAGTAAATTGTGCATGCTATATCCAAAGAATAATTACTGCTAGGAATGACAGATTAATGAAATAATTAATCAAAGGTCAGACAGGTAAATTAGTGTCTTGTAGAGAGCACAACATACTTTTTTTTTTTTTTTTGAGTAATATTTTAAAGCTTTGTTTCAGAAAGCTATAAGAGCATATGTATATTTGTGGTGAAGGCATACTTCTATAGATATTAATTAAGGTAACAAATAATTACTGGATTTCAGAAAGAAGCAAGATGAGCTTTTCTGTTTCCTAAGTATGCTGAACTATCATTGGTGATGCTACAAAGAATTCTGTTTAAAAAATGTCTCCCTAGAATTTATATAAATTTGTCTGGGAGCTTTCATAAAGAACAAACAATGAAAGTCTGAGGCAAAATAAATAACCTCCTTAACATCTGCAGTATTGTGCAGAACAGCTTTTGAAGGAGTCCATTACATGGTATATCACTACACTATTTTACATATTTTCTACAAGTGTTCAATTTTACCTAATGATTCAATTCAATCCTCAGGTCAAGCTGATACTAAATTAGTTCTGATTTGGTGCAAAGAAAGACAAAGCAAAAATACCTTGCTCATCAACTCCTGTAGAGTTTAAAAAGTTTTGAAGTTCAAAAGTCACTGTTTTTCTTGTGATGGAATAATATAACTGGGCGAGAGAAAGTGATGAACTCATACATGCCATTATGAGAGGTAATGTTTTCCAAAAGATCATCAGATTTAGAATATTACATGTCAAGGAAGAGTGTAAGAGGAAGTAATTTAGATGACAAAACAGTTGACACAGGGAAAAGAATGATGAGGTTTAAAGAAATGTAATGAGTGGCAAATAATTGCTTTATTTTTTATTTTATTTTTATTTTATTTTTAAGAAGGGAAAAATACTTATTTTCAGTGAAATTAAACAGCTAGCAAGTGGCACAAAACAAAACAGATGCTGGAGAGGAAAAGAGAAAGTAAATGAAATGAAACTGCACATTGACAAATGGGTAGAAAAACAGAAACACTAATTTCTCGATTGCAGAATGGCATTTAATTTATTTTTCATCTTCTACTATAATAAATCTTTTGATAGATACCTTGAGATTATGGCTATATATACTATACAGGAACTTTTTTAATCTTATGAAAAGAAAATACAAGGATAATTAGGTGGATTTGGTTCCTGATGTCATCAGTATACAGTTTAGAGAATGTTTTTTGACTTGTAGGGATGCGTGGGTGGGGAAGAAGTGCTACTTTCACATTTTTAAAGTCATAATGCTGCACATCAATGCTATTTTTTTTTTCTCTTATCAGCTATACTGTCTGTATTCATTCACAAAAATGATTGATTTATTTTCTTTAATATTTTAATGATGATATGTAAAGGCATTGGCTACTTTTTTTTCTTTTTTTTTTTTTTTTTTTTTCTGGTCTCACTTGCATTTTAGAAGCATTTTATAACCCTTTCTTTGCTCTGTCTGCCATGTAATTTTACAGTATCTGTACGCAAATGAGTATAAATGTATACATTTCTTTGAGATTCTCAAAAATATTACTACATAAATAGGATGCTGTTCCTGAGATAGTAATCTTTGGACTTCTGGGATGCTTATTCATTAAGTACTTGTATATATTGGGATATCCACTGACAAGTGCAAATCCTGAGATATATACCTTTCCCAGGCAGGGAATTTGAACCTATATCCTTTTTCTTTGTATCCTGATTTTGTCATTTAGTGAGACAATTCAACCATTCTTGTCTTTTGTAGTGTTTGCTTAAAATGCATAAAAAGCAGTCTTTTCTTATTTCCCTTCGCTTCCTTTTTTTAATGGTTTGTTGTTCAGGCAGGCTTAATTGAGGTGTTCTTCAGTGCCCTTTCTCCCTGAAACTCTTGTGCTGTCTGGCAGGTAGGGGACATGACAGAGGTGATTTTCTACCTCCTTCTGCAGGAGAATTTTCTAACCAACATTGTGCAAAGGTGGTGATTATGGGACTTGCACACCAGGGGAGCACCACTGGCCCCCACTCCAGCTGACTGCAATTGCTTTCAGGTTCATTTACCCATTTCCCTGCAGAGGATGGTGAGGGAATCCTCCTCACAAGGTCAAAAAACTATTTTTTGCGTACCATCAGACACTAAAATGCAAATGAAGTGATATACAGTATAGTCACCTGTGGTGTGACTTTATTATCAAAGTCTAAGATTTTAAGATAACTTTAAGTTATTTCCTCTGTAATATGCAAATTAATAAATAAAACAGTTAAGCAAGATTGACTAGATCTTACATGTTGCTGCAGTGTTTTCTTTTGATGTTCTTTGGCCAGGACCTTCTCTATGTTTAATTCAGTGCTCTTCCATCACTGTCATTAAAACTTCTTAGGCTCCTAATTGCTGAACAGCTTCCTCTGTCCAGTTGAAGAATCTTTCATATCCACATCAGTGCTGGCCTTCATGTTTCACTTCATGTGCTTTTGTCACATTTCTTGCCCCTCCTTTCTGCTCTTTTGGGCATTATCCAAAACAAGAGTGAAGGGTTTGCCGCACTCTTGTTTCTATTGATAGGGAATGAGAATGAGTGATGGTTCTGCATTTTTCACTTCAAAGTCACCTTTTCTCTCCTGCTTTCTGGCTGGCAGCTATCTGGCTATGTTAGTCTGTGGCCTACAGGGCAACAACAACAGCACCATCCCATGTCCAAAGCCCAGGGCTGTGAGTTTCTATATGCATACCTGGACACGAGATTAGGTATTTAGAGAATACTGAAATCTATCTGATTATAGTATTTTGAGCAGAGGAGACTAGTGATGGTTGCAGAGTTGCTGCCTTCATTGGTCACAGGCTCACTTGCCCCCTCCCAGTCTCTCCCAGGCTATGCTAACCTGGGCCTTTAGTAGAGGTTGTGTCTACCACCTTCAAGAGGAGCACTTGGCACATCCATCTATTATTAAGTACCAAGCAGTAGTGCTAAGCCCGTTGAAAGTTTACTAGATTACACTGAATAATTTTCTGACAAATAAGGCTCCAAATATGTCTTAAAAATCTGATCTTAGTCACTTGAGGATTGTGTATATGTTGATAATATGTCTAAATAATGAGTATATGCTACATCTTGAATGTTAAAACAGTTTTAACATAAACGTTATGTATACACTAAGTATGCATGGTATCTGACACTACACGTGTGTGTTACTTCCTATATGGGATATTACCCTATTTGTGACTTTAACCCTAAATATACATTCATATACAATGTGAAGAAAGGGAAAAAATGGAGCATTTCTGCTTGGGTTTGAGGCCATGATCAGCACCTTGCTGAAGCATTTTTATCTCTTATTCAAGTGAATGTGCTGCCTCATGCTACCATCCTTCCACTGCTGTGGTCTTTCAGGGGATCATCAGAAGCCCTATAATCTCTTCTCTTGTGCAGCTCTGATTTCATTAATTTCATATTTTTAGTTTCCTCTGTTGTCTTTACAATTTTATATAATTTCTGAAATTAATTTCTAATTCTCTTCACCACCCCCACTTTTGTGTGTGTGTGTGTGTGTGTGTGTCTTCTCTGCTTTTCTTCTCATCCCTTCCTTCCCTTCACCACTCTTAGTTTGAATTTTCTTGTTTTCTGAAAGGATTTAGGCCAAACACTAACATGTGCACTGTGTAATTTACCTGTGCACTGTGTAATTTACCTGTGCATATTACAACTTTTATTTTCTTCCAGTAATTAACAATCACTTTCCTTTCAGTTTCTTTCAAAAAAATTAATAATCATTGATTAAATTAAAGGAGACATTATTATATGACAATTTTGGAGGTCAGTTTTGTACCTGAAAAGTATAAAGGAAGCATTGTATCAGGAAGTCTGATAGAAATGAAGACACCAGTTACGGAGGCAGAGCAGTGTGGCAATGGTTGGGAAATGGGAATATATTCAAAAGATGAGGAATTAAAAAATAAAAAAGTTTTTGTGATGGTGCAGGACTGGGTGTGTTAGGGAGAAAAAAAATAGCTTTCAGCTTAGGCTCCTCAAGTATGTGTGAAACCAATATGTGAAAAGGTAATAACAGTAAGAAAGAAAATGTAAGAACTCATTGTTGGTGTGTCTGTTACGCTGGAGAAGCACAATTTTTCTGTTTAATGATAGGCCTTGTCATTTCAAACAAAAGGGTGTAGCTGATTTAAACTCTGAAGATGTTTTCTTGCTTGTTTAGTCACAGCTCTTCCCTATTACCATTTTAAAAAGTGGATCATTCCTGTGAAAAAGTTTTTTCAAAGTAGTAAAGATCTCATCATCTATTCACTGAAGTTGATGTTCAGATTCCTTGAGGATTAGGAGCAGACTAATAATAATAATAGTAATAATAATGATAAAATCAGAGCCATTAATGGACTGTTTTATTGTCTATTTTGTATTAATTGATCCAGTTGCAATATAATACACAACATTGATTTGTTACAGATTGTTTAAGAGCTTGGTTATTATTATTATTTTTTTTATTTGGTTTTATACTTCAATTATTTTTTTGTAGTCTGGGAAAGCCAGTTCAAATGAGTAAATAATACTGACAATGGAATACCATTTTTACCTGTCCTTATATGCTTTTTTATTGTACTTTTTATTAAAAAAAAAAAAAAATCTCAGCATCTAAATATTCTTTTTTCAGGCTTGTTTTAGATAATACTGCATAAGGCAAAGCTCCATGTTGTCCAATTTAAATAACTGTGCATATTTCTAAGGAGAGGCTTGCACCTAATTGTTGTTATACATCAAGGAATAAATGTATGGAATAGCCTGCAACTATGACAATATTTATAAATGCTTTCTTCTTTCTTTCTTTTTTCTTTTTTACTATTTAAATTGGAGTATCTCTATCTAGTTGGTCATATGCAGTTAAGATTCCTGATTTTTTTTTAACTGAAGAAAGTTTTTAGTCTCTATCATCACACAAACCAAAATTTTATTAACTATACTGTGTTTTCTTTGAAATGGAGAACCTGCAAATTTTCTCTGTTGTGTGTACAATTTAAATAAATAACAGTTCAAAACAAAACAAACAAACAAACAAAACAGTTCAAAACAAAACAAAAATAAAAGCAACAAGAGACTGTTTACTACAAACTGTTTTCTCTAAAAATTAAGAAAAACTACATTACTCCTAGTCTGATGTAACAGGTGTAATTTCTGTGTTCTTCTCCTTTGTTTTCTAGTTTCTCCTCTCTATTCTCCTAATCCAGATGGGGGGGGTCTGCCAAAGAATATAAGTGAAAGGTGAATAAATAAAATAAAATAAAATAAAATAAAATAAAATAATATATGTCTCTTCCTTTGATTTTGTCCATTAAAAGAGATGATACTAACAGTAAGTGAGATTGAATATCAGTGTGAATTAAAATATATTCTGTCACCAAAATCAGAATAGCATTTGCATCAGCTATTTTAATAACAGTTTTAGATGGGATGTGAAACCCTATAGCTCAGAAACCTAAGACAAACACAGCAGTAAGAATAAAGCTGAAATGCTATTAGGGAAATCACTTATACCAGCCTGTATACTGGGCCTTCCACCTTCCTTTTGCATGAGGGTTACAAACTACAATGGATCCTAGTAATACCTGACCCCTTTCTTGATAATCTTGCTTCCACTGGAGAACTGAATGCTATGTTTCAGCCATCACAACTCGTGGGGCAGCAGCAACCCACACAGAAAGCTGCTCTTTACAGTTGTTTACATTCAGCCCACCTTCTCCAGGCACTGGGAGCCTGTGCCAATACAATGCTGAAAGCCATTGAGGTGTACATCCTATATTCCTGGTGAGGATACTAAAATTAGTCAAACCACAAAATACCTACTGCTTATACATAGTGGTAGCATCTGAACTGGCCATGAGGGAGGCATGCAACCTAGTAACATGCTAGTTTCGTACTGAATAATACCGCTCTGGTCTCTGTGAAGCCTCGTGGAGAGAAACAGCATGAGAGAATGTCATTACTCAACATCAAGATTTAATACTTGATGCATTGAGTGGTAGCAGTTTTAAATGTAAAATGATGGCTTATTTTCAAGATGCCACTTATTGTAAATCAAATTCTGAGATGTTTTGTTGGAACTGTAAATGTGGATGAGTATCATTATTGTTTTCAATTTGCTACTTTCATTTTGATATGAAAATATATCATAAAGACTTGATTTTTAATTTATTTTTATTACCCAATGTTTATTATCAGGTTCCTCATTTTGACTTGAGCATCCTATGAGAGAATTTTCACTTTAATGGTTATTTGGTAAAAGAGATTAAATCAACCTTAAGAGTGTATTTTACTTAATTTCAATCATAGTTTATTGCTCAGGGTATATTTATAGAGATATGCATGATTATATGAAAGGATTCATTAGGAATTGTGTTACCACAGAAATCATTTAGTGAACCTTTTCTTGTATACATTTGCTTTAAAATATTAAAAAATGGGGACTGGAGGGCCCATATGAGAGATAACTTAAAATATATAAATATATTTTCCTGAATGCATATATTGTAACATTTTCAAAAATATCTAAAAAATAAGACCACTTTTCAATAAGACTTAGACTGTGAGTTTCTTGTTCACATCAGTGACTAATGCTGTGATGCTGATCACCATTTTAGCTGTCCAAAAAAGCCTTCAGTTAAACAGGCTGAACTTCTGTTATACTTAAATGTATCTGAATATACCTAAATCTTGCACCTTGTTGACCTTAAGCAACCTTTTATTTAATGTGAAGAGTTACCCCTATGTAGGTAGATATTTAGCATCCTCTTGACAACTGATGTGGCGCACAGACAAATTGGAGAAGCGTGGAAGACATTTACAGTCCAGAAACTAGGTTTCCTTATTTTTTCTTTCTTCTGGAGACTGAAGAGCAGAAGAGAGAAGGAAGTGCATAGCAGAAAATTCAATAGAAAATAGTGTTTAGGAGCCTATGAAAGGGAACCCAAACAAGTTTAGGCACTGCATTACTTCCTTTGGGTCTGCTGACAAATGTAATATACTTATGAAGATGCATTGGGGCACATGATTATGATTCCAGTTTACTGTTGCTATACACCTTGGGCTGAAAATGTGTTAAAGATTAGTCAACACTTGATGTACAGATACTTGTACTTTTAAGCATCACACCCTCTACAACACCCATGAGTAACATACTGTGAAAAGACCCAACTAAATACATTAACATTTCTTTCAGTTCCAGCTAGTTTCCAAGGGACCTGCTCCTTGCAACTATTACTTAGCAGTGAAATAATTTAATCAGTATAAACAGAAGCATCAACATGGCAGCCCTATAAAAAATCTTAGTGGACATCAGGTCTTTGAATTCAGTGTTTCCTAGCACACACAGATACTTCTGCATGAACAGCATAACCAGTGGCAAAATTTTATCTAAAGGACAATTATTTGATTATGTGAACATAAACTGAACCAAACTGTGGAAAGTACTATACCTGAACATCCTGGAAAGAGCTAGGCCCAGCATTGCAGTCAGTGGAATAAAATAAGAATTTTATGCCTGACAAAATGTGCTGAAGGTTTTCATTGTATAGTTGAGTGCAGAGACTTCATGATCAAAGTGTCAGATCATCCTGACTTATGCAGTACTTACTACACCTCTGCACAATATTTTATTGTGTAAACTTGCTAACAGTTTACTTTCCATGATACTTTGTTTTTTGTCCTTTTAAAAGAGCAATCTGTATAATGTCTTTTATGCTGGTTTATTTTAACACCAGCTGTACAGAACAACAAATTATTCTGCTGTCTCAGACAGTGATATCAGCCTGTTTTTTGATAAACAGATCAAATATCCTCTGAATATTGTTCAGTCTTGTCTAGGAATTTCACTGCTCCAAAAGTTAGAGACATTACTCTTATGGTCAATTTTCCCCATCTGTTCTTGTCCCAAGGTGATATTTTTCTGATTCCAAAAGTATTTCTTCCTCATGGTGTTTCAGTCATCTAAATTATTTATAAAGAACAAATATATGCCTTCACAGGAAAGGTAAACATTATATAAAAATATAATTTTTTTAGGGCTTATCAGCATTTCTATTTTAGGCCTGCGTTACAAACCTTTATTGATTCAGCCAAAGCTGAATGTTTGAAGGTGGGTTACAGGTCCATGCAACTCAAGGAACATCCTGAAATCTTTCATTTCGGGTTACCCTGCAGCAAAACATTTTTTTGGGGACAGAATTTAAAAAAATTCAGCAATTTTGGTAAAAAACAATCATCATTCTGCATGATTTGAACTTTTTGACATGCAGAGTGATATGGCTCTTCCAGGTGTTTTCATCTCGTAGTTACCGTTTCTCCGTCCTTTGACTGAACTGACTATAAAAGTGTTTGCAGTTCCTTTCAGAGTGCAGCATGATTTACAGCTTGTAATTACTACACCTAATGACAGCATTTGGTATGCCATGGTTTGCAGAGCTGACCTCTAGATTAGGGTAGATGAAGTTCTGTCACAAAGAAATTATCATTTACTTAAGCACTGTTCTCAAGAACATTTTTAAAAATAAAAGTAAGAATTTCAAAAAGAGGAGTATTTTCATAATTGTTTTTTAATTTTTATTTTTTTAATTTCACATTACTATAACAATATCATGAAATAATTTAGTGAGTAATGTACCAAACAACTCCCACCATGTGTTTGGAAGAGAGAGGGGAAAGCTAACAGTATGCATGGAATTGTGTTACATGTAGGTCAGTTTTGCTTAACAGTCGTCTTAAAAGAGCTGGTTTCATGGCTTTCCATGGAAGACTGAAAATATATGAAGAAAACTTTGTATGTTCAGCTAAGTTCTGCTAATCAAAGATCAAAAATCCATTTTTTTTCTTGTTTGCTGAATGAAGTGATCAAAACTAAACCATAGGTAGAAACAGCAAGATGAACAAAGGTTATGTCCAAGAAGAAAGCCCTTTACTTATTACTACTAATATAATTATTTCTTAACAAGCATAAAGTAATTGGATATTATTTATAGTTACACATTAAGCTATCTAAGGTAAAGAATTATGGCCATTATTCATATGAAGTTATTCAACTCTGTATGAGACAAATTTATGTTGGCTCTGCAAGATTAAAATTGTTTTTTGGGTTTTGCTTATGAAAAGCTCATGGCTCATTTCTTTATTTTGAATCTTGTCATTGCTGGTAGTTTTTGCTTATTTTACTTCTTAAGCTTGGCTTGCTAGGAAAATACATCATCTATGATCAATAACTCTGATGTTATTAAGATATTATTTACATTGTTCATCTAAAGGAATTTCTGAAGATATACTGCTTGATATGTTAAAATCTACTGAAAAATTTAGGGTTAAATAATAGCTCTAAGCTTGAAAATAAGGGCTAACATCTGAAATATGTTAATACAAAAAGTTTCATATCTAATTTTCTGCTTTCAGGCATTAAAATTTCTTTTTTCACCCTTGCACCATCAAAAGCACGAAGAGGTAGAGGGAGTCCTTTCAGACACCAAGATTTTGCTGGAAAGAAGGAAAGAAATGTTGCAGCATTCCACGATTCTTTTTCTTTTTCTTTTTCTTTTTTCTTTTTTCTTTTTCTTTTTCTTTTTTTCTCAGTTTTTAAAGCTTTTAATGTTGATATCCTTGAAATGATGCACCTTGATAACATACATGTTACTAAAGAGTTCAAGTATGTATGAATGTAATTTATATAAACAGGCAAGTTCTCCTCTTCTTTTACTTGCAAACTAATTGCCTCTAATCCAGAAAATAAGCACAGTATTTTGGAGGGCTAGAGCCACCAGTGAGCTCAGGTTTGTTTTAGTCATTAACTTTTCTTTTCAAGCAATTATTTCTTTACCATTATTTTGCCTGCAAACTGCAGTGAAATCATTAGAATCTGACATGCTGTTTTATGCTATGTGTCTTCTTGGAAACACTTAAGCCATCCTTCACTAATAACAAATGGGATATCAGGACTGAAGTTGTGGCAAAATTGATGAGTCTTTTGCTTCAAAATGGATGCTGAAATAATCATGTCCTTACAGTGACTTTGAACATAACTTGTAAAGGGAACTTTCACAAGGTTTTCAGTGTTTAGGATTTCATTACATTCATTTAATCTGTGCTGCAGCTGGAGCTTACAGAAGCTACAGAATCAGTGTTGGGCTCTTTATTGGTAATGCTTTTTATAATTGTCAGCTTCTGCTAGAGTCTGTGCTAGGCATCAAACAGTTCTTAGTACTATTCACTGGAAAATATCAAGCATAAATTCAGTCCTTGGACTTTTCTTAATGCTTACAAGTGATGTAGCATTTAATTAGCAGTGCCATGCCCAGAAAGGAGCAGAAAAAAGTAAAGCACTTGAAATAAAAGTTAGTGAAAAAGTTAGGATATTTGTTTCTTGTACATTTGTCTAATAGATCAAGAAAATGCAACAGATTAGAATCTGGTAGAAAATCTTGTTGAATGTACATAACAAGAAAGTCTCACTGAGTTCACTATTTATACATGCTTTGGGTACATTTATGCATATAAGAAATGGTGATGTTATTATTAGCTTAAGAAAACACATGATGTAATATGGTGGGGGATATGGGAACTGAGAAACTACCATTTTTATAAAGTCACAGATCAGTACTGGAGCTCCACAAGCCAGGTAATACATCTCAATTTATACAGGCAAGTCCTGTGCCAAAATACAAACAACCAAACAACAACAAAAAGCCAACACCAAAACAAAAAAAAAAAAAAAAGAGTTTTTTCTTTTTTTCTTTTCTCTTTTCTCAGCTCTGCAACTCAAGAAACAGTGTAAATTCTGCTGTTACATAAGAAATTTCAGGAAATCACGATGTACTCAGTAGCAGAATTTCGGGTCTGATGGGAAGAAATAATTATTGAATCTCTATAGATATGCAGCACCTCCCTACCATAACACAACAGCAACAACAAAATGTAGAACTAGGCAGGTAAGTTACTGTATTTCTGGAGGATAGTTTAAAGGCATGGCTGCTCCAGAACACTTGGGTAAAGATCATACCGATTTGTTTATGTCATTTTCACCAATTTTCCGTTTTTTGGTTTGTGACTCTCCATGTAGGAGGCTTTTATTTATTTATTTATTTATATATATATTTTTTAAGCACACTGGGTAAATATTCTGCTTTATTACAGTCTGTTCTTGAGAAAACTCAGCCTAATAAATATACAACGAAATAGACAGCAATAAGGTGTACTGGTAGAAGAGTAGGTGCAGATGAAATGCAGTCTGCCAGTGCTTTTGGTCAAAATACTAGTTGACATAGAGCCATATATCCAGTGGAACAACCTGCAGCTCATCTATTTTCTTTTTCTTATGTTATCAGAAACATTATCAGAGCGTGACCCCCAAACAGTAAGAATGTTATTGATCTTCTTTTATTAATGGGCTGGGTTTGCTGAGGGCCATATATCAAATCATATATATTCTGTCAGTTGTTCTACAGAGACATTACATACAAGGAGTAACACAATAATATTTTTCATGGCCAGTTTGATGGGATGTCAGCCTGCTGTGTGCTTCTGAAAATATTTAATATGTTTAAGTGTCATTGATCTAGAAATAAAAGTGAACTCACTGAACTGGTGTCTTATCCATTCTGAAATCAGGCCCTAAAAGTTGAACGGAATAATAGATTGATGGCTATTGACTCACTGCTGCCTCATAATATGTGCAATTAAGGAGGTCATGATAAGGGAGAACTGCAACAGGTCATATCCTTTCCTGAGTTCACATACAGCTGCGACCAGGCCTATGACACACATACACACAATGTAATTCAAAATTATTAATTGATGCCATTAACATGAAAATGAAGAACATGACTGCAGAAAAGACAGAAAAGTGAGCACAGTGCAAACAGAGTCAAGGAAATCTGATTGGAAGAGGTTTATAGAAAGTCTTCATAGATTTGAATATATATATATATTCCAAGGAATAAAGATGAATTTCTGTTGGGAAATGTTTGTAGTTTGAAAATATTCTAGCTATATGAAGAAGTTATTTCGATTTGGGAACAAAACTAAATTTGAAATGTGGTCCTTCAGGAGAATCTCATCAATGTATATAAATATCTGAGGGGAGGGTGTCAAGAGGATGGATCTGGTCTCTTTTACGTTGTGTGCAGTGTGAGGATGAGAGGAAACAGGCACAAACTGAAGCACAGGAGGCTCTGGCTGAATATGAGAGGGCACCTCTTTACTGTGAGGGTGACAGAGCCCTGGAACAGGTTGCCCAGAGATGTTGTGGAGTCTCCTTCTCTGGAGATATTCAAAACCTTCCCAGATGCCATCCTGCACAATATGCTCTAGGTGATCCTGCTCGGCAGGGATGTTGGACTAGGTGATCGTCAGAGGTACCTTCCAACCTTGGCCATTCTGTGATTCTGTGATTCTGTAATCTTGCGTTTAGGGAGGGCAAATTTTAAGAGATCAAGAGGTATTTTGGGGCCTATGCAACTAAATGTTCACCTACACATCTTGCAGAGAGCAGGACAGCACAAACCAATCCAAATAATTCCTTGCTACTTCGGAACCAATTCAAACTGTAAATTTTGTGAAAAATATCTGCTTATGCCAATACTTGATATGGGCAATTATGTAGTCCTACATTTTAACCATCATTAAAAATGTTGTTGGTTCAGTATACGTGGCTCTCAGCTTCTAAACAATGTAAATCTTCAAAATTTTAGCCAGAAAGAGGGGAACAAAATCAGAATTCACATATTATTTTAGCAAAAGACCCTTCTTCCTAGATAACTCTTTTCAAACATGAAATTGTTTCAATAACAGATACTTGTGAGACACTGGAAATACCAAACACTTGCTTTTTAAGCTGATTAACTGCGATATCTTACAGAAGCAATGTAAAAATTTAGCCTTTAAGACAACTGTGCTTCCAAAAATAGTCTTTGATATGTTTATCCCTTTTTTGCACAAGGCTTTCTCTTGAAATAAGAATCTTCCTGGAACTGTACCGCAAACTTCGAACCAATGTATCACATGGTCAATGTGCTTTTCCTGCTTGGAAGCAGGCTTTCATTTTGGTGTACCAGTAAATATAATTTGATCTTCTGATCTATCTCAGCAGCGTTTTTATATGACAACAGGAGCATTTCTGATACAACCAGTCTCTAAAGGCTCTCCTTTTTCTTAGAATATATAGTTATAGAACAGTCTTCATGAAGTCTCTGTAGTCATATATAAGATAAATAATTTGCTGGCAAACTAGTCTGAGGAACATATGAAGACATCAAAATAATTCATAAAATCTCTTGTCATTTTTCAGTTCTGTGTTATAGTTGTGCTTCTGTACTGATAATCCCAACAGTTCCTTATTGATTGTGCTGCGCGACTGCAATATTGTAAATGTTGTTTCACTTAATTCTAGTGACTTCAGTAGGAATTTTTGTACATTTACATAGTCCATATCTTTTAAGGAGAAAAAACAGTTGTTGGTTCTTTTCCTCTGAAGTTCCTGTAATACCTTGACTCTTTTGAGAAAGCACACTTCTCTCATTGAAATAACTTGCAGCTGAAGGCACTTAAGGAAATTTGGATAGACTTATCAAACTGCAAAATTTTTGTATTTAAAAATTAAGTGCTGTAACTGATGATTTTCAGGTATGCTTGTTGCCAGAATGGAATCCAAGCCTCAGACCTATGTGTCTATATTTCCCATATGGCAAAGGAATTAGAGTGGCAATTCAGATCCCAGGCACAGACCTGAATTACTTAATTGGAGATGCTGCCTTGTTTAAATGCAGTGCACTTGCAGCTCAAGAAAAAGCTACAGATTCCCTCAGCCCAGGGCTTTTTCCTCTCCTCTCCTCTGCTCTCCTCTGCTCTGCTCTCCTCTGCTCTGCTCTCCTCTGCTCTGCTCTCCTCTGCTCTGCTCTCCTTTCCTCTGCTCTCCCCTCCCCTCCCCTTTCTTTTTAATCACAAATTTGGATCCTCAGAAAGTTTTAGCTTGAAGCTTTAGCTATCTTCCACAGATTAACATTCATTATTAAATTAGTCAGAAACCATATTTCATCTGTCTCATGGAGGGGAAACTCCCACAGCAGGGAGAGAATTAGGATTCCTGTCTGTGCAATGAGCTATGTTGCTCTCCACAGGGTATTCACAGGAGATGGGGTGCTAGCTCAGCAAACATGAGGTTTCAGTATCACAGCGAGCAACTGTGCTAAGAAGACATTCCCCCTGCCCCCTTTCCTCTCTTTTTTAAAATTAATTCTGTTGCTTAAAGAATAATAATAAAGGCATCTTTTTTTTTTTTTTTTTTTTTTTTGGTTTGTTTGTTCTAGCTGTGAAGTATGATTTGGTTGACACAAAAGACCATTTATAAGGAATTTTAATTTTAAAATTGATTTTTTGTGATAATCTCTCTTTAGTCCAGTTTGCTTTGTGAATCCCTTTTCATGGATCCCAAGTTTTCCTGCAATATGCATGGGAAATGTACCTGCTGAATGAATGGGAGAATAACTGTTTCTGCTCTGTGTATTTCTATTGCTAAGATAACTTCTCTATTAAGACTGGTGTAGCTTTTAATGATTTATTCAACTAATGTCAGTATGTGCTGTCTGCTTCAGGGCTTCATCTCTTATAAGTTTTGCTGGTGAACTTTGTAGAAAACTTCATTTTTTTCTCTGCTTGCTTTTATTTTCTTCCAGATATTAAATAAATAAATAAATAAATTGTTCCTACTTCCATGGTTACCTTGGAGTAGGGAATACTTCCTGAACGTACGCATGTAGCAGTCACTCCTCTTCATCTGTTTCACAGAGCGTGGTTTCCTCTATTGACATTTCAATTACTTATTTTTATTCCACAGTAAGATTTTCTGGGTTTTGTGTTACTTTCCCAAACAGAACATCTCAATTCATTGGAACAAGGATATGTTACAACCTTGTGTGTACTTCTTTCATTTAATTTCCTCCAATTTTGCTTTTATCTCCATTCTCCATTTATTTCCATTCTCTAGTAACACCCTAAATTACCTGCCTTCTAAGTCCCAGTTTGGTGCCCTGTATTCTCCTTTCTATCGATGAATCTTTCTTGCTGATTTTTTTTGTTTGTTTACTAGCCACTTTTCTTTGTGTTTCTTCCTCTTTCCTTGCTGAACACCTTATTCTTTCTTCCTAATTTAAAGCCCTTTTGCCCAGTCCTATTAGCTTTCCATCTCAGCAGATTGGTGGCCATGCTCTTCAAAAAGAACTTATCAACTCTTTGAAGTCTTTGCTTTGTGTTTCTAAGCCCCCCACCTTTTAAGCACTGATTTATCACCACAGTTCTTTTTTGTTTGTTTGTTTGTTTGTTTGTTTTATTCAACCTAGTTTATAGCAATGAATTATATATGACATTAAGCAGGTTAGACTGAACCTCATTAAACTGTAGTTTGTGAATTACAACCACATATTCCTCTTACAATTTTTAGGTCTGGGATTTAACAAAGCAGCGACATTTTCTGCTTGCTTCAAGACTGTACTATGGCATCATACTTGTACTAGTTTATGGGTGAGTGTCAGCAGTCCAGACTTGCTTCATTTTTCCTAGCTTCCCAGCATTGCTCTTCTGTATTGACTTTCCACTTCTGCTATGTCATAGGATGATTTAACTAAAAATCACAAAATATTGTGTAAGCAGAAAGGGTGATTTGAGGTTATGCAAGCAACCCTGATTACTATTATTATTTTAATTTTCAAACTTCTGAAACTTTTTCTTTGCCATTTTGTAAATGTTATTTTATTCTAATTTGTGCCATATAAAAAAAAAATATAGATAAGTCTATCTATCTAACAAGCATTTTGAAATAATATATGTAGATTCTTCTATTTTATATTCTTTTCTGTAAGTCAGCAGAGTAGAGCTCATTAACTTGATATAGATCTTTTCCAGTCTGTAAGCATTCACCAAAGAGTGGATTTAGTACTATATTTATATGGTAAATGTACTGATATTGCTTACTTTAATAGAAAGTTCAGCTTCTTTTAACGCTTTTCCATATATACATATTTGGCTTTTTTTTTTTTTTTTTTCAAGAAAGAGACTTGTAATCCAATCTCCTTTCTTCTGATTTCAGCAGAATTCTCACTTCTAAACTAACACAGATAAGTAATTTTGAGCCCTGAATAGACGTCCCTGTAAGGATTAAAAATATATATATATATATTTGTACAGTACTTGCAGAGAAGTATAGTTGAGCAAAGTATTTATTAAATAGCGTAACATTTACCATAATGATTTAAATAGTGTGTATTGGAATATTCACCCACTGTTTAAAAAAAAAATAAAAATCTAGTAGTATCTACTATGTAGTGTATTCATACAGAAACCAGTCTGATAGACAGCTATAATAACAATATTGAAAGCAGTTTTTTTCTTTTCTAAACATGATAGCATAGCATATAAGATTTGACTGACTGGTGGAGATCTGCCACTGAAGTAACTCAATCAAAAATGTCATTTAGCTTGAAACTTGAATGGAAACAGTCATGATTCTTGTATCTGTCCCAATTAAATATGATGTGATGATGATTGCATATATGTTACTGATAGGGCTGTTAGGAGAACTTCTGATAAAGAATCCCTCCAGATTCTAATGAAGAAGCGTAAGCTTTTAATATTCCAAATTAAAAAACAAAACAAACAAAGAAAAACAAAACAAAAAAGACTCCCCTCCCCCCCCCAAGTCTCCACTGTCAAAATAAGAGTTTTAATGATTTTCAAAGCCAAACTCCTCTGAAAATACTTTTCATTTTGATTATCTTTAAAACTGCATAAGGCAGATTTTTATTCTCACCATTTTATTTTAAAATAGCTTGCCAAGTCATCCAATTCTAAAACATATTCATGATTTTAATTTCAATACAATTATCTAAGCTGATAATTCAGTAGCTGTACCACCTTCAACTATTTCTGGAAAGTTTCCACACTAGTATTGGTCTCTGATTAACTGGAAAGGCACTTTCTATGATATGTGTGACCAATGTATTTGTTTTAACAAAACTGCAGTTATTTGAAGTGTACCAAGCATCCTTGGCATGTATTGAAATGGTTATTAAAAGACTTTCTTTCCTGAGAACATGTGACATCCACCCCACCCTCTGCAACAAGAATCCTCTTTCAAAAAGGGTTCCTTGTTACACCAAGATTGTTGTGCACCAAGGAAACTTCTTGCATCTCACAGTGCTGGACTCTGTACAGGAAACCATCAGACTGTTGTAAGCATCTTGGTTCTACCCAGTAGCCCTTCTCCTGGCCTTTAAATGACTCACTAACCATGTTTAAATTCACCTTCAGAGTTGAATGTGTGTCAAGTGATACCACCCGGAGCTAGCTGAAAATATGCTGAAAACATCTAACACACAAGTTCAAGAGATAAATGTCTCTTGCAACAAAGCTATCAAAAATGTGGTTTCCTATACCATACTGAAAACCCCTATAGAGACTCTGGACAAAATCAGATACCCACTAGCATGAACCCTTATAAATAATTTATGAAAGTAAACCATGTGCAGAAGAATGTTATCTCAGAAAGGACTGCATTTCTGATCTTTTTGCCCTGATCCTTAAGGAATAACTACAAAAAATAAGGATATTCATAAGTAACATTCACATCTGTACTTGACATTAAAAATCATCGAGATACTGGCTTCCTGGTAGCTAGTAGTTTTCTCCAGATGGTACCTCTGCTTGACCTCTCTGTCCCACCAGACCTACTGAACTTATTAGTGCTTCTCTTTGCTGACATCACCCTCTGCTCTGCTGGTAACAACCATCATTTTCTTTCAAATTAGCTAACTAATTAACATAATTATTCTCAACCTTGAGTTTACTGCTTTCATTTTAGATCTAATGAAGGGCTTGTATGCTGAAAAGCTTGTCCATAGTGTCTTTTCACAACTATCACTCCAGAAGTCTAATAAAGGAATAAAAAAAATGTCCTCATGCAGCTTATCTCTGATGCATAGTCAAATATATATGTTCACACACAATTAACTATTACAGTGAGCTACTATAAATTAGTATTGCATCTCTGGAAATTCATCACAGTTTTGCTGTATTCAGTTAAATACTTTGTACAAAACACAAATCACTTTTTGGTTGAAAAGATTTAACACATTCAACTTTTCAAGGATGTATTGCAGTGGTTTTATGATGGTTATAGTGCTTGCAGATAACCTCCTGTTTACAACTGAAACTAACAAATATATTTCTGCAAATTTTAACAGGGTAAATACATTGTGGCTTCATCATTAATTTCTCTTTAATTTTATATTTTTTTCCTGTAAATTATGTTGACACATCTAAAATACTTGGTTCTGAGTTCTGTACAGACACCCCCTTTCCATCCTCTCCCCACCGTCAATAGTCATCATGTTTATTACATTCAATTTTATAGGGGCAAAAGAGCACAGCTGTCATAAAAGAAACTGGGAAATTATTGTTACTCCTGTTTTAAGAATAGAATGGTCTGAATCATTAATCTAGTTAAAATTATATACATTCATAATGTAAATTACTATAGAAAAGTTTCAATAGTGCAGTTATTTTTTTTTTTCTTTAGGGAAAAAATCCTTCCTAGAACCCCCTTTTTCTCTGACTGTGTGGTCAGCTTCCCTGGATTTGAAGACTAGTAGCTTCATGCTTCCTGAAAGAGAAAGGGTGAGCTATCAGAATCCAAAAGTCATCACTGGGAGTATGGCTGTACTGATGAGAATTTCCCTTTTTTCTGCTGCTGGGAAGTATGTCGATAGTTACATCCTCCTCAGCCTTCTGTTTGCTTGTGCTTACTTTTGTAAGTTTTCTTAACACAGCTTACATGTTCTTTATTGTCACTATTTTCCAATGATTCAGTTTTTGTTCTGTTCTGTTTAAAACTGATTTTACCCGAACAATGAGAGGCTGCACTCCTGTAGTGACCTGTAAATTAAAGCTGTGATTTCTGTCAATGCCCTGGACTTCTGGTACCAACTTGTCTGTATTCCCTCTTCCATACCTGATTTTATTCTAGGGACATAGACAATTCCATCCATGCTGAATAACTTGTTATCTCTATAAACTAAAGGTAGTCTGAAATAAATTTAGGCAGTAGTTACTTGACCACCAGACAATTGTTATCTATTTTTTTTTGTTTGTTTTGTTTTGCTTTGTTTTGTTTGTTTGTTTTCAGATTGAAGTTAGCTCAAGCTAAGTCAAACCCAGGCAAGTCCCGAGATCTTTCACTGTCAGGTTAGTGGTTTTAGTATTGGCAAAATTATTTTCTGTAAAGATAAAAATGCTATAAAGATGCTTGGAAAGTTCAACCAAACCAACACTAAGTAAGAAAAAAAGATAAGTGACTCCTATGAGTCGCTTAAATAGCAGAAAATGAACTCTCCCTCTGTTGTTTAGCTATCCTCAAAAAAAAAAAAAAAAAAAAAGAATTTATTCTGTCTTTTATGCAATTCATATTGTGATGCTAGTTTCTAGTATCCTTTTAGTAAATGTGTGCAAAGACATTACTTAAAAAAATATATACATATATATATTAAAAAAATTACAGGTCTACTTCTAAATACCTACAGCCACATCTGAAGACCTGCTTCAGCAGTGAAAAACTACCTGCCAGGTGTTTTAAACATTTATTTTGCATATTGAAATAATTTGATTAAAAAAAACAACCCCCCCCCCAAACTTTCTGAAGACATGTTGTCATCAGTGAGCCAAAAAATCCCAAGTGTTAAAACAAACAAAAAACCACAACAGTTAATTTTTGCTACTAGTTCCTGTCTGTAGTACTTACCTGTTATGCATTCCATGACCTTTATGCAGTTCTGAGTCAAACAAAAGAGTTGGACCTCTAGAGTGGCCTTTTGCCAGAAATAGCCTAATTACTGGGTATGCTTTTTTTTCTGTTTTTGTTTTTTTTTTTGTTTTTAAGCAGCCATGGAGTGCATGTGAATGAAAAGCAAATTGGGAAAGCGTTAGCATTTCACAGGAGATGATTCTTGTTTTTGCTAGCCCCAAGACAACTGTGTTAGAGCTTAAATGGATCTTGTGAATGAGAATAGCAGTAGTTGGATGACCATAGTTTGAATATTTTTATTATTTTTCATCACACTCTGCTAAAGTACATTTGAAACAAAACACCCTGCGATTTCAACACAAAAATACTGTTCAGTGTCTCTGGGTAATCTGGGTACCACAAAGCTGCTGGTATCAAGCTTGGGAGACATGCTGTGCTGCTTTTCCTTCCCTTTGCCTCTCACCATTAGTGTCTTAAAAGAATTTCTCTAGCAAAATAAACTGTAATTGCAACTGTTCAGTGCCCACCTGAGAAAATTACTTTTACTATTTAATGTGAATGGATCGAAAGGGTTCAATGCATTCCTTTTCTACAAAAATGTGCAACAGAACAAGACCAGCAAAGAAGCAGAACAAGCAGGAATAACATTGCATAGTACATTTATAGTTAAACCTGTCTTTTTTTTTTTTTTTTTTTTTCCTTTAAATCCATTGCCCTCCTCTCTTCTTACATGTTTTTGGTGACTCTTTCCCTCCTCTTCTTCAATTCTTTTGTGTGATTGCCAGATTCCTTTAATGTAAGTTTAACATCAAATGGTCAGCACCCATTTTTATTTCCTTAATAAAGACCATGGTTTTAAGTGATCTTTGCATTACAAATTGGAGTCAGATTTTCACAGATGCAGAGATTCCTCAGCCTTCAGTGCCCTGGTTTTGAAAATCTTTTAACTGTCTAAGTGTTTTGCCTTGGAGTGTAAATCTGTCCCCCAAAGGAGGATCTTAATATTGAGAATTCCCATTAGTTGCTGTTTCAAGGCCAGCTTTAATGAACATGAAAATGTTCCTTTCACAGATGTTTTAAAAAGAAGTTCCACAGAAATATATGAAAGCTTTCTTCTAATATTTCAAAAATCAAGAGAGTAGCCATGAACAGAAAGACTTTAACTGCATTTTTTTTCCTCCAAGAAATGCAGCCATTCCCTGTTAAACTTTGTAGTTGGTAGCCCATTTACAGTAATGGTTTCAGCTAGTCCTAATGATCAGTAGAAACAGCTGAGGTAATAATGTTTTCCAGAAGGAGATGTGTTTGGGCTCTTTTCAGCTTGCAGTGGGGTAGTCCTTTTAATACAGCAGAAATATAGACTCATAACATGTTGTCTAAGGATGCAGCAAACCACGATAATTTTCATTTGCATTCGCAAAATAAGAAGTCAGAGCAATGAAGATAAAATAGCAGTATTCTGAGAATGCTTAATTTAGCAAAACCTAATGTAATCATAGCATAATAGAAGGAGAATGGGGGAGGGCACAGGAAGATGGGTACAAAGGATTCATTTAAGTTGTGGCTAGTTATTTTTTCTTTTTATATTTATATATATAATTTTATTTTTTTCATCCTTTCCTGAGGCAGGGAGAGATCATGCCTTCAAAAATGCTTATGGATGGGCCAAAACCAGATTTTTGGATTTGGTGCCAGAGGGTGGCTAGCACCTTGCTGGCCAGGGCACAGCACACGACAATGGCCCTAAACTCAAAAACAAAGAGGCCTTGTGTGAGGACCTCTGTGTAAGAAGTTGGAGATGTTTTCTCTCACCGTGAGAGGGAAGAGGAGGAGCTGTAGGAACACCAGACTGGCGGGGACACCAGGCCAAGCAGGGACAGGGTGGGATGTGGCATTGAACTGTTACGTGGGCTGCCACCAGCCTTCTCATGGGGCTCTTTTAAAACCCCTGGGCAGTGTGATAGCTGGTAGTGGCTTGGTGTCTTCTCTGTCCCTGGGACTGTTTTTTGGGTGTCAAGCCTGTTACTGCAGCCCTGTGGGTTGAGGGCCAGCAAATGGATGCACATGGTCTTATGTCCAAAGGCCAGCTGTCCCAGGGCAGCAGTGAGCCACATAGCTGATATGCCCACTTGGACCCCAGCCTCTGTGTCTTTTCCTGAGAGGAGTGCACTGGCCTGTGCCACTGCAAAGCCTTGGGCTGTGAAAGATGCAGATCTGGGGAATTTGGTGGGTTAGAGGAGTGGTGTATGGGACTCATCTCACAGGGCGTGAGGGTCAGTGGCCAGTAGAGGGTGTCAAAGAGGAGAAAGCACCAGCCTGGCCATGTGAACTACTCATGTGGGCAGGGGTCACTTGCTTGGGAGGCTGCATAGCTCAGGACTGTGTGGGATCCTCCAAAATGGAAACATTTCAGGGCAGGAAATTGTAGCCCTGACAGCCTGGCCTTGAGCAGGGGAGGAGTATTGGTGTTTTGTTGTGGTATATCACTGTTTATTTGCTGAGACTGAAATTGTCTACACCAAAATGTTTGGCTGCTGAACTCCATGTCTCAACTGGCAAAAGACAAAGTTGTCCTGTTATTACCTGGCAATTAATTATGTATTGGTGTCCTATTTGAAAAAAAAAAAAAAAAAAAATGAAACAGGCATAGTTTTTCCTGAGTCAATTAGTTATTGTGTCTTGGTGTGAAGCATCAAGGTTTCTGTCCCTTGAAGGATCCTGCACTAGTGTTTTTCCCCAGGTAAATCTACCAGAAAATTACTCCAATAGTTTATGTAATACTGAGTACATAGGGACCAGTTGCCAAATCATGCATGCCTAGTGCCACTTTAAGTTGCCCTCAGATATATGAGATACTTTCATGGGGTTGGGGGGCTAGGACCTGTATAGAGAGGCAGTTGAAGGCCAAGCAGGATGCACAAGGATGTCTGAAATGAAACTGTACACTTGCTTTTTGTCAACTGAATCCCATCTTCTGTGCATGGACCAATGATATGGTATAAATGTAAACATAAGTTAGTTCTGATACAAAACATTGAAAATTAATGTTCATTATTTTCTGATAAAAATACCAAAGCACTGAGGGAATTTGCTACTTGTAAAAGTGCTAGAAGACATAGTCCTCACCACAATTTATTTTAGTAGCACAAGTTGCCTCATACTGTTGACTGTAAAAGCTATTATTTCCCAAATGTATACAAAATAAGTCTGAACATGTTTACCTATAATATAACAAGGTGAACTTAATTACAGGAAGCTTCAGAAGTGTGCTGCTCATGTGCTGCTGACACAGCATGGGTGGATTTGTGTGAAGGGAAGTGGAGAGGGGAGGACAATCCCTGTGTGAGAACCACCTTCAGAACAAAAGCTGAGACTTCAAAGCAGGTGAAAAAACCTCTGTAACACTTCTAAAATGTTATAATAAATGAAGGGAAAAAAACATGCCCATTTACATTTCTTTGTTCTTATTTACGGTTTCACTTAATGTCAGGAGATTGCCAAAGTTTCAGCATCAGCACCAGCTTTGACAAGATTTAGAGAAAAAAAGATCACTTTGTATTTTGCAAATTACCTATATTCATTTGCAAGTTACGTAAGAAGGAGTTGATAGGAGCAATTGGGAGTTATTTTAAGCAAACTTGCTGGCTGAGAGATGTATTTCCAAACTTAGAGACCTGGTTTTGTGCCCCAAATCTATTCCATTCCTGCATGTGTCAGTACTGTCCCTTTGTGTCTTGTACAACACCAAGCCCATGGTTAATGTGGCGTAAAATGAAAGTTGTTTTTTTTTGTTTTTTTTTTTTTTTTTTCTCTCCCCCAAACATCACTTTCATTAATGTAATAGGGGTTTATAATCATTTGCAATCTTTTATCAGCAGAGCTCAGCAAAGTTCCCATAATATGCAGAAAGTTTTCAATTTTGATATATGACCTGCTTTTAGAAGACAGTGGTTCTTACCAGAAGTTTCATTATTATTTTTTTAAAACACAATATCTGAGATTTAGAATGTTTTATTAGCATTTAAACACTTTTTATTTTTACTGTCACCTTATTTATCATGTCAAATATTGTGAGTCGCTTTTTAATACACAGCTGCAAATACTGTATTAATAAGGTATATTGCATTTTCTTAGTAAGGAAAAGGCAATTAAGAACTTTTTGAAAAGTTTTCTAAACTTTGATCAACTAAACTGAGCTAGTAGTTTGTTAAAAATAAAAAAATAAAATGACATCTTATTGCATAATATTGCACCATAACCTAAGATGAAACCTCTTACACTGTACTTCCTTTCCTAATATTTAATCATATTTGAAAAATAATTAACATAGTTTTTATTTATATGAATGACATTTATATGTACTTTAAGTAAGGACTTAACATGTTACAGTGAAAAAAAATACTAAAAAAATATATTCTTGACCAGATAGGTATTCTTTAACCTTTTTTTTTTTAATCTTTTTTTTTTTTAAAAAAAAAAAAAAAAAAACAACTACAAACAACAAAGCTTTAAATGTCAGGGTCATTTTCTTACTTATAAAAAAACAGTGTTATTTTATAGATTATTTTATTAATCTCTTCAATTAATACTGATATTAAAATTAATACTGATATTAAAATTAATACTGATATTAAAATGGTTTCGGATATTCTCAGACACAGAGAGATGAGAATGAAAGCATGCTGCATACAAATAAAAATAATTCTTTTGAAATTGTAGAATCCTGTGATAATGTTTGAGATAAAGTTTTTAATAAAAACTTAAAATACTGACCAAATTACTTACTGAGGAAGTTATACTAGGATCTTAGTTATATTAGTTATATTAGTTATATTAGTTATATTACTTATATTAGTTATATTAGTTATATTAGTTATATTAGGATCTTAGCATTAACTGCATTTGAATAAAACCTTTTAGCAAAAAAACAACAATATTTTAAGTGTTTTGAAATGCTCCGATTTTTAATAAATTGATGAGATCATCCTTAGACATTCAATAACAGTGATCTTTACAGGCGTGAAGCAGTACATCTTTAATGTGAAAGAGTAAAGATGATGCCATCCTATCACCAGCAAAGTATACTATGTATGATTCTCATGACTCCTTACAGCCTTTGTGTTGAAGTCTCGGCTTCAGAACTTAATGTATTTAAGATTATCGGCTTGGAGAATGAGCAGGGAAAATGAAGGGACAGAAGTGTTCAAAACTCCATGTAATCTTTAAGTATTTTAGAAAATGAAACAAGATTTAAGATGCTATCTATAATCCAGAATTGGGACAAATAGAACATTTTACACAGTATGTGTTCTTGTTTAACTCTGCTGTGGAAATTAGTTTTAAGTTCTGTTCATGGATAGCATTTACTTAACACTTGATCTCCAGTGCTAAGGTTTCATTTAACTTGAAAACTTAATGGCAGAACAAATCTGTCAATGGAGTTGGTTAGGAGGATTCATATTCTGTAGTAAATACTTCCCCAACTTTAACATTCTTCTATTACTTCTTCTTTTATAAAAGTTTGTTGAAAAACATTTGGTTATTATTATGTTTAGGCATGGTAATGTTTTTTGTGCCCTTCCAAAGTTCAAAGTTACAAAGTCAATTGTGGAGTATTTGACAATGGTAATTTTTATAAGCAAATAGTATAATTGAGATAATGTGCACAAAGTGCATGTGGCATTAACTAACAATCCTCTGGGAATTGTGGTGTCAGTCTGGCACAATTTCTGTATCTCTGAAATTCATATGTCAAATGTAAGGTTTATGATAAAGATGCATTTTTCTTAATTTGACTGCAAGATTTAACATTATAACAGAAAGTTTCTGCTTCAGTGCTTTAATAAATAAGTCCTGGTGTTTGCTGATATTGCTGTGATTCCTTAGTTGATGACTTGCCTAATGAATCCCACCATGCTTTTCAAACCTTGAGCCTACTAAAGCTTACTATTTTTATTTTTTTATTACTCACAATTACAATTCTTGATGTTAGTGTGTAAGAAAGAACAATGTGAATCTCATCTGCTCAGGGTCTAAAATATGAATCTCATGGCTTAGATCTGTCTCCAGTGGCTAGGAGGGGATGCCCATTTGAAGAAGACCAATTTGAGTTATCTTTCCAACTGGAATATTCTTAGGCCTCTTTGAAAATGATAATATTTTACTATTTAATATATTACACTGATGTTCCAAAAATGGCTGTGCTGCAACTTGAAGAAAATAATTGCTGTTAAGCAAGGTTTTTATAAACAATGAGATTTCACAGTATTGTTTTCCTGAATTTGTACTCCAGCAGTCATGCCTTGTATTTGTTATGCCTATAATCAATTTATCAATATAATTTTTAATGACTGTTGTTTACTTTTATGGCAGTATGAAAGGGAAGGAGAGATGTATTTTTTAATAGTGTGAATAAATCAGTGTAAAGACATTATCTGTAAATCTAACAATTTGCATGTAAAGAGAGTATTTCTCACGAGTTTACATAGAAATAACATCAGTACTAAGATAAAGCAACAGTAGTCATTACCCTGCCCATTAGTAGTCATTACCCCTACCCTTCACTGTTTTATATTTACATACAGGAAAATGGTATAATGATGAAAAAAGAAAGACCTGCTACTGTAACTCAGGAAGCTTAATAGTCAACTCTGTCCTCAGTCATGGATATTCCATGTGCACAGCAAACGAATCACATGATAGTGTGATTCAGACAAGAGAAGCAAATGTTAATATTTTCATTTCTAAACAGAACTTTATAAACATGAAGGAGCCAGAAAGTTATCAATAGAGAATAGGCTGTATAGGAAATTTACCAAAGCTTTCACTGGAGATGTTTATACTATAAACATACAAGCAGTAATTAAACAAGTGATCTGCCAGCAACAAGCCTTCTGAGTAATCCTTTTTGGTAATCCTTGGTTACTATTCTTTACACTGGGTGGCTGAACAACCAGCAAGTCTGACTGACTTGAGGTTTTCCCCGGGACTTTCTTGGGCCTGGGTCAGGCTTGGGGCACAAACTGAAACAGTTCACCAGAGCAACTCTAGGGAGCACTGCAGTGCTGGAAATCTCCAAAAATGGGCCTTAAAGTTGGGACACTGGCAGTCAGAGTTATTTAAGATTTCATGGAAATCTAAACAAGAATAGCAGTCGTAAAAATGACAAAATAAAGTCCTAGACTGTTATAACATTTTGCTACTTTGCATTTCACTGTTCTCTCAAAATAACCTGCTGTGATGTTTGTTACGAGAAGATGGGTTTTTGTTTGTTTGTTTTTAGACAGCTCTGTGCTTGCACTGACAATAGGGAAGAGTGGAAGGTTGGAAGTGCTCAAGTGCAGTTTTCAAATTTCCCAAAAGCTTTGAATACTTAGTTCTTTTGAATTTTATATTCAGAGGTCTTCTTCAAGGTGGCTTTAAAAATTGTGTTAGTTTAATCTAGAAATATGCAGTAGTTCAATGCATGCCATAACTGAAATTAAAAGTAAAAAGTCACACACTAGAGGTTTGTCATTTCTAATATTTTAATAAAAACTATACTATATGCTGATGGTTATGCAAATATCCACAAAAGCTATGACAAAAATGGAGGGAGAAATTAGTAAATGCCACTGCCCATATATTTCTCATCCAGTGCAAAACATAATTTTGTGACTTGATTTACCTGATTTTTACATCTGAATTTGGTATCTACCTATACTTGCTGTACCCCAAGGAGCATGGACCATTTTGTTCTAGATATTTCCTGTTTCTTCTTAATTTGACAAAAAAATATGCTACGATTACATGGAGCACAATAAACCTTTCATATTTCCTTATGACAGATGACATCCAGAGTGACATAGTGCATAGTGACCCTATCACTGTCTTTTTTTTTTTTTTTTTTTTTTTTTTTTGTGAAAATATTTACCTCTATTCCATTTCACCCTGCTATTTCACTTTAAGGGAGCAAAATTTGACAAAAATATCAAATACCATTACCCAGATGCTTCTTAAACTTAAAATGGACAATTAGACGTTCATGTGAGCGTACACACACTTCTCAACAAGATTTCACCATTTCGAGGAGCTTGAGAGTTTCAATAGCCTGCAAAGCTCTCGGGACAGACCGTCACCTCCTGCCCTATTGCTGACGCCTTGCTCCTTGGAAGAGCCTAGCTGGGAAGAGTCACTAACACCTACGGTGATGCCATGGTGACACACAGTACTGTCTTACTGATTGTTAGATCACAGAGGTCCAAACTTGTTGTCAGTGATGTGGCAAGGGTGTGGGGCTTGGTGGAAAAATACTGTTCTTATCTTTGGGCTGGCCCTGCTACTAATATGGGCAGAGGCCTCCAGGATGCTGTTTGGCTGATGGGTCAGGCAGGTGGCCACTGCCTCAAGGACAGGTGCTCTTTTGCTTCTTGGAATGTTTTTGCCCCGTCTACTGTTGGAAATAGATTTATGGTATAAAATCTAGAGCTTTTCTCTCAGCAGTGGTGAAAACAAAGGTGTCAGCCAAACTCACTCTCTGTTTGGAAAGTGAAACTCAACTTATCACAGACCAATATTACCAAGGTAAAGATGAATCTAGGGAATCCAGATATATCTGTTCAATCCTAACCAGATTTTCAGCTCAGGCTATGGGGATACAAACTGTCAAATGCAAAGGATCAGGCCTGTCACTTGTTCCATCAAAAACAAAAATAAAACTTTTTCTTTTTTTTTTTTTTCCAAATGTTTAGCTTCAAGCTGTTCCTCATACTGTCAGTAAAAACAGAGAAAAATAGTTTTATTAAAATACACTTGAGGTGTAACTGATTCAGTAATCTGTGTGTTTGAGTTCTTTGCCACTTCACAAAAAATCTAATGAGCTTCTAAAAAAATTTGTTTCTTAAAAAGATGAAAGTATGTAATTGTAACACTGAAATTAAACTGGGGGCACAAAATGTAATGGCTTTAAATTTTTAGACCTTCCTATCATCTCAGAATAAGAGGTAGCTATAACGGCAGCATCAGATTATAAAACAAGAGTCCTTTGACTTCAGAAAACATCAACAGACAAGAGATAATGAGAACATTCAGGGTCCAAGGAGCTAGTTGCAATCAAAGTTAGTCTAGCAACTCCGCAGCCTTTTCATGAAGTAATGTATAGGTATGAATAAAAATATATAATTAGGCTCTTATAACATTTCCAATGGGCCATGAATACTAGCTGTTATAGGTGCCATACCTACCATTAGCTGTAGTATATTCATTAGTCTCAGTTCACTGTAATATCTTAATGCCTCTCAGTAAATAAGAAGTCATCTAATAGATCTAGTTCTTTATTCTAGTTGATAGATGAAATTACTGTTATTTTATAGATCGCCTTTTATTTTACAGCTTTAGGAAAAAAAAAAAAAAAACTTGCTCAGGGAAATCCTATTTAAATAATGTATAATTTTTTATGAATAGATTTGATTACAGTTTCTTGAACGAGAGACCATTCTTTCTCTTTTTTTCAAGAGAGTTATGGAAGATATATATAAATATTTATAAAAGAAACTCCCTCTTAATTCTGGGGGGGGATTTGAGGTGTTTTGTTTTCATTCCTTTTTTCAATGTCAAAATAATGGTGCAGAAAATGGCCACCAAGGAATAGGGGGGAAGAAAGGGGGAGGGGTCAAGAAAAAAGAATCCATTATCTTAAAATGTGAAGTTTTTATTTTAAGAAATATCTGTGTATTCAATTTGGAAAATATGGGGTGAAATACTTAGATTCCCTTAAAAATAATAAAAATAAATAAATAAATAAAGCACAGTAAATCAGTTAAATCTTATTCTAAAAGCAATGAAAGTAATGAAGTTCCTAGGTTGCTTCTGCTTTGGAGGGGATGAGTATGTCAGTTGACCTTTTTGACCAGTCCTAGCTGCAATATACACACTAATAATTTGAATGAATGGGTTGTGGCAGCAATTTATGCCTACCACATTATTTTTGCCTATTGAAAAGCAAGAGTTATTTTCCTCTTTCATGGCGCTGTGAGTCCTTGCTAGCTTTGGCCAAGAACCTGGGGCTTGCAGACAAAAACAAATGTCCATGAGCAGGAATGTATTGCCCACCAACAAACTTCAGGGTTCCTGGTCCACCCGTCTCCTTTGATGCAACCAGCAAACCTAAAATAGCTCACAATGAGAATGCCAACAGATTTTCAGAAAAAAATTATTGCATTCAAATCTACCAGTGATTAAGCTAATGTCTATCTAATGATTGCTATAATGTTGCATATTTCATCATAAAAATAAACACCCCCTCAATGGTCTATTAAAACTATGCACTAAGATATATGCATGAGGTAAGAAGTGATCATAAATTAGATGTCTGCAGAAAATTGGTTTGGAAGAAGGAGGCTGAACTTTAGATGTAGCACCTAGCATTTGGGAGCCTTCATGTCTGAAGGACTCACATTAGGCTTTGAAATTTAACAAATCTCTTCCCAAATTAAATTATGCTTTTATAAATAACATTCTAGCAAGGAGCAAAAGCAAATAAAATAATTCATTTTCAGTATTTCATCATGAGAGTTGACTTTTCTTCATTGATTTTTTTTCTAAGCTAAGGAGCTTTATTTTTAACTGACTTAGTTCTCCGTTTTTACTGTGCAGATAAAGGATTTTGGTTTTGCAGTAAGAAAAAACATTATTCATTTTATTTTAGAGGTAATTTTTAAATATGGACCGTACATTAATATAGTCTATTCATTCTAAATGACACATAAAGCAGGCTTATCTTGACTTACCTTTTACATTGTATAATGCTGCTTTCTTCAATGCTTTCTTGAGTGTCATACTATTAGTAGCATATTGTACCATTTTTTGTACATTATCTACTATATTTTCTTTTTCTTTCTTTCTTTCTTTCTTTCTTTCTTTCTTTCTTTCTTTCTTTCTTTCTTTCTTTCTTTCTTTCTTTCTTTCTTTCTTTCTTTCTTTCTTTCTTTCTTTC
>CM021700.1:59256944-59364972 GCA_011074415.1 Stictonetta naevosa
CTCTTTCTCTCTTTCTTTCTCTCTTTCTTTCTCTCTTTCTTTCTCTCTTTCTCTCTTTCTCTCTTTCTCTCTTTCTCTTTCTCTCTTTCTCTCTCTCTCTCTTTCTCTCTTTCTCTCTCTCTTTCTCTCTCTCTTTCTCTCTCTCTTTCTCTCTTTCTTTCTCTCTCTTTCTTTCTTTCTCTTTCTCTCTTTCTCTTTCTCGCTTTCTTTCTTTCTCTCTCTTTCTCTCTCTCTTTCAAGAATTTATTTTCAAAATATTACCATCAACCTGATCGCTATGACAAACATTTATGACTGACAGTACTGCCTAAGAGCCATCGTAGGAGCTGATGATGATACCATTCCCAGGTTGGGCTTAATAGCAACCCCTAAACCCATAGATAGCAGATACTGGCTGTTCCAAGGAATGCGTGCAAGGTAGGTCAATATGAGATCATGTAGACCAAAATTTCCAATGCATATTTTTGGGGTGCAGACTCTCTTATATACAAATACTCAATTGTTAGATTATTCACTTTTTTTACTAGGAAGAGGATATTAACCCTTCATAGCATTAACAAAAGGATTAAAATGTCTTCCTTTTTCTTTGGGAAATGTGTAACTTTAATTGTGTTTTCTTTAATATATTCTGTTAGTGTGATCCACATTTGCAAACTGAAAGAGTTAATGTTTTGGTGTTTATGTTCCCTACTTTCCACCTCTGAACACAATAACTAATGATCTCTAAAGAAAACTAGATCTTAAAAAGAAAACAAGTACATTTAAGGGGAGGTGTATATATATACATGTATATATATATATAAAGAAGAACATATTTATCACAAACTCCTAATAGTGATGAATGACAAAATGTTATTATACTGTGCTTGTCAGCATGAGATTGCTTGTTATTATAAAGTTTTAATGTGAATGATCATTTGGTGAACGATCATTTGGTATTTTCATTGTTCAAAGTGTGCTACTCACAAACAGAAACATTTAATTTAGCTTCATGCTTACAAGATACAATTAAAGAGCCAGATGGCCCAGTGTAAGCGTATGCTATCATGTTGTGGTAACCAGGAGAGGATGGCCTCGGCTTTACACTTTGTAGTGTGTAAGACAAGTTGGAGCAAACCAATGGTTTCTTTTTGAAAAGGATTAATTAAACTAGACTTCCAATTGTGCTTTAGGGGTGGTAGATTTTAAATACCACAGAAATAGAAAGTGGTGGTAGGCTACAAAGCCTGGAATCTGATGTTTGTGGGTTTATCCTTTGCTGAGAGTAATCACAGTTAATGGAGACTTGCAAGCAGTTCAGAGAATAATGTGCATAAGTTGGGGAGAAACTAATTCACTAAGTGCATTGTATTAACTCCGCAGAAGTGTTTGTTCTAAAGGAGTAATGCAAGGAAAACAAAGTGGTTTGTGTTAAAAAAAAAAAAAAAAAAAAAAAAAAAAAGGGGGGGGGGTGTGTTTTTACCTTAAATAGGCAGCCAGTTTGGGCAAGGGAGGAAAAAAAAAAAAAAAAAAAAAAAAAGAAAAAAAAGCTAGTGCTTTATCTAATACCATCTAGCAACAAATAGATAATTTGTAGAGTATTAATCCCTTGAAAAAGGGTGACTTTGCTTTCATACCCTTATATTTCACTTACATTGTTCCTTATTGCTCTGCTTCCTTTGCATGAGAAGACTGGAAAATGAAAGTCTTCCCTTTCAGTCTCTTAGTCTTAGTATATTGAGGAATTGGGCTTGCCATAGAATTTACGTCTGCAATGGTCTGACATCGCAGCAGAAAATTTTTGCCCAAGACGATCTTTTAGAGTTCTGGTAAAGAGAAGGCAAAAAGACACTCCCAAATCATCCAGCCTTTCTAAACATCTGGTAAGAAAAAAATCCATCTCAGCCAAAAAATTCCATTCTGACCCCCAGGTAAGGTTAATGCAGTGCACAGGATGGCATCCCAACTGCATACCCACTGTTTCCAAACTGAAAACTGTTAGAGGGAGTAAGTGAGCTCAGACAGAGGAATAGAGGAGAGGATAAAACAGAGTTCACATTATGGGAAATGCAAAGATTTTGTGTGGATAACATCAATGAGCTCATAGTGTTGCTGGCTGTTTGGGCATCCAGCCAAGGAGAACCCAAATCTGTGATAAGTTCAGTGAGTGCAGAGAGAAGAAAAAATAAGGATAAGGAAACTGACAGGAACAAAACGTTTCGAGGTTATTCTTTAAATTCAACTATGTTATTTTATTCCCTTCCCCAGCCAGCAAACAGATTGTCCCTATTTCTGAAGCTGCGGTGGAAAAAAATGGCAGCACAAACTTAAACAAATTCCTTGTTTGGGGAATCATTTAGTATCATGAGAAATCTCTCTCCCTCTCTCTTTTTTTTTTTTTTTTTTTTCAATGAAAAATACTTTAAACTCTTAATAAGCATATGGTTATGAAAACAAGCCCACAAGAGAACAATTTGGACCAAAAATAATGAGAAATTTGCCAGGAAGCAAACATAAATCCTATTGCTACTAAGATGCACTTGATATTGTCAGTCTTGAAACATCTGTGCTTGCTTTATATTGAAACAAGCTCTTCTGCTCTCTCAATTTTGCAATGTGTTTGTTAATTATTACAGTGAATATTAACTTTGTGTGTTCATTGTCTTCTCATGTGGTTCATTTTTCTTACTTCAATTTCATCTGATTATTGCTTCAGTTCTGCTCCCCATGGCTGTCAATATTTGTTTCTAAAGGGAAACTGTCAGTGTATTTTATTTAGAAGTTTAACCTTACAGAATAGATATAGCCTAATAAATATATATACATATATATATATGTATTTCTATGGGAGAAAACATCATCAATGACAATATGGGTAGGAAATTTTCTTTTTGTTTTCCTGTACCAAAAAAACCATAATTTTTCTGTTGTGCAAAGCCAATTTATAAAAAGGTTTCAGTTTGTTTATAAGCCTACTTTAGATAACAATACAATTTTCCAGTACCACAAACTAGATAGCTTTCCAAATATAACTGTACCACCTAAAAACAAGCATAACAGACAAACAAACAAACAAACAAAAAGTAAAGCAACCTTCCTTTGCCAGTTCCTTTAACTTTGTTCAAAAAAACAAAACAAAACAAAGCTCTGTTCCCTCCTACCAGTGAAACCACCAACGCTTCTACATGCAAAATAGCATCTGGGATTATTGCAAATGTAGCTGACTTCCTATGTGTCATATTGTCTTTGATAAAAATTGTATCCTCTTATTAGAAATATAATAATACAGGACATATTTGTCATTTGCTTGCTAAGAATGTTTGAATGCAACATTACTTTTGATAAAGATTGTAGGATTTCAGAAAGTGAAGCTAAATGAGCTTTTGAAAAAAGTTGTTTTTACAGTGAAGGAAGAAACTTTTGAATGCACAGCAACGATCCGCACCCCTCCAGATGTTTTACAAACTAATCTTCATTTAGATTTATTGTGGTGTATCTCCTTTATAAGGAAAAGACCACACAGACTCTATTTATGTAATAACTTGGCTATTATTTATTTTATAATGTAAGTCCCTTCAAAGGATTGTTTTCACTTCTAGCTGTCACATACACAATAATACTTGCAGTGATATGAATGATGAAATATTCTCTAATCCATTTGCAAAACAGCAAATTTAGTAGAACCAGCCTATTTAGTAAAATATTTTTGTACCTTCACCAAACTTATTTTTCAGGAATTTTGAGCACTAATAACAAAGGCTTTAAATGGCCAGTTTAAGAGGTAGCTGCTATCTAAACATATTCAGTAGCTTGAGAATGAAGTCACAGAAAGGGCGGGTGGAGAAACATGAAGCAACATGTAGCTGCATATTTATATATATAATATTTCTTGTTGTTCAGATCCCAAATGCCTCCATTTTTCCCCTGTCCCACGTGGAAATCTGATTTTGTTTGAGTACAAATTATACTATGATTTTTCATCTTCCATTTATTGTGTGATCGAGTAAGTAATCTGAACAGAAAAGCCAGGAGACAAACACCTGTGGCCACCAGAGGAGATTTGCTAAGATGTTGACGAGGTGGTGTACATGTGCTAGCTAATTTCTATTAAATCCCCATTAGTCTGCTGTCTCTTTTCTGTCTCATGTCTTAAGCATCTTAAAGGCCTATCTTCATAAGGCTATCAGAAAGCTACATAAGCTCTTTCTTAACAGGAAAACAACACGAAGCTAACTTCTTTGCTCTTCCTCTGCTCAACTTAGTCTTTGACTGTTTAATGAAAAAGCTCTGTGTAGTAAAATGTAATGCTAAGTCCTGACTGGACTCTCCAAATGGCTAAAGCTTTGACAGAGTCCATCTCCTTCTTTTAAATCACCGATTTCATAAATGGATGATGGGACAGCTGATGCTTCTAAGGGGTATGGCAATACATGACTTCTTCACAGACTTCAGGGACTTACTCATGAAAACTCTATTTCTGCCCATCAAGCCTAGTAAAAGAGGGTTCTGGGGAGGGGCAGAAGCAAATTATTTTTAGACAGGAACTTGACAGATGAGTGGGATTCTGGCAAATTTGGTTATAGCATGTTAGCATGTTAGTAAGAAAGACGGTTTTCTCTACTGTGCTTACAGTTTTGAGCAACCTGGTCTAGTGGTAGGTATCCCTGCCCATGGCAGGGGGGTTGGAATTAGATGTAAGGTCCCTTCCAACCCAAACCATTCTGTGATTTTTGTTTAATGTTATTTTGTAAAAAAGTTTATTCTGTGCTCTTCTACATCAAAGAGAAGGTTAGTGGCATATAAGAGGTCATTAAAGTAGAAGAAATAGAAAAAAAAATAAAATATAATACAAAAAAACTCTTAAAAATTAAACAGAAAAGGCAAGAGAAAGAGACGTTAGATAAAGGGGTGGTAAGTGTACTGAGTGTAGTAAACAACAAACAAACCTTCCAATTGCTGCTGCTATACCTTGTTGAACAAGGGAGAGAAAAATAACAACAACAGAAAATCTAATAGGAAGTGCTCAATTTTTATTTTATTATTTCAAATGTTTTCTATTGTTGTTTGTAGGTAACAACAGCTTATGAGGAACAATTTCAAGTCACAGATCTCAGGGCACTGAAAATAGACATTATTTATTCCATTTTATACATGGACAATCTGAGAAGCAGGAAAATAATGTTACTCTCCTAAAATGATTTGCAATATCAGTGCTGGAATCAAGAAGGCAACTGAACTACGTCATCTGGGAAGCAGAAAAAAACATGGGGAAATTGTATTGGAAGGTAGCTGATTTTTATCACTTTCATAGGAAACAAAGCAGCCACAATGCAGAAAGTCAAATACCTTTAAGATCTGAGCCTTGGATGGGAAGCACATTTTCATTCTGAATTTGTAAATCATCCTGCTCAGCAGGGTCTTGCTCCACCTGCAATGGGCGTGTCTTCTTGCTGTGATGGGGACGTTTGCAGACCCCTTCCAACAATTATGTCTTCAACTGCAGTTACGCTGCTTCAAAGGGTTTGAGTCACTGACTTACTGTTATTTGAAAGTAATTGTGTATTTAACAGATAAGCTTCAGGAAATCCTGTCTGTTATGACAAATCAAGGATTTTTGTTTTTTTGTTTGTAAAGACTGATGGATGGGTGCAAAAATATTTATCATCCATGAGAATTTTAAAGTTTTCTTTGATGTGTCTTTGGCAGGTGATAGGCAATAGTAATGGTTGACTTGGATCCAGTAAATATAGAATAATTTATTTGAAAGAATTAATCATAATAAAAAGTTACTGTCTTTTATTCTTCTTCTTCTTAACTTTTTAGATACCCAGGATGTCCCCTGTTGCCTGGTGGATGAATACTTCCTAAACTATAGTGTGATCAGGAATGTCAATGCAGAGGGTAGATTTGCGGAAATCAGGAAAGGATGGATGTCTGAGAATTGAGGGATGACATTTGTGTACTCCTTTATCTGTGGTATAGAGGAGTGGTACAGCATCTGCCACAACAAATGTACATGAATTAAGAAAAGACAATAAATACATGAGCAACTTAAAAATTGTTATTTTTTTTGTCACTTCAGGCAATGTAATTGATTACCCCAACTGAAAATTAATGTGGAATAGTTTTAGAGAGCCTTATAAAAGTGACTCATTGTCTGTATTTTCTCTGTTAGGATTATGAAGTATAAGCAAGACTGAATCAGTGTTAACCAATAGTTTGACAAGATGCAGTAGAAGGTGCACAGACGATGAAATGTGTATGTGGTCAGCCAGCAGATAAAATTCAGAAGCAGCCTTCGGGAGAAACTGTTCAAGAAAGGCAGGTTAGAAGAAGTTTGCTCTGTTCTTCAGTTCTAATGGAGCTTGGTTAAAATACAAGACCTTCTGTTAAGTGGCTGCCTGATAATGCATAATTTATAGAGGGGGAAAGATCTATCTGTCTGTTGTAGTAATTGAATCCAGGTTGCAAGGCTTTTGTCATACAACCAATAATTCTGCATAGACCCACTTCAGCTTTCTTCTCTAGAAATTTACTGCTTCATGTTCTGCTCAAACAAAGGCTGGAGTTCCCTGAGGCACATGGTTTCAGCCGTACAGGTTGACCCTTCTGCATTTCGGAATGCACAAACTGAGGTAGGAAAGGAAGGTGGCACCTCTCAGAAGTGATGTGGGTACTCTGAGAAAGGGGAAGGAGAATTCTAGGGCCACGACCACCCTAATACAATGTTTTTGGCACACATCCCACATCCTAATGTGCTGGCTTGACCCATTTTTTTAAAATATATATATACATATTTTTGTAAAACAATATATTCTTCTGGGCAAAAGAAAAGGAAGAAATGTCAGAAGGCTGCTCTTTGGGGACCTGGAATGCTTTTAGACTGGCTCAAACACTCCCTTTGGTCACTTCTTCAGATTTGCCAGTAGGACAAAGGGAAGATAGTTCCCATTCACAGCTCTTACTGATGTCCCTGAGGAGAACTGAAGGACCTGTGCTGAGCAGGTCTCACTCAAACAAACCAGAGCTGGACATCTCCTTGCATATCTTCTGATTTTCTCCTGCTGAAAAACCATTTTGGATCAATCCCTGCCTATTATTCATAAAGATTGCATCTTTGTTCTGGGTCAATAAAACATCTGCATCATTAAGGAATTACATACTATAGTTGGGTAAGCATAATAATGACTCTTTCTCTTTGTATTGACTTCTAGTTTGGTATGAGGTCTGGAAAAAGGGGGACCAGTTCCTCTTATGTGATGTTCTATTCATTTTATTTTTTTTATTCCCCCACACATTTTGAGGGTATTATGTATTTAATCTTAGCACCAATAGAAACCTCTTTTATTGCTCAATCATTTCCAGTAATTTAAGAATTGACTTTAAGTAGCACCACCTATTAACAAAGGAGCATATTTAATACATTTAATGTCATTGCAGTCAATGGAAAAGCTCCCAGTGGGTTCTTGTACAAGTTTTGTGTTTATTTTTTGTCCTGCACTTAAGTCTCTGAAAACTCTGAAATCAGTCTACTGAACCTAAGCAGGTAAGCAAGTACATTTCATTCCCTTCTGTATAATTAGTTTAGAGATGTGCAGATTTGAAAACCTGAAAACACCTTGGGTATATAGCACAGGCCATAAAATTTCACAAAATTATTGGTGCATGAAAGTTGTGCTTAAGTGGTAGCTTATAAATAGTGATATAAAGTCACCAAATAATATAAAATTCCCTGGTGACATGATCCTCACTGCCTTTATATTCATTGACCTGTTTCAAGGCTGTTCATTTCACTTTACAGCCATAAAGTGTTTCAATATTTATAAAAAAGTTAAAAATGTGTCAATATCCTTTATCCTGAAATATACAATAAATTCAAGAAACCTTTTATATGAAAAGATTTAACTCATAAATCTATGCTTTGTATTATCCTAATGAGTTATTTTGACAAGTGGATTGTTCTTAAGTGGGCTGACTTCTTTTCACACTGAAAGTAAAATTTATGAAAGGGTATTCTGAATATGTCTGAAAGGTGTCCGTGCTATTTTCCAATAGTGAATAAGAACCATGAATGTTTATTTGTGGCATCAAACATTTGACATCCACTTAAGGTGCAAGGTAGTGTATGTTGGTTGCGGTACATAGTTCATATCTTTGAAAACCAAGACAAAGTTGATGATAATTTTCCTCAATAGTAGTATAAAGAAACTTTGAGTATTTTTAGAACCAGAGCCAAAACCAGCACACTAAAATATGAAACTATCCCAAAGGTGTTTTTTCTTTTATTTATTTTTTATTATTATTATTTTTTTAAATGCTGAAGTTTAGTGAGCTCAAGTTGCTGTCACTGTTTTCCTCTTTCTGTTGAGGGAAACACAGCTATTTATTTGAAGGAAAAAACATCCCTATTTTACACTTCATGACAATGCTAAAAGGGACCATACCATTCCCAGCATTAGATAGCATCAGTAATCTCACCAAGTTTTAATGAGAAGGACTTTCAATTTTCAATTGCACCAGAAGATGGCAATAATAATTTCTAGTAATCAATAGTAATAATAATTTCACTGAAGTCAGTGAGAGTTCATGAGGAAGGGAGTGTGCAAGATGGTTTCTTATTTCTTGTGGTATGTTGCATTTATACATTTCATCTTCAATCAAAAATTGTAATATATAGTTAAAAGTATGGGTTAAATACATATATTCAAGATAACTTGGCTTTGTTCTGTTTTTAAAAGGATGGTGAAATAGAGTATTTAGAAAATTGGCTATTTAAATCAATATTAGCTTAAGGTATCCTCTAGTCCATCACTGGTATGTCAGCTCTTTGCTTTTATTTTACTCTTCCTTATTTTGAGGAAAGTCGTGTAGCTGAAGTCTACTCCAAGGCAAATTCACCTGCATATCACAGTCATTAGAACATTTAAAGCCACAGCAAATTTCAACCATTTTATCAGTTCATCAGAGAGTTTGTGGAAGTGTCTTGACATTTCAAAATTTGTTCATAAATTCTACTGCATTCACTGTGATTTCCTACCTGGCCCTTCTTTGTGCTTAGTGGACTCTACAGTGTCCTGCAATGACTTACAGTCATGACTCATATAGAGTTTCTTTGCTGCCCTAAAGTATCATTACTGGGATTACTGTTGGCTCGCTAAGCAGTGGCCTCACTAAAATCTGTACGTTTTTGCTGGTAACTTCTTAATCTGGCATACTGAGCAGTCCTAAAGTGCAGAGTATATCATTTAACACTATATGAATATTAACTTAATCAAAACCATAACTCAGGCTGTCTTTCAGCATTAAGAAGTGTTTGTCAGCAATGTTAGGTTAAACTATTTCATTCTCAGTGTTTTTTCGTGGCCAAATCAATACTGTGAAGCAGCTAAGAGGCAGGGCACACAGACTTGAATTTGGCGTTGTATGTAGCTTCTGGTCAGTTGGAAGTGTGGCCAGGATATCTCTACAACTTGCCAAGGTCTGAAGCTGCACTTGCTGACCTCTGCTTGCAGCACTATGGGTGCATGAACGCTGTTGTTCAGGTAGTCTAGATAGGGCATGGAGTTATTTGGTAACAAAAATCAGACTTCAGAAGATGCAGAAAAGCAAGGCAATGCAGAAGTCAGCCACAACTTTTAAATTTTAATTTAAATTACTTACAGATGTTTTGGGGAAGATTTTGTATAAATTATTTATCTTGCACTATAGAATACACGTTATGGAGAAATACCACTTTGATCTGGGTTATGTATGAATAGATGGTTTCTTTGCATCAACGCTTCCCTGAGCATGTCTGTAAATTAAGCATTCAAACATGTAAGCTCAGAGAAGACCATAAAATAAAGATGTTTTAGACTGCACTGTATCTTTCCACAGTCTTTATTCACATAATCAAAGTAAAAGTACAAATGCTGACCCAAATATTTGATTTAAGAGTTGGAAAGGGAGAGGGACAGTAGAGGTGTCCATGTCAGCAGGGGGTTCATAATCTGAATAAACTTTCAAATGAAAACAATATGGAAAAACTCTTTACCTTAAGGGCAAAACAACTTTACTGTATAAACCATTTTATTTGGTCTGTTATGGTTTTCTCTGCAGAACAAAAATATCACTGTCTGCTGGCTAAATGGAAAACATTTGGATCATAAAAATATCAAATGAATCTATTTGGCAACCACTAATAATCTACACACATTTATGTAACTTAGTTTTGTTCTGGAATATACTGTCTGGAAATATAGCCTGGGGCTTCCTCAGATCTCCTGGAAAGAATTAGCATTCAGATCACCTCTGTAAAAATACATTACTTAGAGCAGGTTAATTTTTGCTACATTCTTTGAAATATATATTTTTAATATAAATTATTATTCATTCCTTCATAATGAATTGGTATTAGAATAGTTCTACTTAGTTATTTATAGCTAACACAGATGTTTACATTACCAGGAAGCCCTAACATCTGCTTTCCAGTGACCATCAAACTTTAGTGAATTAGTAAATATGGATCACATTGTGAGTTTGTTTTGAATGCTTAAAAATGGGAGATTTAATACCTGCTTCAGAGCTTTTGGGCCCCAAAGAAAAAGGAAGTTGTTAATGAATTTCTGATTGTTTAGAGTGCTTAAAGAAATCAGTGCAATTCTGCCTACAGATTCTGAATTTCCCAGTTGCTTAAAATGAAGCATAATTGTTTCTTAAAGCCAGCTAACTTATGAAAATGATTTCTGTTAATGGAGTCACAGGAAGCCTGTTCTACAAGGTGATAGATATGTATCTTTCTTGCATAGTTCATGTGTCCTCAGAAGAAACCAAATCTTTGCTACAATCTGTCTCTAATCTTTTTGCTTAGTACTATTTTTCCCTGATAGATATAAAACTGTTATGTGAGTTACAGATATGATCTTGCCTTTTGTCTAGACAAAATAATAAGCCCAACGCAGCAGAATCATGTTAGACACCCACTGACTTTATTAAGGTCACTGGCAATATTGCATTAAATTTCAGCAGAACTTTTTTTTTTTTTTTTTTTTTGTTTTTTCTCTATAGACTTTCAAATTTGATTTAAAAGGTCTAAATGATTAATATGGTTACTAAAAATAATTTGCTTTTTGTTTTTTTTTGCTTTCTACTATCAGATTTCCTAGCCACTTATAGCCCTTTCTGTAGAAATTGTTTCAGTGGTTGCAAGTAATCATGTTCATCATTTTTATCTGTTGCTGTTTGTATAGCCCTTACCTTCTCCACAAGAATTTGTTCTTTCATTGTAGGCATTTGCTCAAAGATGTAAATTCTATAATTAGAGAATATGTGCTAGAAAGCTCTAGACTAATGGTCATCTACATTAGTTTTGGGGAATTGGAGAGATCTAATCCTTAAACAAAAAATAAGAAAAGATGAGTGTCATTGAGAAACTGCAAAGAGCAATGCCTTTATGTAGATTAAACTGATGATATAATTTGAAATCTCAGTGCTATTGTGAGAATCTGCACTAATGCTTAGGGAACTTCATATGGGTTGTTTTTGAAAGCCTCATGCATATGTAATCTCAAATTCTGTAGTAATACTTTTGTTTAAGTGCCAAGTAGTTTTTACAAATAACATCTGAGTACCTGGGTCTTCCTACAGTTAATAAATATTGTCCATTCCTTCCACTCACTAGAATTATTTTTACCAAATAGCTTCTTGTTTCTGATCTCCAGGACTGTCCATTTTGTTGTGAACCTCTAGGAAAAAAATTCTGCTCATTGGTGCTGCTCAAGATGACAGGGGTAGAGAAGTTGCACCTGGTTCCATATACCTCCATAACATTATAACAGCTCATAAAATTTATGAAAGCTTTGACTTTTTTTGCCATTCTGAGGCCAAAACTTTACTAGGACTAGAGATTTTCATTTGTAGTTTGAGTGCAGTTGGTGAGGTCTTCTGGGAGGATTATTGAGCTAAAGATCAAAAATACATCCTGTCACTTAAAATGGGGCTATATGATGCTTCTGAAAGGCAATCAGACTTGCTCTCTCTGGTGTCCTCTGAAAGACAGAGGATCCCTTCAGAGCTGTGTCTCTTTACAGAGAAAATTCATTCTCCCTGGCTCTTGCATGCTTTGTTCTGGCTTTTGTGATCTTCACTCTCAGTGTTCCCTGAAAAAAATATCACTGTTTCTGTGATTTATACATCAAAATGCATTCTCTGATGTAGCTGCAGCTTGATCCCTTAACTGCTTTGAAAACTTGAACCAAGGTTTTCAGCTGTTATAAGAACGTGACTGGATGTCAGTGGACAGTTTTCAGCATAAGCTGCATGTTTCTCCTCAATCCCCGACCCTGGAAGAAGGAGGGCAGTTACATAAGCATCATCAGGGGCTTTAAATTATTTTGGCTTTAAGATTTGCCTACGCATTACATAAATGGAGTACAAAAGTAAAAATGCATGAATCATTGTAGCTATTTCATCATCCAAAAGAAACATTTTTCTAAAAAAGTGTGGATGATTGAAGATATCTTTGGAAAATGTTGTCACTAAGTATAACTTTGCATCATATTAGTAAGTGGTGGCTTATGTTGTTGTTGCAGAAAAAGGGGGATATCTTTTTGAAAAATTTCATCTATCTGGTAGCCTTTTGGTCCTTTCTCAGTTCTGTATTAGATTATTATTATTATTATTATTGTTTTTCCCTTCATTCACAAGGTAAGAGATTCAAGAGGGTTGCCTCATTAGGAAATGTGTGGTATATGGTAGTGTGTTATTGGAATACTGCTTTAGGCTAAACCAGTCTGTCACATGCCATTTTCTCTGCCATGGCCTTCACAAAGGAGGTGGATGAAGCGACCTGTTGAACAGAAGCCTTCAGAAAGGAGGAAGAGATACCCACCAGGGTTCTCCCCTTGGTTTTGGAGAACATGATGTGAGATGCATGTCCTTTGCTCCTGCCACATAACTGTGCACCTCAGTAACTCTCTAGTTACTGCAGGATGCACCGCGTGACCAGCCCTGTTGTGACCCTCACAGTGCCAGCAACTGGCTTCCACCTACAAGGATGAGGAAGAAGATGAAGAACACAGGCAATGGGCCAGAGCGCTGACATACCATCCATGCTACAGCAGCAGTACAGAGGTGCAGCAGTCACATCAGGCTAGGGATAAGGGAGATGGACACAGGGAGACTGTCCATGGACACAAGGTGTTTCTTCTGAGTATGCATAAATCGCTGGAGTTCTTTTGCTTTGGTTTATGCTCTGAGACATTTGGGGTGCTTTTTTAAAAATTGACATTCCCACTTTTTATTTATTTTGCCCAGGAAGAGAACATTGGAGTATAATGATACAGTGCCATATAACTTTCTATTTTGTAGACTCTGATTTTATGTTTTGCTTTTAATGGAATTTGCAGTCCAAGATGTTCTCTTTAACCAACTGAAACAATATATTTATGTGTAAACAAAAAAATACATTTCATTATAGCTCATACAATTGTGGTTAGATTTCATTAGTAGAACTTTCAGAAAAAGAGCTAAATCTCTGGATTTGAATGTAAACCTGATATTCAGATATACTGTTTCACAATTATTGTACAACTTCAGTGCGCAAGAAGAAAGTCTGATACCTTTATAAGTGCACCTATGCCAGTACAGTTCAGCTTAATTTTCTGTTCATTCTCCCCCCTGCCCTCCCAACTACAGATAAAAACTGGAAAAAGGATAAAATGAGCCAACTGCATTTTGTAGAAAATAAACTAGCTGATTCCATATTTTTAACCTTTATTAACCTGACAAGGAGGAGTGGAATAGCCAGCAAATCATGTTCAGGATTGAAAATGTCAAAGCTGTGGAGCATAGTACCATAATTACCAAAGTACATCAGGTATTATTAGAGTTTTGATAGTTCCCTCTTCTGACAAGTATGGTAATGAGAACAGAAAATATACAAAAATAATTTATTTTCATGACAAAAATAGTAACGAGGTGAGATGATTACATCCAATTCGCAATCTCAGAGTTGTCATTTCCCTTTGGACTGGACCAGTAATCTTAGCAGCTTAATTAAATCAGTAATAATAATTCCTCCTCCCTTCTCCCTCTGCTCAGAAGAGAGAAAATTTAATGGAAAGGCAAGAACATTTCCACAATAAAAGTTGCCTTGAGGTTTGCACTCAAAACAGTGATTAAGCATTTTATTATGTACTTTTATCTATGCTCGTGAACACTGATATTTCAGAACTTGTGAGTTAGTCTTCAGAAGAGACCTTAAGAATAGTTAAACATTTTGCTAAATATGCATTACTTATGTTGCAAGGGAAAACTTGAAAGATTTGTATTTTCTATATACTCTATACAAAGTTTTGTTTGTTTTTGTTGTTGTAGTTTTTCCTTACACTAATAGCATAATGTGTATATTAATGTTTAAGGAAGTGATCAAATAATACTGTTTGACCTCAACATTATTTATATTGTGAACTTATTAGTGCAGCATTATTGAAAGGATTTTAAAGCAACTGACATTCTGATTAAAAATATTAAACAGCAGTACACACAAATCCATAAATTGCTATTTTAATTAGTCAATTAGCAAATTAGCAGCTCTCATATTTGGTTACACTTCTATCATAGAAAGTCCAGTACAAATTAAGTATATATATATGCATATATATATATAATAATATATATATAATAATATATATATAATAATATATATATATATTATATATATATATATTTAATCAGTAGCCATTAGGCTAGAAATTAGTGGCAACATGTAGCCATTAGGGCACAAATTAGGCTGTCTCAGTGATTTAGACTGTGAGTCAGGGGTACCTCCTTCAATAAGAAGGACAAAGGACATAGAAGAAATAAATGGAAAGCTTTCTTATCGAGTCTCATAAAGTAGCTACAGCCAACTTGTCTTTGTTTCTCAATACTTCTTCTATTTCTCTGCCTCCTTTTCTCCTCTTTCTCTGGAACAAGGACTTACAGGGGAAGCCTATTTATCTCTATCTGCAATTTTCTGAAACCAGTATGAAGCTATGATAGAAGTTAACTCTGTTAGCAGCCCCATCTGATTCTAGGTAATCAATTTCATCTTTTTTTTTTTTTTTTTTTTTTTTTTTTCCTTTCAGTAAGTTCCTCTGCTAAACATCAGTCTCCAAGTATAAAAATAATTTCCAAAATCTCTTAGGTTTTCTATCAGCCATCATAATTACCCTACTTATTAGATTCTTATATCAGATTTTTTTTTTTTCTTTTAAATTTAGCACCTCTTAGAAGCTGGAGATAGGGTTAATAGAAACAACCTTAAAAGACTAAGGTGCTCAGTCACACTTCTTAAGTAGTAGGTGGCAAAAAGTACATTATCTATTATTATATCATTATCCTCTGTGGATGTTTCTAATGTGAACGCTTACTGACCTGTTCCAGTGGTATTAGAAACATCAGCAAAAAATCTGGAAGAAATATATGGATTTATTACTGAGAAAATGTACAAATGACACCACAGCTGATTGAACAGTAAATAATTATGAAGGTAGCTCATATATATATAGATTGGTCTAATTTGGTTTCTAGGGTGTTTCTTTTGGAAACAAACAAACAAACAAACAAACAAAAAAACCACTCAGGTTTTAAATAGGTCAAATGCAAGATTACAGGGTTGATAACAAAGAATGTAGGCCATAATGTGGGATGATGTCCTGCAAAAACACCACTGGGAAAGACACCTGGCCTCATGGTAAAGATAATAGCAGTGCATGAGTTGCCAGTCATGTTATAGATATGGGATGATATAGGATGTTTGAATAGGGAATATGGAATAAGAGTTGATATACTAATTACAAAAATGGTAAAGGTCTTTCCAACCAAAATTGTTAGAATATCAAAAGTTGGATCAAGGCATGCAGCTGCTGAAAGGATCCAGCAAGACCTGGGCAAATCAGATCCCTGAGAATTTTGACTTGGTTGCACAGTGGAAGGCATTTACAAAGTCTCTTTTGCTGGTATTCTTCCTTGAGGCATATCAGAGAGAAAATCAAAGGGAGAAGGTTACAAGGCAGTGGGTTGTTGTGGCTGTCGTCCGGCCCAGAACACATGCTAGTAGGGGACCCCAGGGCCAGGGAAGTTGTGCCTATGCTGGTGGGGTGTTTCCTATACTGCTGCCTAGGTAACCATGGCAACATTATCTGTTCCTGATACAGGTACCTCAGTGCTGTTGGCCTCACAAAACTTGACCCCCCACAGAGCTCCCCTGTGAGTGCCAGTGAAGTTTGGCTATTTGTACCCTGACTCCCCCTTAACCATTGGCAAAATCCCTCCACCCCTCCCATTGTCTATTGTGTGCAGCCATTTCTGATGTCATATCCAGCACTTTTCCATGTCCTTCCAAGTTATTAAACACCTAACAGAGAAAAACAATACTGATTTAAGAAACATAAAAGTTATGTAATTGCCTTGTGATTTTTTCCCACTTGTGTAAAACTGGGTGTGGGCAATTGTGTCATTTGATCCCTTTAATTGCTGCTAAAAAGACTGGTCTTGCTCTGGGTAGTAGTTTTATAAACATGTAGTTTTGCACCCAGAGATTTTCATCTGGCATGCTACTTGCTATTTAGAAAAGCTCTACATTAATTTGTGAATATTAGGTATAGTCTGAATCCCACTGTGAAATCCAGTGTTTGGTTTGGAGCTTTACCTTTTAATTTTTCACAGCTTCAAATGGTCATATGAATAAATACAAGTTGTGAGACTACATCAGAACTTTAATGAAAAAACAACTAGGGCTTTCACTTATCTATTAACTTTCTATTTTCCCTGAAGAAATTGTTTCTGTCAATATTTTATTATGATGAGGATGAACAGGAGAAAGAAGTGAAGCCTAATCTAAGCAGATGGTTGTCAAAACTGCACAGAGCAACTGAGAATGTAGAAATAAGAAGAGAGTTTCCCTCATTTTGTTTTTATGTCATGAATAGTGAATAAATCATACATTATAGACAAATCAAAAATACCTTAAAAACAGATAAAGCATAAAATGAAAAAGAACTAGAACAAGGTTGCTGAAAAGTATTTTGTAGACTAATTTGTGATTACTGTTAGACCTTAAATAGTCAGTGAATGCTGATATGACTGAAAACAATAAAAAAGGACATATGCGTTATATTTATGCATTGATAATCTCATCTTGGAGATATTACAAGGATGATTCACTTTAACAATAAAAGAAGAATGTCTTTGAAGCTGTTACTTGGTTACTGACAAATCAACTGTGTTACTTGGGCACAAGGATGGGCAAAGTAAACTTGCAAGACAGATAGGCTGCTATCAGTTTTACATCTGATTTTGGATGAAAATCTGAATGCTAACCCAAACTTTTCTTTCCATTTAGAGACTTCTCTTTAGCCAGTCTACACTCTGATTTTTGATTTGTACTGGAAAAATCATAGAATGGATCTGTCTTTCTGAATTTAGATGAGTTTCTAGACTCGGACTGGATGGGATTAGACCTGGACTAATTATTTTCTATGTAGTTGGAAAGTACACAAGTTAAATAGAAAATTGAACTAATTGAACAATATATATCTACCAGCCTTTTTGAACAGTGTCTGACTGCTCTGCAATATTTGTCTGTGTAAATGTGTATATATTGTTTTGATGCTCATACATGCAAAAGTAATTCTTTAATGGAATTTTATATAAAGAGGTTAGGACTACATAAGCGACTCTTGGTATCACTGCAGAACGTGTTTGTGGTTACAAGGTTACTTAACCTATTGCTGCAGCAGAATTTATCTGACTCACAGAATAGAGGGACTGCAACACGTGTTTCCAGTTAAGCGGGTGCCTTTGAACTGTGTTAAATTGAGGATCTTCATTGACTCAGATTAATAAATCATAACGTGGTACAGTTAGTATTATTGCATTGTATATATATGTGTTTATGTAAAATACACATAATGTATAAATACAGTAATTATAAGAATTCTAAAGGATAACATTTTTTCAAAAACAAAGGATCTGATTTTATTCCTCATTCGTGTCTGAACTACTTTGAAGGGTAAGTTTTTTTTCTCACTCCTTCTGCTCTCCTGGAACAAGGGAATTAAATCCACAGTCTGTTCCCCACTAATTTTCAATTACTAATGCCTCCCATTCAAAAAGTAAAGAGGTTTCAGTTCTTATACATAAGTATTCCTGTTCTAAAGTAAAAGGGTAATTTGAGTACTGAAAATGTGAACATTGCCTTGGCAGCTTAACAAGTATTTTGAGCCCTTGTAAACTTTATACTAGAAAGGATAAAAATTACAAGGGTTACTAATCTTCTTGCTGAAATCATTAAGATAATTACCACCAACTGTTTTATTATCCAAGTATATCAAGGGAAATGTAGTTGCATCCTGGAGCAATGAGTGAAAGCTGAGTAGGTATGTACCAATCTATGCTTTAAATGGCATGTTGAAAAATGGATACTGAATCTGGTGCACGTGTCTTGTACTGGTACATAACTTTCCCATTGGTAAACTTAAAAAGTGTGTGTATTAAGTAGAATACTGTCTCTGCAAGGAGATGTATGATTTCCTAATATAGCCATGTCAGCTCTCCTTTTTTTTTTTTTTTTGGTGTTGTCCACTCATTACAGTACTCCCACTGATTTGGTTTGCATCTCTTTCTTGTGTCAGATAAAGCTATTACTTGTGTTTATTTATTTTTTTTTCAAGTCAAAAAGGTAACACTTTCAGGGTCTTTTTGTAACTTTTTTTTTTTATTATTATTTTTTAATTGAATCTTGTAAAGAAAATGAACAAATCTTAGAGGAATCTATCTGTAATCAGTGCTGCAAGTTGTTTTTTCTTTCTTTCCCTTTGTGTTCCACATTACAAATATTTCCTGCTTTCCCAAAAGGAAAATGTAAGGGCCTCCATGAAGTCTTTTTAGGCTTGTAAAATTCAGAAAAGACAAAAGTTATTCCGAAAGAACAAATACTCAGTGCTATCATTCACACCAAATCTGTGTCATCACCTTTCCCAGAACAGCTCAAGCAAACAGGCTTACAACCAAATATAAACAGTTTCTAGACTGTTTTCTTTCACAATAAATAGCAAAGCAAAGTAACTTTAAATTCCCCACACATTCTCTTCTAATTTTTAAAATATCAGAAAAGCCTTTAAGGATTAAAATTAAGGGTTTGCTTTGGAAAAGGGATAAAAGAAGTCAACAACCAATCAACTTCTTCAGTCTTTTTTCCATATTGAAAATAAGAGGAAAAGTCTGTAAGGTAACATTCTTCTATTTTATATATCCTTCTTATGGGAAGGCCCACTATCATAATAAAAGCACCCTCACCCAATGAAGCTGTAAAAGCTAGATTAACAGTGAACAAAATATTCTGTACACATTGTCATATACTTAATAGGTGAAAATTGACTTTGCTTCATTGACTTCAGTGGTCCTATATGTTCAAAATATGTATGTCACCTGTGAATCCGATCCACTGTATTAAATTAATTACAATATGAGCTAATTACCCAGGGACTATATTTATACTTCAGATGATGCTACGTAAATACACAAGAAAAAACATTTCCCAGAAATTCCCCATTTAGCCTTTTAAACAGGTTCAATTACTCAGTATTTCATTAAAATTACCTACTCTATGAATTAAGGAGAGGGGAAAACAAAAACAAACAAACAAAAAAAACCCTTTGGGACTGTGCTTATGATGTACTTTGAGGTTCTGCCTCATTGTAATGATGTCTTTGCTTTAGCAAACAGAATTCAAGTTTTCACTTACACTGAGGCTCTCACAAATACATATGAACATATGAAGCTTTAATGAAGAGTCAAAGGTAACGACTCCCTGGACTTTTAGAAAGGAACAGGAAAAACTGGAGTGAGTGTTTTGGATGTGGCACCTTTCTTGTTTTTATTTCAGTGTTGTGGTTGTAAAGGATGTGTACAAGTCTAGTGTATTAGAATGATGTAGGGAAAGAACGTGTAGTTACAGAGAATTCTGACAGATGGGAAAGACCCAGGGGATCTGAGGTCAGAGGATAACATTGCTCATACATTATCTAGTAAAATAATTAAATAATTGACATTTTAGTCTGTACAAATTCAGTGAAGAGCACATAGGTTGCCAGTTTGGAGTAATATATAGATTCCTGATTGCAGTTGTTAAGATTTTAGAGATAGTATTGAGTGATCTTTCTATTAACAAATAAGATATTGGATCCTGCCTAATTTTAACTGTTGCATACAAATCAGAAATTACAACAAAATAAAAAGAGTATAGATTTTTATGCAGTATTACATTAACTTTCTCGAAAGAATGATGATACTTTTGAATTAAATGACAATTTGGATATTTCCCAGTTCTTACAAAAACAAACAAACAAACAAACAAACAACAACAACAAAAAAAACAGAGCACGACGAATGGGAAACATTCTGGTCAAATGGATAAGGAAAGAAAACACGCAAGCCAGATGACCATTTCAGACCCTAAAACAATTCATTAAAAGTAATCTCTGCAACATTCTGGACAATATGGAAAAAACAATGCCGCAAGTCTTACTCTACATTGCAACAGCTGGCCTGTGGCTTAAGGTTTCTAAGAGCAATTGACTGTCATAGGTGAAGAACAATATCTTGACAGAAAGTAGTTGAATCAATTTGAAAATTCAGATCTTTCTGTGCTTTCATTTTCAGTTTTGTATGGATTTTCTCCTGCTGTGTGCCTCTGTGAATTCGGATGGCAAGACCTGTATGTGCAGGCACTTTATGTAATGTATGTAAGTAGAGAAAGGGACAGGTGGATTTTCACACCAGTTCTTGGACAGTTTTTTGCCACTATTGTCGAAGGATGTTAAGGATGGTACAGGGAGTAGTTCCTATTTGGTAGTATAGAAAGGGTCTGTCAGACTTTGCTGTTTATGAAAATAGCTGTTGCACGCTTTCTAGCTGCATCCCGAGCCTTTTCTTCAAGTCCTGCTCTGGTAATGCTAGCAACCTTAACTAAATGGGGCTTTGGGGATGCAGTTTCTTGCAACATAAAGCTGAAATGTGTTTGCATAGATGTTTTCACCTAGCATCTGGCATCCAAGGGATTCGTGTTTAGGGAAATGCATTTGCCAGTTTCCAGTATACCTAGGAGTTGTTCAGCCAAGATTTCCATAACTTTATGGGATTTTTAGGCATTCAACTGGGCAGAGCATTATGTAGCAAAGAGCGGCTCATGAAAAAATACAATGTTTGGCTCCCAAACCCTAGCTGTCCTTATTGTATTGGTATTGAAGAGAAAAATAAGTCAGAACTACATTTCTCAGTCAGAATCCTTATCAGGCATGCAAATATAGAAAAGACATTACCTTCACAACAACCTCATATTTTTCCATATATTGATACAGAGACATTGATAATTCTATATACACTACTGAATGTCCTCACAACACAGCAGAGTAACTAATGCCATTTGCTTCCTGCAGACTTCAGTGTCAGAAATCTGTGTCTGTTGTTGGCTCAACTCTCATAGAAAGCCACAGTACTTGCAATGCTGAAACCATGCAACTGCAGTGCACAGCCTGTGACCAATTCAAAGGTGAAATATCATCTCTGCTCCCCTCCAGTGTCCAAAAATATTTTGCCCTGGAAACTCCTGTGGGGGTGACTCATCTGTATCATAGAGTACACAGATTTGGTTGTGATGCTCATTTTTTTTTAAGAATGTGTCATATTATTTTTGTCCTTGAAATTTGTGGAAAGAAAAGGTCACTGACCTAATTTAGATCAATGCAAAAGCCTAAATATCCTGTTGCCTATGACTCAGAAGCATACTTTTTACTGAAGACATACTACTAGTAACTTTAAGTCATAATTATTTATATAATTTTGGTGGCTTACAAGAAAATTGGGTGAATAACCATTTAAGAATATTACCAACCAATTTACTTATGTAATTGCAATATCTTTGCATGCCAAATAGCTAGATAATGGAATACTGAGTTTTATAAAGCAGTTACCCTGCTCCGTTTGAATGTATGGTGCTTTCCATGCTGCACTATCCACAGATAGCTTTAAGAAAAAAGAGTAGAAGAATAAAAGAATTGTATTTCCCTTTATTATAATTGACCATTTTAACAGAAATGTGGGCACGATAAATACTGTTAAAAGTTTTAGCCTAAACGTCTTCAGGATATATTGATTTGAAATGCTTTCAATGTACTTTAAATTGTAAACATAATTACCATGCAGATAGAATCCTATAATATTCAATGGTAAAATTCATGCTAATCCTAGATGTAAGGAATTGACAACCACATGAATAGTTCTGTGTGACTTTTCATGTAAAAAGGTAAAAAACAGTTCTTCAGCCTTTCTTGACCTTTCTGCAGAAGCAGATTCAACAAATTGTTTATGAACATTCTAAAAAGATAAGCTATTTCAGGGATAAAAATGAGTATGAAGAGTATTTCAAGGTAGGTTGCGGATATTTTGACAGATATGTGACAACATTGTTAATAACTATTTTGTAAAATTAAAAATGGGGAAAAAAGAAGGAATTTTAACTTTCAATAATTTGTGGTTCATAGTAACAGTTACCAAAGCATAAGAATTTTATACAACCTCTCTTAGAAAATAAGTAAATTTTTTGATAATTCTGAAAAGTAAGAACAATAAAGGCTGATTTCAAATCACAACAAAATACTTCTGTTTTGTTATAAGTATTACAATGCCAAATTATATTATACCAAGTATGTTTTGGAAACTTAAGCAGTTAAGATACTGATTTTGCTGAAGTTTCTTAAATGATGAAACAACCTCTGGGATTTTAATTTTTTTGTTTTCTTGACATTTTAAATACACTTTTAATTGTTAAAAATTAGAGTAACAAAAGCTGCAGATAATATAGTTTATTCTGAGCAAAATCGAGCCTGAAGTTTGCCTTTCAAAGAGAGTGAAAAAAGCAACAATTAAATGATGCTTTCACTTTACTAGGCTGATTAGAAGTAATTCAAGTGCCTCAAGTGATGTAAAGTTTTAAATCTATTGATTAAATTTGCATCTCTTAATTTAGAAATGATCATCCATGTGGAGTGCAGCCTAAACAGCAGAATCTTTCACTACATAAGTATTGATTTTTAATATGTCAAATGTATTAATTAAAATTGATATTTTGTAGATCACATTCTAAATATTAATATTTGCTTGAATTTTAACCACTGACATCTGCGATATTTAGAAGGATTATATGTGTCATCACATGTTACTCCAGCAGAGCTACAGAATGAAAGTGGAAGTAGCTGCTTTCAATACAGAAGTCTATGAAAACTGGACTTCTATATATGTTATATGGCACAAAAGACTTAGCTGAGTGGAATGGTGCTTTCACTGTATGATACTGCCATCATGCAGTCTGGCTTAGTTCATTTCATAATGGAGAGACATGAATAAATGGGTTGAAAACAATGACTTTGGGCATTATGTCCCTTAGGATTACAGACACAGAGTTCTGCTATATGTTCACCTGGTTTTGTTGCGAGCTAATGCTCACCTGTTTGGACCTTCTTCCTGACAGTCTTGGACACTTTAATCACTAGAGAATTATTCTACATCAATTAATCTTGGTGATTTGGATTGATGCTCCTCAGGACAAAGGCAGCAGGGCAGAATTTGTCTGGCATTTGTTTCTTCTTCTGTGTTCATCTGTGTAAGGTGAAAAAACCTTTCAAATGTTCTGAGTTTTGCAATATTACTGCCTTTCCAAGTACAATTTCACCCTCTACATGGAACCAGACAGGTGGAGTTTTAAGATTATTTTTTCAGTTGACTGATAAAGTGCATTTCAAATTATTTAATAGTGAGTAAAACTTTATTGTTCTTACCTAAAGAAGGAAGGAAGTACAAAATTATCCAAATTTTATAGATCAGAAACACTTAGAGGACATAAGAGCCCAGGTGTCTCCAAGTGTGAGCCCAGCCTATGGATGCAAACAGACTCTCTGGAAGTTCTCGAAGTATAACTGTCTTTTCTAGTAGTTTATCCTTATACTCTATGCAGAAACAGTATACCCTTGAAATGTATTTTATGAATGTAGCATATTCCCTGTAGACAAGTGGAGTTTAAATGAATAAAATGTAAATGAAGGCCATATTGCCTGAAAAGTTATGAAACCTGTTGCTCACTATTACGTAAAGAATACATGAAGAATAGGATCTCTAAAAAGGCACCAATCATGTAATGAAAATAACAGTGGACTTCGGCAGTCCTCATTCTTTACTAATATCATCTAAAGAATCTCATCGTTATTGACAGACTCCTATTATGGACAGAGAATAAGCACAAAAGGTAATGTATTAGTGAACAAAGATAATGTTACAAGGAAAAAGACAGAAATTTATGTAGAGAACAGGTACATAGCAGAGTTTATTAGAAAATTAAATATGCTATTTGCCTCACTGTCCTCTGAGTTTGGTGATTTGGCAGCAGTGATTTAGATGTCTTAATTTAGTGAAAGATGAATGAAACCTACTTATTTCCATTGACTGTAAAGGGAATCTAAACAACTAGTTTGAATGTACGTCTATATTTCAGAAATCAATACTTGGCAGATGAAATTCTCTCCCAAAATCCCAACTAAATGAACAATGACCAAAGATCAATTACCAGTTTTGGGTGGGCCCAGCAATATGGAAAAGGAGAAAAGTTGATCTTGTGCTGCCACTTAGTGAAGGCTTCAGACTGCATTTATTTGCTGGGTGGATGGACTGGTCCTGGGTACAGGCATGCATGCTCGGCATCTGCCTGTCCTGCTGGGAGATCTCATAGTGATATTAACAATGGGAAAACACAGAAATGACATTTTTTTCTTTAAAAGTTTGCATGCACCATGTGATTTCAGGAGAAGTAGTTGTGTTAGCCTGAGCTATTTTAAGAAGAGATATGGCATGTCACCCTGCCTTGGATCCACTGGGGAGTCAGATGAGAGGTGGGCCAGATACTATTCCTTTAACTCTTTGTAAACGTGGGCTCCATAACATAATATAAACAAAAGGTGAGTTTGAACTTTAAAGCCCTGCCTCTATAGCTGAACATCCTTAGAGTTGCTGTGATCTCAGGTGGACTTCACTGTGCATTTCCCTTCTGTTTAAGCATATTTTGTGTTCAAGCAATGTAATTTTTATTACTATCAGGAAGCACAAAATGGAGAATTATAACTAAAAGAGACTCCAACTTCTTTTATATTTGGCCTGAAATGAATCTTCTTTAATGAAAGGGTTTGTCTGAAGGCTTGAAGTACATGTAAATGATACATTTCTCCCAATCATAACATTCGTTACTTTCAATTGGTAATATGCATATTTCATTTTTAAAAATACATAAGATGCTCAAACTCCTTGATTACTAGGAAATTCTGTGCAAAGAATTTATGAGAGAATGTTTTCAGGCTTGTCAATAAAGCCTTAAACCCTGCTGCGCTGAAGCTTATATCATATGCTGCATGCACTTTTCTAGCGTGAACCAACAGAATTAAATACGACCCAGCTTTACCTTCCTTTATTTAACTCTTACCAAATGAGTAATTTATCCTATACTAAAAGCATTGAAGGAACAAAAAGCAGTAATTGATAACATCATAAAAATAGAATTGCATTTAGAGCAAATAGCAATCTGTAAGTAATAGAATAGACACGTAGATCACAGGTGTGACTGCTAACTTGGGAGTAACATTTGTTTATATGGACACTTTTGCAGTTATGTGATTAAAGGATAACATTTTAAAATACTAGCAGCTATATTTGTATTGTTATTCAGTATATTAAAACACTTTTAATTTTTGGGAAAAACAAACAAACAAACAACAAAAACTAAGCCAGATGCATTTCTGCTGAGCAGAGAATTTGTGAGGCTGAGCAATTTTTTCAGAGTTGAATTATGGACTATTAACAGATAGAACCTGGCAAGAGGATTGCTAATGTGAAAGGGTGAATGTTCTCCAAGAAAGTGATACATTTAGAAAAAGGGAACAAATTTAGTTGGCATGGTAAGGACACTTTCATTTAAAGCTCACCACATAGTTGCACACTATGGGTAATACTCACCTGGTATACCTAACTAGTGATCGATATTTCATGCAGACAGCTTTTGGTTTTGGTGAGAGATCCTCCAGTAAAGGAAACGGTATTTCTGCTCTGGCAGCTCCAGTTCTTTCTAGCTCAATTCCTCCCCATACAGCAGGAATTCAGACGTTTCTCTGGTCTTGCACGCTGATAATATTGCAGGGGAGATTGAACAATTAAAAAAATAGCCTCAAATAACTTTAAAATGTATTCAAAGCAGCCTCTCAATGGCAATTTTTATGTTCAATCCTTATTTTAAAATTGCAATATGTGCATTTTATATACAGGAGATTGAAAAGAGATATCATAGATGCATTTTTGACTCTCACTTGATATGGGACTCTCATTTTGACAGCAAGATGTCTTAGCCCTCTAACTTTCTGTATCTTTCTTACTACTGTATATTAGTTATAGTCTAATTTTTTCATCTGTGTTTTCATTCTCTTGAATTACATATAAATGTATGTGTCACCTCCAAGAAGGCAAGGCTTCAATATCTGCCAGAGAAAGATTTCCTGTTCTCATCATGCTTCCTCTAAAGTCTAACAAAAAAGACATACTGTCATTTAGCTACTAGACCCAAATAAGTTTCAAAGCTTAAGCAAACACAGCTGGGAGCATGGTATCTGTGGTGGACAAAAAGCAACTCTCTGATATAAATTGTTTCTCACATCTACTTTAAGTTACTTTGAGCCAGTTATAAAATCACGGTTACAGTCATGACAAGATTTTATTCATTTTACATTGTTTTAACAGTTTTCAGCTTAAACAACAAGCAAATGATCTAATGACTTAAGTAGTTGCTTATGTACACTTAAATCTAGAGTATTGGTTTAGGTTGTCTAAACACCTAGAGCAAAATTTTGCTCTGCTGACTCCAAAACACTTAGTGCTGCAGAGTTTAGTGGAAAGGATGGATGTATTAAGAACATTTAAAAATATGTACAATATGCTCTAAATGCTTGATAAAGAGAATTTTCTGAGTTCTTAGAACTTCTACAGGGGTTCTGAAACAACGGGTTTTAGTGATCAACATTAAAGGTTCACTGTTAATAACAGAGTGGGAAAGTTACATGTCGCAGGAAGTATTCTCTAAACTAAGGCTACTTCCTTTTTAATCCCACCATTCAAAAAATGTTGACTGTGAATTCAGTTTTCTTCTTTTCAAACTATAGGACATAATAATGACACAGGAACACTGTAGGAAGTAGGTATGTAGGATGCAAGTGAAAAGAATGAAGGTAATTGAATGTACCTTGAAAAAAGAAAACAATGTAAAAGATTATAAGTTAGAGATCTTGTATAAAGTAATGCTTACAGAGCGCATGGAAAGAGGCAGGTGACTAGAATGCAGTGATATTTAAATGATAGTGGAAAAACACAGAGGGACTTAATTTTTTTGCACTTCCTTCCTTCCTTCCTTCCTTCCTTCCTTCCTTCCTTCCTTCCTTCCTTCCTTCCTTCCTTCCTCTTTCTCTCTTTCTCTCTCTCTCTCTCTCTTTCTCTCCTTCTCTCTTTCTCTCTCTTATTTTTCCATTATTTCTTTGGTTTGTATTTGAAGATCTCCAAAACAGCACTGATTTCTGTGCGGCCAAGGCTTTTTCCAAACTAGAAAGGTACCTTGAAATAACTTATATACTAAAGCCTCTAGCTCACCTTCATTTTGAGTCTTGAGATCTGGTTTGTTACAACATGGCACCTGACTCCTGGCACCACATGGACACAAGCATTGCTCCTGAACATGGGGATCTGAAGGTCAGGATCCCTTCATGTCAAAATCAGGTAAACCACTCCTTGAGTCTTCTTGACATATTTGTTCAAACTTTTAAAATGATCCTGCTTTCTCCACTTACCATGGGGTTTATAGAGTTCAATTAAATTAATTAATTAACATTTCTTGGGCTGTTTTTTTTTTTTTTTTTTTTTTTTTTTTTTTTTTTCCTCTCTGTGGTGATTGGAGGTGTTGCAATACAACCCAGGCTTGAGCTAGATAGGTAGACAGGTGTTTTCAAAGATAACATGTTTTCAGATGAGGCACTCCCTCCTCTGAAGACCAGAGATCAGCTCCTCAAAAGTGTTTAGAAGTTCCCACTGAAATGATGGGAAGTTAATTGCCTTGCTCCATCTGGACTCATATGTTGTGCTGTACTGTCCATGTTGAAAATAATAGGACCACATTTTAACAGTATGGTTTTAGGCATGTGTGAAACCACGGGCAACTCTCCAGGTACTCATATACTACAGTGATGCACTACATGGGCACTTGCTTAGACAGACAGTTGAACTGATTTCAAAAACAAGGCTTCCAAAATGTGTCTTTTATAATACATTGCTGCTTTTTAACAGCTTGTTGGTGATAGATTTTTAAACCTGAAGCATATGAATAATTCAAATAAGAAAATGTTGCACAGTAATGTTGATTCAGTAACACTTTATATGCTCATTAGCTAGTGTGCATTATAATTGAACTCTTACATGTGACAGCCACATGAATACCAAATGAATACATTATGATTAATGTTGTTACAATGAATACCAAATGATTTTTTAATGACTGAACAGTTACCATTTTTCTGTTGATTCTGTGGCATGCGAATTTTCAATTCTTTTTAAAAATTGGATCTGAGGCAGATATGAATGGCTGATTGCATTTTAACATGGAACATGCTTAGCTGGTGCTGTCCTTATTCTCCAAGAACCCATGATAATTTTGCTGACTGTTTAAAAAAAAAAAAACAACAATAACAAAAAAAAACTGTTTTCCTAGAAACTGATAATGAATGAAGGATTATTCGGTTGAAACTCTTAGATATCAGTGATCCATGGATACTAACCAGACATTGCAAGGAAAAGGAAATGGAGGTGACTGCTAAGGCAATAAATCATCTTTCTTTTGACAAACTGTGGCTCTCAAGTGATGGAAAAATAAAATTAAAATGTTTTATTGTTGTCATGGTTGGATTAAATGCTACTTGAATAAACAAACAAAATGCTCATGCTTTAAATACAAACTTTATACTTTATTCAAGTGAGCAATGCTTCCACTGGGTTTCTTAGCCTTCAGGCTCTATTTATCTGCAGGGAGCAGTTGTCATTAATGCTACCTTATTACCTTGTCTGAATACCAATTTATTTTATAAATGGTTCTACTTGGAGAATGGAGAATGAATGGACCTACCTGGGGAAGTGTTTACCAATGACTGCAAGAATTCTACAGTGAGGTTTGTGCCGAAATACCACCCTGTCTAACAAAACCCTTGGTCCAAAATGTAAAACCTCTTCTCACACTAGGCACTTTTCTATTTCACAGAGATGAAACTAAAATTTAAATTGCATCTACTGTGCTTCTGGAGTAGAAAAAGGGTCTGCACTGGAGACACTTAGGTAAATCCATTTCACTCTGTTTTTATGAGCTACGCTAAATGTCCTGTAAGCCTCGTATATGCAGATTAGTTGATCTCCTCTGACTTTGGTTGTAAGAACTTTAGCAAGGACTGAACACAGGCTTGTTCCTGAGGTCAGTAACACCAAGCTGTTACTCCGTATCTTTTGCTTTTCTTGGAATTCAATCTCTAAATTGGTATAAAAAGTTATAGTGATCATCTATTTACATTTATTGCAAGAAATAATAAAAATAAACTGATGTGAGTAAGAATAAGCAGCTTGCTAGTCAGGTATTCTATGAGAAACTGCTGTAAATTAGGAAGAAAGTGGTATTCCATAAATTACTGGCTAACTACAGAGAACAACAATAACATTCTTCATGACAGCAGAAGAAATTATAACAAAATGATAACAAAAGATTTTAAAAAAGGTTTTCAGGCAAAAAGAATGAAAGGTCAGACTTGGCTGTGTGTGGACAGCCCTCAGTCCTCCACTGCCTTTCTCCTTCCTCACCTGCAGACCCTCTCAGAGATCATAAAATCATTTAGGTTGGAAAACATCTCTAACATTGTCAAGTCCAACTGTTATCTTAGCATTTCCAAGTCTACCACTAAAATATGTCCCTAAGCATAACATCTACACGTCTTTTAAACCCCTCTAGGGATGGTGACTCAACTACTTCCGTGGGCAGCCCTTCCAATGATTCACAACTCTTTCAGTGAAGAATTTTTTCCTAATATCCTAAACTAAACCTTTCCTGGAGTAACTTGAGGTCCCTTTCTTTTGTCCTTGTTTCTCAGGAGAAGAGACTAGCTACAACCTCCTTTGAGGTAGTTGTAGAGAAAGATGATCTCTCCCCTGAGAAACATCCTCCTTTTCACCAGGCTAAACAACCCCAGTTCCCTCAAGTGCTCCTCAAAACACTTGCTCTCTAGAGAGCTGTCCCACATTTGACTGCATCTGCCACCAGCAGATAATTCTGCTGTATGAAATACTTAGGTAGGTGGGCATGAAGATAGATTTTGCCCAGGTTTTCTTCAGATGCTGTGTGAATTTTAACCCAACAGCATTTTGTGTGTCAGCCTTTGAGGCTTTCAAAGCATTGGTGTTCTGATAACACTCTTTTTTGTTCTCCTTTCCCTCAATATGCTACCTGAATTTTATCTCCACTGTGATATAACATCATAGTTTTCCATTTTTCTCATTCCCCTATAATAGTCAATTCTCTCTGAGAGTTATTCCACCATCCAAAATACTGATTTCCTGAATGTTTTGTTTCCATAGGCAATGTAAGCTATGTAAGACCTCAAATTAGATTATCTTTCTTAAAAATAAAATACAGTTTTAGGTTCCTTCATATAAGATTGAAGTTTATTCAAACAGGAATGTCCATGACCCATGTGGGTCACACTGGTTTTGGTTCATGGGAAGTAAAGGCGTAGACCCAAATCAGGAGATGCTGTTGTGAACCTTCCATAAAATAAAATTATAGTTTCATTTTAATGCACTATATAAATATTTAGTTTCATCAAATAATACTATGAACTATAGATTGAGTCCTTTTAACTACAGCATACAATAAATTGATCTGGGGAAGCATGGAGCGACAGACAAACAGATCTATTTTACAAAGATGAGGAACTGGGCTGCAAAGAGGTAAACCAGTCTTCATGATGTCAAAAAAAAAAAAAAAAAAAAAAATCTGGCTGTTGCTGAGCCAGACCTTGTCCTTCCTGGACCTGGCCCCATGTCTTATGCATAAAATCACCAATCTTTGCTTATGCCAGCTCCAGGCATTTTTTCTAACACAGTTAAATTGAATCTCCTGCTCCACACTGCAATGTTTTGGAAAACTGCAGTTATGGATGGGCCCAAGGATATGTGAAAGGTGCATACTCTGGGTAAATTTGGAAAGAGCAACTTTTATTTATACATACTAGCAAGTGCTCGTAAACTTCCCCTGCAGAGTTATTTTTGTCTGCTAGCACAAATTTGTCAGCTGCCGAGAGATATTTCTGCAAGCTGAGAGGAGGCTGCTTTTCTGGTAGAGAGCAATGCAGATACAGAGCAGTGGGCTTCCTACCACAGGGGCTCCTCAGGACAGGTGACTTCCGAGCATGGTCAAGGTTCCTATCTCAGCTCTGGATTTTAGGCTGTGGGCCAGAAACTGCTGGCAGTGCCACCATGAGAGAAGGACAGCGGGTTGAAGATCAGTATTTCATTTTCTTTTTTAGTTTTGTTTTAGTAGGGGTTTGAAGCAATAATAGATCAGTGGAGCTACCCTAATGTTTTATTTTTATTTTGGTACTATGCTCACTTTCCCCAGCAGGATACCTAAGACCTTTAATGGGTTTAGAGGCACTTAACAAGGTCTCTGGAAGGGATAGTTTCTCTCATTTCCTCAGCAGATCCAGAAAGGTGATGAAGATCAGGACTAAGGACATTGTGTACTCTTATTTGTTTACGTACAATTCTATCATATGTTTTAGTATTGCAAATACAGAATCTTTTGCCTAACCTGAAAATTATATATGCACCCATGAAAATTACAGTTACAGTCAAGGGTAGCTCTTAGTATTGTCCTTCACTTTTCTTCTGTGCCATAGGTTCTTATTGTGTTCTTTAAATTTTAAGCATTTTTTTTTTTTTTAATACTGTTGACTTGGACATCTTGCTAGGTTCTCCATTAGTAAGCAATCTCTTTTCCTTATTTCAGGCTTTTGTCTTAAGAGATGATGGTGTTTCACCCGATGGTGAACTTGTAGATGTCTCTCCAGGTAAGCAAGAAAAGGTCTGTGTAAACTAGCTAGATAAGTCTAGCATATTCTTTGTTGCATCAAAGAATACCAATTGTATTGCTGATTTTTGGAGCAAAAATGCTGGAGCTGGTCCTGCTATTATAATTTGATCCAGAATTTAACACTTCCATTTATTTTTAGGTTGCATACTACCATTTTATTCTGTTAGTCTATATAGAGGGAACTCTAACGCTGTGTTATAATGGAAATGCTGAGAAAAATTTTAATTTAGAGTGTACAATAATATGCACTTAAATTTATTATCTCTTGTAGATTACCATTTGTTTCTCCTATGAAGGTTTTATCTTGTGTCACAATTATTTTTGTTAAATATGTGGAAAAATATATGAGGTGCTTTTTAGGAAGGGGTAGTATAGAAATGCACATTGTTCTTAATTAATGTGTGCCTTAATTAGCTGTGCCTTGCCAGGGGCAAAATAGAGACCCTTTCTGCATTCCAGGTTGAAAGTGTAGGGAGGAGTGGTCACTCTATTCCTCTTTTAAGCTCAGAAGTTATCATTGTTTTCTGTGCACAGGGATGAGTGAGCTCCAGGGGCTAATAAGAATCCATTTTGTGCAGACAAGTGGTAAGAGATGAAGATGAAGAATGAGCAGAAGCATAATTCACCAGTGTACCTGATGACATAATGACGTTGATGTTTTTTGGCTCATATATCACCCCAGGTGCAGATATGTGTCAGTTTACTTCTGTCTGGTACAATGGGGGAGACCAGGAGGGATATTATGACTTTTTAAGTCACTGTCTTTCAGCCAGGCTGCTTTGGGGGCAATGCAATTACATGCTCTTCTGTCTAGGGGCTTGATAGCAAACTGACACTCCCGCCCACAGCTAGAGGAGCGATCAGTTAAGGATGACAGTGTTGCATAAACAGTTAAGTTGGCTTTGTATCTTGTCTGTCCTGTGATGCTGTAGCAGTCTCACCTCTGCTGAAGTGGAGCCTGTGAATCCCTGTGGCTAACGTTACCTTTCTCAAATTGCTATTACGCAGGTGTCAAATACCTAGTACCTCCTACAAGGTGTAAATCTAGATTTTCCCCTCTGTATCACAAACACACAGATCTGATCTGTTCTTTCCAAATGTGGCAGACAAATATCTTGTCTAGGTACGGGACATGAAGCTGTTGACAAGAATGGCAGGCTGAATTTTATGCAGCTTTAAAAGATTTTTAATGTTCCCTAGGGGCCTGACCCCTGACCCTGTGTTCCTTATGCTTGTAAATCTTTCTTTCTTTTAATGGATCCATGTGCAACTAGGCCTAAGGACAATTCACTTGACTAGGAGTTGCAGGACTAAGACTGTATTTTCTGTGACACAAAGTAAAGTTGCCAGTAGGCCACATCAATGCATATAAGAAATGGAAAATCCTGATGTATATTGAACTTTGAATTTTTAGAGTAAATCAACAAATCCAGATAAAGTCAACCCTCAGTTACATGTACAATATGCATTCTTGTTGATGTTATCAAGAACATGCATTTTATTGCATTGCAAATGTCTGAAAAGAGTTTTCAACATCTTTAGGCCTTGTTACAGCATAATGGTTTAGTTTCATAACAACAAGCTGCAATATTGCCTGTCACAGAATTATTTGTTGAACCGAACTTTTTGTTTTCTGTTTTGTTTAAAAATTAAAACAGTCTTTTTATTTCCAAATCTGCCTATAATACCAGTGTTCTGAAGAACATGTAGTTTGAAAACTGTCTGTGTACTGCAACAAGAAGAAGACTGCTCTTGGTTCCTATACGCTGTAATTAAATGTAGGACTAAAAAGCCACAAGTGCAAGCCACATGGGGCAGGGTGGTTTACCTTCTACCTTGCATGTCTGAGCATGGCAAGAAATTGGCTTTGAAATATGATTTTAAAATCATTTAAACATATTACAACAAAAAACAACATTGTTTGAACATGTGATTAATTTTGCTGCAAATCCCTGTTATTAATAAATAGACCCTTTTAAATTTATTGAATGCAGTTGCATGGGCACCTCTGTGAAAGAAGATACAAATGCTGTTCAACTCCTGGAACATCAGTCGTAATATGACACACGATTCTCAAAAAGCTGACATTGCACAATGTAGTCAAACTTTTATTTATAGAAATAATTAGAAAGTTAATGGTAAAACTACTCATATGTATATGAAAAGCCAAAGATACAAACGGAAGTTTCACTTGTTTTGAGGAATAATCACTGAATAAAATGTCACACTTTTTCCCTGAGATGAAACTTCATTTGGTTTGCATTTCATATTCTTCATATACAATTATGTTTCATTCAAACGTGTACAGCCTGATCAATAGTCTCTTATATCAAAAAGGGCTGCAAGAAAACTTGCAAATTTCAGTCTATAGTGGTGTGTATGTCAGACCAGGCATGACCTTTTATATCCATTGCTTCAGGAGGATGTTAAAATATGGACATCAGAAACAGATGTGATTGTGTTTCCAGTGAGTATTTCACAACCTTGTACATCTCTTCTCTATAAGATTAGAACCAAATTTATCCTTCTCAGAGTTGCTGACTTCACTGGTATATCGAGCAGCAGCAGATAGGGTATAGTGCTGTTGTGGTTTAACCCCGCAGGCAAATAAACAATGCACAGCTCACCCTCCCCCCTGCCTCTCTGGGGTGGGGGAGAGAAACAGGAAAGTGAAGCCTGTGGGTTGAGATAAAGACAGTTTATTAAGATAGGAAATAATAATAATATGTACAAACAAGTGATGCACAATGCAATTGCTCACCACCTGCTGACCGATGCCCAGCCCATCCTCAAGCAGACGGCCCCCCACCCCAGCTAGCCATCCCTATATATTGTTTAGAATGGTGTCAGATGGTATGGAATACCCCTTTGGCCAGTTTGGGCCAGCTGTCCTGGGTCTGTCCCCTCCCAGCTCTTGCTGTACCCCCAGCCTGCCCGCTGGCAGGACAGAGCGAGAAGCTGAAAAGTCCTTGGCTTAGTGTAAGCACTGCTCTGCAGCAATTAAAACATCAGCATGTTATCAGCACTCTTCTCATCCTAATCCAAAACATAGCACCCTACCACCTACTAGGAGGAAAAATAACTGAGTCCTAACTGAAACCGTGACAAGTGCCAACAGAGAAGGGTGACTTCTGTTGTTTATTTCAAGTTTTTGCCCGGGACCAACTTTTTTTTATTATTATTTTTTTATTTTTTATTTTTTTATTTTTAATTCTACAAGACTGGTTTGATCTGTGTCATTACTAGGGCTTACTAGGAAGAACATATATACTTGTACTCCAGCAAGCTGTCAGGTCCCCAGCTCCTGGTATTAATCACGGATAGTTCTCTAGCACTGTGTCATAATTTTCCAAAGACCATTTTTTGTGCAGATATACCCAAAAAAGACACAGGAACATATGGTAATCTTATCAAATGCCTACGCTTACAGTTACAGGAGGAAAGGCATTTTTAGAGGAGAGGATACTGAAAAGCATTAGTTTTTTTCATATCAACAGCTTGAGCCTTCTCAATTTTTCCACAGTAGGAAATCTGATCTAGAGCATATGGTGAGTTTACATGCAAAAGCATGATAGACTTAAAATGGCAGTTCTTAATTAGCACCTTATTAGTGTTCAGGTGCTAGCCATGTTTAGCAACAGCATGGAATATACAACCTAGATTTTTACATCTAGAATGGGACTACACCTGTTTAACACAGGTGCTAGCTATATTGGGGCTGATTTTATTAACAACAGTAGAGGATAGCATAGAGCTTTTCTAATGCCAAATAACACTGTACTTTTGAAATCCTTGAAATATCTTTTGAACTACTAAAAATTTAAACCAAAATCTATGTCAATGTACTGCAAATAGTCTGCAGGCTGTACTTGCTTTTACCACCCATAATTTTGAGATAAAATATCTAAACTTGCCAAAAGTTTGACAAAGATAATTGCAGCACTGTTGCTAAGCACTCTGTATAAGCAATCTGTATTCAGTTTACACACAGTTACAATTAGAAAGTAAAACTGGAAAATGACTTCTTCTAGTTAGATGCCTGAAATATTTTTTCTAACATTGCTTTTATGAAAGCAAATATTATTTATTTATGGTTTAGGCTTGTCACCTGTACATCACAGATTAAGAATTATAGGATGAGTGAGGACTGAGGCAAAGCTTTTACCCTACAAATAAATATCTCTGAAATTCTGGAAATGTAGTATTGTTAATGGAAAAAAGAAAAAAAAAATACTTGGTTAGACTGAACAGTTAACCTTCTAGGTATCTCTAGACTGTTCATCTAAACCATTTCAAAAACTACACTCTTGTTTTCTGTTTGATGTTAAAAAATAATAATAATAATAAACAAAACACAGTTAACAAAAGTGTTGTAAACTAAAGCAGCAGGAGATTAGTTTATCTAGTGACAGGTAACAGGTATCAAAGATTTACTGTGTAACCACATTGGAAGACTAGTTCCACAAGAAAACTGAAAATTATATTACTGTTGAGGGAAAACATCAGACACAAATTTCCAACATGCTAACTGCTTTCAAAAACTGATTGCTATATTTGCCTATCCATTTAAACCTTAAAAAATTAAGGCATTAAGCATAGTATTTTGCTTAACCAGAATGTCTTCAATTATTCAGGGTTGTGGGAGTGGGTTTGGGTTGAGTTAGGTTACTACTACACAATAACCAGTGAGAAAAGTAATTAGTTGAAGACCTTGTAGATGACTTTTCAGGAAATAAAGGATGATTTAAAGCACCTGGGCAGTCTGAAAACCAAGCTCACATAGTTGTTATAGGCCCTTTTTGCTGAGTTCTACATGACTGTTCTACATGAGATATAGAAGTTAAGGGGAAGAAATATTAAAAATGCACAAGGGAAAGCTATCAGAAATGGTAAGTTTTTATTTGAGTGATAGAATAGCCAAAAATAAGTCAACTTCTACCGCTTTGCATGTGGTGAGATACAATGATAGCGTTGAACAAAAAGGTGACCCTTTCTTATAATAGCAATGTGAAGTAGGATGGTTTCAGTTTGCTGAGAGCTAGTCCCTAACTGAATTTTCAGAGGCTTGTAATGTGAGGTAAGGTACATGTTCAAATCAATACTAATAGTCTTTCTAACTTGTTTAATGCTTGGAACAGACTAAAAACAAAGCTAAAAAAAAAAAAAAAGAAAGGAAAATCTGTGATAAATGATCTATCTGGCTATTATTGTTTCTTCTTGTGGTTAAATTCGCATGAACAAATATTTTCTTTTTTTGTTGTTGTTTGCCTTTTTTGTTGTTTTTCAGGGGGAGCATATTCACTATTATAGGCAATCTTTATTTAATTCTGTGGCTGGCTATGAATAGCAATATTCAGAAACTTTTTTTGGTGACAATACCAGTCATGCAGCATCACTTATGTTCCTTACAAAATAAATTTAGGGAATATAAGCAGTTCTAGCACAAGCTGTTGCCCAAAATGGCAGCTTGAGCAAGCTAGAAGAGTGTCATAGAGATTAACTGCCTTTTTTAAAAATTATTTTTTATTTTTAGTGTTATTGCATTTAGAAATTTGAATATTCACAAAAATGAACGTAGAGGTTCCATGTTTCTTCATTATCTTTACTGAAAAATAGTATGCCTGAACAAATTAGTTAAATCTGTTTAGAGAACTAAATATGACTGTGAGAGGATAATTTTAGTGTCTAATCTTACACAGTCATGCCAAGCTAATTTTATTCTCCCTTTTCCCTTTTTTAACTTGATGTCTTACTAAAATCAAGATAACTTTCTCTTTACAAATACTTATATGACAAAATATTTATTGTATGTTGTGAAATATATTTATAGAGATATAAATCATAAACTATAATGCTAAAATACAGTAAAATATAGTAAAGGATCTGAAATATGCATATTGGTGTTTCTTGGTGAATGAAACAAAAATAAATGTTAGGCTGAGCTGTGGATTTCTTTCTTTTGGATGTGGATTTGTTAGCACTTCTAACTTTCTACCAATCTGCTTTAGCTTTTTTAAGAAGTACAAAATAATTAAACAAAATAAATTAATTATGCATTCTGACTTGGATCTTGCCCTTGGTTATGCACTGATGTATTTTCTGAGTAACTTATGTTATTACTTGTGTTATGGAGCTAAAATTTTTGTTTAAGAAGTTCAAGACTGCATCATGGTAAAAGTTTCTATGTGATATAAGAGAAGTGAGGATGATCTATTGCCTACTCATAGGAAAGAAAGGAATTGTAATACTTTTTAACTGCTGTTCTCAGTTTTCAGGCCCTGAAAATAAGAGGTGTGGTCTGAAAAGTAGATGTTAGGATAGGTTTTTCAAAATTGTATTATTATTTCTTCAGCTAAAAATGGCCAACTTCCTACTTCTTCTTTTCTCTGGAAGACTAATCTGAGTTTTTGTCACTTTTAGTATTCTCCTACCTCTCCAAAATGAGAATTACCACTTCTGATATCATTAACAGTACAGGAAATATACAGACTAAATTTGTTGAAGGAGGTAATCATTAAGTGATCATTACTCTCTTGCTAAAAGGGGGGATAGTGAGCATAAGCTGTAGAATAAGAGTATGCCGTACCAATATAGGTAATGCAAAGGAAGAAATTACCAATAGTAAACTTCAAAATGCATTATCTATGCTGGGCAATGAAGTTTTTTCCAATGAACTGATGGACAAAAATTTGATTATTTAGCCATCTCTGTCAGAAACCATTGCTTAGAAGCCAAAAGAAGACAAATGTTTCCGTAGACAGATGAGTACACTTGTAAGAAAAAGATATTACAGCTTTATTTATAATAGTGATATCCTGTTATTCACTTAATCCTGTCTTACATAGAAAAGAGATTTTTCTTTCTCTGTTATGAAGAGCTGTAATTTTCAAAGAGAGCATAGAACCTTATGGACATTTAGCCACAAAGAATGGATGCTATATAGCATTTAATCAGAGTAGCAGCAAGACTGTATGTGAGACTGTAGTGAACTTGCAATATCTACAGGCACAGCAAAGCAAGTTAAGGACAAAACAAGGTCTGATCAAGTACAATTTCACCTTCTGCCCTTGGTTTTCCTTTCTATTGTTGAATGAAATCAAATGCAGTGTTTAACTTGAATGTTTTGCATAGTATTTCCACATAAGTTGTAACAGTAAACATAATATATTCAAGAGCTTTACTGTTTATAAACACATACAGTAGGCACATGTGTAAACAAACAGGTGAGCGTGGGATCACAAATCTGTATGAATGCATAAAACCATGACCAAGATGACAGCTGCCACCTCTCTGTGATGTAATGCACAAGGTGAGTGATGTCTGCAAGTCTTTCCCTGCAGTTTGGGATCACCTCTCATGTCCTACGGGGCTGCACAAGCATGGGTAGGAGGGAGCCAGCCCATATGGGTGTGGAAAGAAGGCTTGCTCTTTTAGTGGCAGTGTGACATGGTTGCTCAAACTCAGCATTGAAGTGCAGCTTTCAAACTAATGGATACGACTTTCCTTCTCTCCCTCTTTGGTAAGGTGTTTGGACAGTGACAGTGTGAAGAGTTTGATTTCTAAATTTTAAGTGTTTGTGCAGCAGAAAATTCAGTTGAAGTGTACAGATACTTTCCTTCTAACTGTTCTTGCTTTATGTCCTTGAGAGTTTGAAAAGGAGGTTAAACTTTGTTAAATGTAAAGACTTAGATGAGAAATATTTGAGAAACCTGCTGAATTGCTTTACGACCTGTAAAGCTATATTTTAATCTAAAGCAACTCTTTGTTAGGTGTACGTACATCCTAGCAGTAGACCTGGTAAGGTAAAAGGACAGATTGCTCTTAGAACAAGCCATCAGGAGAGGCAAGAGAGCAACAGTACAACATGAAGAAAATAGGAAAACAATCAGGCTGTAGTGATGGGTGATTTCAATTTCCCAGTATGAACTGGAAAAACTGAAAAGCATGGCACAATGAAAAATAAAATTATAGAAGAAATAAAGACTTATTGACCTGTGGTGTCAGATTCCTAATAGGACTTGTCCTATCCAATTTCAGCAAAAATGTGCAGTTAGTAGATTAGAAACTGCAGAGCTACTTGGCTCAAGTGACCCCATGATTAAATTCAATATAACTTAGAACACTAAGCCAAATATATCAAAACCACAATATGAATTCTCAAAGGTCTACTTTAAAGGTATATGAAAACTGTAAAAAATGTACAAAGAAACAGTAATGGAGAATATCTTCAGTGAGGAGAAAAAGGTTTTTCTGACATTTCTGAGATGCAATTTTTGGGGGAAGGAAGATAATGATGTGGTTGTGGGGAAGTAACCCCTACAGTTTGACTGGTACATTTTCTTTAAACTCATGATTTAATAAATGTGTTCCATTACTGAATTTCTGCTAAAATTATTGCGTGTGAACTATAGCTACAGCCATACCTGAGTTTGTGGGGGCACCAGTCATTGCCTATCCTTTTGATAACCATAGATGGGTTTCTCAGAAGGTGCATATTCCTGTAGTAAGTGATTTAACCTCAGTCCTTGTCTACAGCACAGGACAACCTTTGGAAAAAAGAAATCTGTTAGAATGTTTGAACCTCACAGAAAAATGATGATCATCTAGGAATCAAGCTGGGGAGGAATTGGGGTTTCTAAAGATGCACTGGATGGTTATGTAACTGTGATATTAATGGTTTTGCACTAAATGTCTGCTAAAATGAATAGTTATCATTGTAGACATTTGAATCACATCTGGTAGGATTTTAAACTTGGCATTATATATGTTAGGTGAATCAGTCTTAAAACTAGACATGTTTGCATTTATCCATATAATTTGAATTTCCTTGGTTTTCTTTGTCCCTGTAACTTGGACACATAATTGGACCAAACATTATATAAATTACTTAAAATAACTAGAGACTTTAGTCTCTCAGAATGCTTAAAATTCATATGAAACCTCTTTGTGCTTAAAAATAGTTATGTTAAGTAAAAAAGACAAAACTAGTCAGGGGTTATGGTAAGTGGGAAGAACTGTGAAATGACTGCAAAAAAAAAAAACATGATACTGACCCTAACTTTTGTGAAGCTTAGATTTTTCATAATGGGCATCTAGAAATGTCTTTAATTTGAACAAAGACAGTGTTTTCAACTGTAAAATAGCAGAAGACTGGTGCTTGAAGCTTTCAGATTCTCCTGTAAGATATCCATTTATGACCAAGATAAATAAGCTTTACAGGTCATTAAGCTCCGTTGCTGAGATACCTCCTTGTAACTTGTCCCACATTTCAATGTGTGTAGGCTTTTTAGATGACCATCACTCTTCTTCTTTAGTATTTGTTTATTTATTTTTTTTAATCTGTATCATGCAGCTTCCATTTGTCTGGGACATGTGATAGCCCCCAATGATAGAGGATGACATTACAGTGATGAAATCAAAGTCAATGAAATGGAAAGAGAAGGGTTAAATACCAGTTTAGGAATTAAGTAGGAGGAGACAGCAGTGTCTTTGTGCACTCAAACATAATGAATAATGCTGACAATTTACAATATTACAGTGCTATAAGATTCAAACTTTAATTTCACTTCTAAATTAGTTGTGTTCTCTATAGTTGTAGTGACTCTATTCTTGTGCAGCAAATTGCTTGAACATCTCATCTACTGTATAGTTGCCGAGGTCATACCTCTTTTTTTTTTCTTTTCTGTATTTTTCTATATTTAGCAAAGACATCATCCATGTGGCCAGTGGTAACATAGTGGGGAGTGAGAATGTATGCCCCATTTCATCACTTGCCTTGTTTCAATCTCCTATCTGTGGCCTTCATGTTATTTTAGACTCGACCATCTATTTTACCCTACTCTGAGGTATCACTTTTATAGTATTGCCTAAGAATGCATTTGTAGAATTCAGACTTTAGGGGGAACTGTGACAATGGTATAGATAAAGGACAAATATGTCACATGTAAACTACAATTACTTCCATGGCTTGTCCCTCATTTACATTATGTTTGTTACTTGAGCATTGGTTCTTTGTCTTGGCTCTTCTGTAAGTGTTGCAGAGGAAGAAGGATCTTTTTCTTTAAGAGCTCTAGTCAGACCAGGCCTTCTGTCTTCTTTTATGAAACTTTTTAAGGTTTTAGTATGTTCTTGTTTCTCATTAGACACTTCATTTTTTTTTTTTTTAAGTTTTGAAAAATAGGAGGAATAGAAAGAGCACTTTCATGGTAGGGAAGTGGTACTAGCTAGTAGTACTTGCTGTAGTCCTGACTATCCAGCTTAGTATAAGGACATGCACTGGCATCTCCTGATTCTTGATAAATATCACAAAATCTGCACTGGTTTTTGTTGCCACAGACCAGAAATGCTGTCCTGCACCTGAGAAGCATTGTGGATCAAAAGCACTGGAGGACTGCACTGTGTTAAATTTAATTTTCATAGCAAGATTTTCAAAGCAGTCTTTGGGAGCTAGTTCTAATCATTTAATTGAAAATATAGGCTATGGCAGAATAATTTTAACACATTTGAAAATTCTAGTTTTTGTTTTAAATGTCAAAATAAATATCTGGATCTAAAATGAAGAATCTGCCTCAGATACCATATTTGGGAGGCCAATGAGCTTTCATAAGGGCGTAAATGACAGAGCATTTGTTCTGTAGCTCATGGGCATAACAGGTTGAAAGGTTCTCCACTTGTTCAATTTGCAGATTAACATCTAGATCAGCTAAAGGATGACGTTTTCCAAGTGTTACATCTGCAGTTTGTTCTAAACATATGTAATACCATATGGCCACTGAAGGGTTATGGACTTTTCTTATTAAGAAAACTACCACAGTTAATATTAGGTATGAAGTAACATATACTATTCAGTCTTGCGTCACCAAAATAGAAAAGAAACAAAGCAAAGATTTAATAATAAGTTTTTTAAAAAAGTCAACTGGAGAAAGGAAGGTGTGTGTGTGTGTGGGGAAGCACAACCTCTTACTACTGTTGGTGTACAGAGGTATACAATACGTATAATGACTCCTGTGGAGACAGTCAGGTTAGCCCTGTAAAACACAGAGCTGTATGCTGTATTACTGGCAACAATAAAATGAAATGTTCATGGTCTTACCCTGCACAGTAAATTAAAGCACTGATGTCCAGGTATTTGTTTGTAATAGCTCTCTGGGCAGGGTGGGGAAGCTGGGAAGAGAGAGGCTCTCACAGGCACTGACTAGAATATAATCCTAACAAATGTTGTTGGAGTCTTTAATCACGTAATCCTTCACCTTATGTTACCATGTCTGTATTACAGATATTTAGTACCCATCCATTTCATATATAACTCATGTAAGTATACTTTTGAATATATAATGATTAAAATATCATAAATACTTATTTTTTTGTAACAAATTCCATTTTTAGGGAGAAATGTCCACAGAACTGTGCATTACATGGTATAAATTTTATGCTGCATGCCAGTGTTAGCCTTACAGGATCATATCATCACATGTATAAGAAAGGGGTGGAACAAAATCCAGTCCTCAGGTACATCTATACAACTAATATTTCATACCTACATTCTTCCTGAAGGAATTAAGTACCCAGGTATATTTGGTAGCCCTCAAATCTGCACATATGCATTTTAGGAGCAGTTCTGTGCCCAAGCAATGTATCAGTATCTTCTGCTAGCAAATGGGTAAAGCTGGCAGCAGCAGTTTTTCCATCTATAATGAGCTTCTCAGCTTGCATCTGTTGTGTCCAGCTGCAGTCCTGTTTTTCAAGAAATCTACTTCTCTCCACTTCCTCCTCTTCAAACACCATAAACCAAGACTGTTGTTGGAGTTCAAGAGGCGTTTGGATACCATCCTCAGAAATATGGCATGATTTTATTTATTTTGGGGGGTGGTCCTGTACGGAGTCAGGAGTTGGACTTGATGATCCTTGTGGGTCACTTCCAACTTGGGACATTTTATGATTCTGTAGTCTTGCCTGTGTACTGCCTCCCCACTCTCCCTGTTGTGCTGCCACAGGCCTTGATCCAATATAGACAGATATCTGCTCTGACCGGTATACTATAAAATTTTTGAACTGTTATCATGATTTTTTTTTTTTTTTTTGCTCAGTTATTTAACAAAGTTTTCCTGGGTCCCTACTGCTCTAGGGGAATTAAAAGCTTTCAAAGACCTTTACATCTACAGTGCTAAACATGGTATGCAATTAAAAAATAACTGTAGTTGCTAGTTTATGCCTAACTACAGGTAGCTTGTCATTAAGTTGGTGCTTCACTGTCTGTATTACTGGCTTCTGATTTCTGAGAGTTTTCATAGTAACTAAAAGTAATGCATTTTCTGTTTCTGAAAATCTTAAGCTAGAGAAGTAAGGAACATATGTTCTGGCAATGGTACTTATATGTATTCAAATTAGGGCCAAACTAAGTCCTAAAACTCACTGACTATGAATATTAAATAATAGAAATGAAACAGTTGCAACTTTATTCAATGTGGTTGAATGTCTGTGTTGTATTGTTTCATCATTCCCAAATGTTTCCCTCAAGAAAGAATTGGTTGCTTTGAAAAATCTGGGATTTATGTTTTTATTTTTATTTAACTAAGTGATCTTGATTAGAGCTGAGATAAAATTAGTATTTCCACCTAGTGGGAAACTGGTATTCCACCTTTTTTCCCAAATCTGGTTGAAACTGAAGCTGAAATATTGAAATTTCTGACTTAAAAGATCATGTAAAAATAATAATGAGATAATAAAACACTTTTGGAAACATTTCAATATTGAATTGTATTTTCTATGGTGCAGATTTGCCCCACTGTGTTATAGCTCATAAATCTAATGGACTTTTTCTTCTTCCTTGGTTCTCTGAACTGACTGCATCTCCCTAGGTGTAGCCTGTGTGGACTCATGTAGAGAATTTCTCTAAAGGGAAAGTTTGATCACCAAGGTCATGGGGGACAGAATGCAATAAAAGAGGAAAGGAGTTGTCTTCAGGACATGGAAGGAGAACAACTTGGAGTGATTTGCTATTTAATGAAATAACAGTGAAGGAAGCAAAAGTTGCAACACCAAGCAGTAGAATTTGGTGGGGAGAGAGAGAGACAAAATAGAAAAAATAAAACAAACAAAAAAACCCAGCCAACTCCTTGCTGCAAATGAATGTAAGTTAAAATAAAGACAGGGCATTGGAAGGCACTAGATCAATCAGCTAGCGGAAATTGTTCTGACTATATTAAGATTTTTTTGAGTTGTGCATGCAGAAAAGGAATCAAACTCCAGAGGTGATGGCTGTGCTACACCTTGTACTTTGTTTTCACATGGGCTCCCTTGCTGTTGCTGAGAGAAGTGATGGTGGATACTGCACAGGTACTGCTCATCTTGGTACAGGGCTGCGGGGTGGCCCCAGCGTGCATCCACTCTGGGAGCAGGTGCCACAGCACAGCGGAGCTGAGTGATGGCATTTCAGTGGTTTATTTGATTTTCATTTGTAATTCTTCTGGTTGCTGTGATATGTTTGGATTTGGTTTGGAATACTCTTATACTAGCAGATATGGATGTTTTTGGTGGAGCAGCTTCGAGGCTGGATTTTTTTTTGACCTCAGGAAGTTTAATAAGATATTTATAAGATCACTGCAACCCTAATGATGTTATTAATGTAGGTACAATATACACAGAAGTGAATTATAGTCTAATAAATAGAATAAAATGCACTGTATAAAAATGCTTTATAGCTTTAGAGGAATGTAGGACATAAATGGATTGGTTTATGAAATTACAGACTTTAAAAAGTGTTCTTCAGTTCTTCCCCTAATACACTGGTTTGAACATCAGTTAATATCATGTCCTGCCAGGCCAAAGAGATCATGAAGATGAAAAGACTGGCTTTTGCTTTGGGTTGGGAAGAGAAGGCAGTAGCTTTTACAACTATTTATTTATTTTTCTCCCTACTGCAAAATGTATTTTAGTGGAAAATTCCTGACCAGCTTTAATTTCTGTTGATGACTACGCACAGTTTCCTGGTAGGCACAGCCATAAAGTATGAAGTCTTGGCTAAGCTCAGGTGCACTTCCAATGCTCTCAGCCTCTCCTGACCAGGAGGCAGCTGCAGAGGCTTCAGGATACATTAATTAGCTCCAACCAGTGCTTACCAGCAGAGCAGTACACTGAGATCAGTAGTCTCAGATCAGGTTTTGCTTTTCCTTTTAATTTGGAAGATCATATCTAAAAAAAAGTGTCCTTTAATCTATACTCAGTGGTCAAAGGGGATATATGGAAGTTGTTTTTTTTTTTTCTGAAACCTTCAGTAAGATTTCTATAGAAAAGTATTTGTCTGTTTATTTGTTGATTTGACGAGCTTTGTTTTTAAACAATGAGAAACATGTTTTTTTTAGCAGAATTAATCTAAGTCCTGTAGGGCTTTTTGTGTGTCCAGAGATTTTGATTTAAACGTGCAAAACATCAGAGACTACTTACATGCCTAAATACCATGCTGTAAATACCATGCTCATCAGACACATGAGAAATTCCAGGATTCAAATGCCTGTGCTCCAAATATGCAGAGATATTTCATTTTGGAGCTGATCTTTCCCCCTCCTCCCCTCTGTCGCTGATGTGTATTGCATAAGGTATGCATAACACGAAGGGCCTGCTCGCCCAGCAATGCACTCTCGCTGTGGGTGCTCTCAGGGCTGGGGAACTCTGGTGCAGCTGCTGCTGGCCCTGTGAAGGGTGGTGTGGGGCTGGCTGGAGCTGGCTTTGTCACTCTGTGTGTGCATCCCGGTGTCCAGCTTGTGGGAAAGGTGATTATCTCGGGCACGGTGCCACGGGAGCTCAATGTGCTGGCTCAGGGCCGTTGCTAGTAACAGCCTGCCGGAGCAAGATGCACGGAGTGCAGGCGTTTCAGTGGCTCCGCAGGCAACCAGCCCAGGTCAGCTGGGGACAGAGCTGAGCAGTGTCTTATGAGCCTTGGTTGATTCGAGCTGACTCTACAGAGCTGTTTAGATCCCTGCAATATGCTCACAAAATGCCTATAATCTTGGATTTTTCATTACCCAGAGTATTCCGGTCTGCTATTAAGCCAGGTAGCAGGGAGCTGACTGTAGCTAGCAAGGCCGGACCCCTTGCAAATACTTGAACTGTTTTGTTTTTTTTTTAATTTCTCATAACTTTGCATTTGACTAATTTTGCATCCCTGCTAGTTGTAGCATTTAATATTCTATTTGTGTTTTCTATTCTGCTGCTATGAATATATGTACCTTCACCAACCTTACTGATAATGACTTTTTCTTCTTTTCATCAATAAAACAAGTATTCTCCAGAGTGACAGTAAGATCATCTGCTAGAAATCACATTACTGTTAATAAGACAATACGAAGAAGAAAGAAATTCTTTCAGCTCAGCAGCTGTAGCATCACTTTAGCATTTGTGGTTGTATGATTGTTGGGGGGGTTGGAGGGAGGAGAAGAGGAGTAGGCTTCCTTCTTCCTTCCATTACCATAAGCCTTAAGAGGTTTGCTTTTCTATTATATCTATCCACCAAGTGAGTCAAAAAAGACACCAGATAACAAATACTTTGACAGGCTGCATGAAATACAGCCTATGAGATGAGGGGGCCTTATCATCTAGCAGCTGATTTCATGGACTTCTACTCAGAATATCCCTCTCTATCTCTACATGGAACAAAGTCATTACTTATAACAGGAGTTTCTTCATGTCTGGGTAGCATTGGCAGAAGAAGCCTGTGAGAGCTGTTAACTTGGGTAAGCAGTACTGAGTCTGGTTGTACAAGCATATCTTAGTGTTTTTGCAGCTATCTCAGTCCTCACCAACATAGCGTGGAGTTACATTCCAAATACCTAAACATAAGGTTTTTTTGGGCGTTACAAATTATAATTTAGCCTTTGACAGCTAGACCAGCTATTTCAGGAAAATAATGAGAAATTTCATAGGGCCTTCCATTTTATGTGTACCCTGTACTATAATACCTTGTAATCTTTTCTGTGGTCAAAAGCTCTACTGTGTTTGTCTATGGGAGTAATAATCTGAACATGGCTGACCAAAACAATCTATTCTTTGTGCTGCTTCTTTTGGATGGGAAAAAATAAATAAATTCAGAAGTGTTCATTAGCGATATGAATCCCTGTTTCCTACAAAGTCTGTTTAATCATATTAATTCATTAATTTACATGCATGAGAAAGTAAGTGGCCTAGTGATTAGACAACAGACAGCCACGCAGGAGACACTGTCCCTTCTGCAGTGAAGTGCTGAATGGAGCAGCTTCCAAAAACATTAGCTCATGGGGTGGTGTGTTGGTGTATGTTGATGGTGTCCCCCATGCCCCTTCTGTGCTAGCTCTGCTTTTTCCTGCTTCCTGCAGCAGCAAACGAATGCATGTAGCTGGATGTGAACACAGAAATAATGGACTTTGTCAAACTGATGAGTTGCAAGCAGTTTAAATTTGCAATCTTTTTCTCATGAAAACTATTTTCTTTTTTGTATAAAGTTATTTTCAGAGCTACAGTCTGCAGAAACTGTCAGATGTAGAGGAGTTGCAATGTAGTAAAGTGCTGGACAGACACTGATTTTTAAAATAAACCAATAAAAAGTTGTCAACAAGGGTCTTGATTTGAGTGTTTCAGTAGGATGGGGACCCTCCATGGATGTCTGTAGCTAAGACTCTTTGGTGTCTGTGATTCCCATTCCAGGCCAGTTTTGGTCCCATTGAATTGTCCCCACAAGATGACTCCCAATATATTAAGATACTTTATTTAAAAAAGTAGAAATGTTTTCTTTGTTCCAAAACTGATTCTCACATATCTAAGAATAAACACCTCTGGATATTTTTAAAGCCAATAGAAATAAAAAAAGTGAATCATCTTCTGAGCTCTGAAGACTAGATGCTGTATTAAGACATTTATTATGAGTTTTGCCTTTTTACACAGGTATCCCCAGTAGAGACAATCATATGCAGCAAAACGGCTATCATATATCTGTCACTCCTTGGATAGAGAAATAATTGTTGTAGACCACCGAATCTGCACATGGAACAAGACAAAGCTGTAAAAATGGAAAGAAATATGATGATAATGCATAAAATAGTATAAAAGACAAGATAAAGAAGCTTATTTGCATACACTCATAAGATGAAGAAAGAGTAAATAAGTTTTATTTGTTTCATCTAAATATTTTAATAATTGATTTGTGGCTAACGTACAAAAAGAGCATAACTTTTTTTTAATTATTTAAGTATGAGCATTCAAACATTAATATAAGCACTCTCCATATGTTTCTAATATGATAATAATAAAAAGGACCCTTTTAATGGCTGAGATTTTTGCCTAGAAATTATGCCAACAAAGACTGCCACAATAGTTCAGGCATGTGCCTTCTGCTTCTGAGGCATTAAGCTTTAGTTCTTCTGGGTTTTGCTGTATAAAATTCCTATTCATAGAATAACTCTAATTAACTCTTGACTCAAAAGTAATTCCCCCTTGTCTAAAATCTTTCCAAGGTAAAGAAGTGTCTTTTGAAAGTACGGTAATAACCCCAGGAAGCAGCAGTAATGCTAATGAACAAATATATTTTCAGATCTGAACTAAAATATATAGAATCAATTGGCTTTCAGTGTGGCTGATCTAGAGAACAATCCCATGAGCTGAGTGCTTGTAGGAGCATTAAAGCCGGTTGTGTGTTCATTTATCCCACTTGAGGGTTATTACTCATATAGTTTATGTTGACTATAAATTTTCAGAAATGCTTGTGCTATGAATTTTACATTTTCTCTGAGACTTGTCCTTGAGCAGGAAAAGCATGGGTACAGTAAAGACTCTGGATTACACCTATAAAAAAAAAAATTAAGTCTTTGTTACCGGGAAAGCTTTCATGCACCAATGGTCAACTTATTCAAGAGGAATCTGAAGTCATTTGAGGAGGAAGTCCTCTCTGTATGATTTGCCTAGAAAGAATCACAACAATTACACTACTTATCCCTGATAATTACTGGCTACTATCTCAGTACTGCACTTAAATCTTTCAGAGGTTTGCTTGAATATCTATCTACTCACCAATGTCAGTGATAAGTGTGATGAACTATTTGCATCCAAGTAGAGGTGGGCTCTGTGGGTTGGAAGAGCGTAGACAAAAAACACTTTTAGAAATCCTGCTGGTAAGAATGCATCATTGAACTCTTTATCTTGAGCAATAGTTTTAGCTTTGCCACTTTTTTTTTTTTTTTTTCCACCATTAATTTGGGCACACAGAGACCTTAGCTGGTTAGAATTTGAAAGTTCAGCGAACTTATAGTACATGCTTAATGCCACTATTTCTACAGTATTATTTTATTATTATTATTATTATCTTTTATTTTAGGCCAGTCATGGGCTGGTTTGGGATAATACAGTGGGTTTCTAATTTGCCCCAACTGTGGAAGAGGCAGGGTGTGTGTGCTTCGATTTGAAAAACTGCGCATAGTTGTCTGGTGTACACAACCCGAGGGCAACCTGAGGGGTCAACCCTGTCAGCTTGAAAGTTAAGATTTCCTTCTATATCCCTCTTTTACTGCATTACATACTTCCAGGTATGATCTGCTGTCTGTTTTGCACAGCTGATCAATTACTGTTGCTTGTGATTTTGAAACATTTTTGCCTTAAACTAAAGCTTTTAGCTAATGGTAAGGGGAGGGAGACAAGGTCTTTTGGGAAGTTCCTGTGCAGGCAAATATTTTGGCCTTAGAGGTATCACATTTATATATGAATGGCTTCTTTTTAATTCAAGATGGTATTTGCTGTTAATAGGATGAATAACTGGCTTTCTAAAATGTAAGTTTGTGAGTGGTTTAGTGTGTGTTGCATCTCCATTCTATTTCAAACATCCCAAAAATAGTTTAAAATTGCATTTTGGGTGTTTATTATACTCTTAAGAATGATTTAAGTAGAAAGAGACATGCTACAAGTGATGTTGATTATACAAATTATAGTATTTGTAAATGTACATGCTAAATAGATGGTATAGAGTCATTAACGGTGTCTGAAGTTTTAGTTAACGGGTAATTTCCTATAGAAGAAATGTCTACTGTCTGCTAATTATCTTACTAGCACTAACTGTACAGGATTGTGAATACAGCAACCAATTGTATTGTGTCATAGGATTTTAAATGTGTAGGTTGTTTTTCCTGTTTTGCAAGCACACAGTATTTCCTATATTAATTTATGCATAACTGCTTACGAGTATAAACCTAATTAAATAACAGGTATTTTACTGGCATTTCTTTATCTTTACTTCACAGTATACAATTTGCTTCTATTTTTTTTTTTTTTTATATCACCGCAAAAGTCTGCTATGTATTACTCTGTCCTCTGGCTTATATTTTAGCTAGATCTTAATAAGAAGCTTCACTTTTTTTTTGGACTTTTTTCCTTTTACATAGCTCCAGTGAACCTATCAAATATTTCATTATAACAAGTTCCTACCATTCTGCTTCCTCTTGACACTTATGTCAGATTCATAGTTAAAGCTGGAAGAAGTCTTTAATAACAGGACATTATTTTCCTTACCAATTCAGAAATATGAAAGCCTTTGTAACCTACTCTAAATGCTTCCCATGAGCTCTCAAGAGCAACAGCCAGAGTTTGATAGGTGTAGTGTGTACTTCCACATATGTTATATTTATAGGTCTTGTAAAGTCTTTCTTTCCTCAGAACTCCTTTCATATCATTATTCCTGGGAGTGCAATTGATCAATAAAAATCTACTACAGAAGATACTGCCTTGCAAAGGGTGAGGGGTGGCCACTTAGCGTTTCTCAGATCATGTACTAGCTCTGTGTTTTGTCTGTATTTCCAGGAATGTGCTCCATTACTATTTGTGATCTTATTAATTATTTGGGATAGCGACAACATATTAAATTGACAAGTGTGGATGTTAAAGCTTACAGAACTGGTAACTTTTTGAAGTGTATACGATGTTGACAGACACGGGCCCAATGCTGATCTATGCTGTGTTGGTGAAATTATCTTTGTGTCACACTCTTTGGTCTGACTTTCAGCATTGTCTGTAAATTAATTCTGAAATGGAGTAGGAATGGGCCTTTAGGGTTGGTGGATTTCATATTTCATATCCTCTTTGCTGATTATGGATTGTTCTGCTCAATCTTTGGTCAGGGGGAGGCTCTTTCATCCTAGTTGCCAAATAGAAAGAGAGGACACTGCAGCAAAATGTTATGCCTGCCCTAGCTAAACAAATACTAAGCAAAAACAGTGGGAGAATAAGGAGACAGATGTGGGTACTGATAGCCAAAGGGTACGGCTGATTATGCTGTACCTTTAAGCGTTACTGTTTGTCCCGTGTCCATCTCTGAGAATAGGTATGATGTTGTCCCCACAACCTGGTCAACTCTAGCTATGGTAGTGGTGGCAGAACTGCTGGTACAACCCAGAGTCCAGCTGCCGAAATAGCTCAGGACTTTTTATTCCTCTGGGCAGGAGGAGGCAATGAATGTGGAGGAGACCAAAATAAGTTGAGCAAAAGGAAGGGGAAGTTTTTAGTGAGGGGTGTTTATTGATTGAAAGACTCCTAATTGCAACTTTGGCACTACCCAGAATAATTTTGCTTTCGCTCACAAATGAACAGTCAGAAAGGTTCTGCTGAGCAGATGACGTGCTGCTGCAGAAGTAATACAAGACTGTTGGAGATTGTTTGGCTCTGAGTGGCTACTGAGAGCAAAATGCTTTATTAGTCATTAAAACAATCAGTGAAGAGATGTTGTATCTTCCAAAAAGCATAGTTTAATGAATTAATTTTCATATTTTTAATATTCCTGTTATATTAAGATTTATATGCAACTGAGTTATGGCTGTTGTGGGAAACAGCTTTAGAATTTCTTGGCATTTATGTATTTAAATTCCTTAACCATAATATTACATTAATGTAGTTGAACTGAACATTAAATTGATTTAAAGGTATTAATACTACATGCAATATACGTTCCTTAGAGTGTAAATATCATAAAGCAGTAACAAAATACAAATTGGAAAAATATTTCCCACATTCTTGGTGTAAATATTAACTTTTTGCATTAATTTCTGATGGTTTATCATACTCATTATAGCAAGATGACTTATGTTTTTTATTATTATTAATATTTTAAAAAGTGTAAATGAGCTCTGAATCAATTTCTGGATCTTGTAGAGTTAAAATACATCTTTGTCTTATGCTTTTGTAGAGTGGGATGGGAGAACCCTCATAAAGCCATCCATAAAATAGCTACCTCTAGCAATATATTTGATATGAAATCATGAATGTTTCAGAAAAGACTACTGTGGTAAGTCTTGAGAGCAAGAACCTACAATAGAAAAGCCCCATATCCTAGCATTTGTTTATAAGGAGAAAACTAAGTGCAGTTATAAATGCAATTAGATATGCACATTGTTAAAAAGTTTGCATGTGAGTGATCTGTATGAGTCTAAATGAACTTTAAATTAATTTGATGGCGGTCCCTACTGGCTGAGTATAATAAATCCATAATTTTTGTGAGTGCATCCCTACAAAGGCAGGAGACTACTGACCATTGCCAGTACCAGTAAAAAAAAAAAAAAAAAAGGCAGAGAACGTGATAGTCGCCATCTCAAATGCTTCACACAGAATAAAGAAATTAATTGATCAGAAACTCTAAGCTGAATATCCTAAGGGGCTCTCCAGGCCATCTGTGGTACTGTGGAGGTCTGGTTACTCTTTCCTATTGTGGTGAGGAGGATGTGACTCTGGTCTTGAGCAAGGCACATCACCTCTGAGACTCCACTTACTCTCTCTTTTATCATCCCCCTTTTTTTTTTTTTTTTTTTTAAACTTAAAAATGGCGAAACCTTCAGGGAAGAAGCTTTCTTCTTTGTGTTGGTGTACTGTCTTGCTCTCATCTGGCTTGAGCCTCTGAGTGTTGTTTTGATGCACACCATACTCAAATCCAGAATCTGCACTGTCAGAAAGACTTCTGAAAGAAAAGAAAATAATGCATTTATAGCAATTATGAATTATATTTCACTTATTTAAACCAGCAATTCACCTACCAACACAGTGGTATGTGCTTCTGACAGGAATGCAGTAAGTAAATGCGGTAAAAAGATTATAATTTTTGCTGAAATTTTCCATGCTAATGCACCTTTTATGCAAAAAAAATCACTAGTGTGTTTTTTTTCTAAATATGCTTTCGTTATGCAGAGACTGTTAATGGAAACACATTCTATACTGAAAACTGTTTATTGTTTTGATTTTAAAAACAGCTTCTATAACAGATCTCTTTAATGGAAATGTGTTGTAAACACAAAACCGTTTACGATATATTATAAAATATTTTTATGTTGCAGCAGTCTAATGGAAATGTATTGTATATATTGCACTGATTATTTTCCATTAAAACACATTAAACAAAGCCTGTTTAAACAGATATCCAGTTCGTAATTTACATTAACAATTTTAGGTAGGCATTCTAAAAACAATCAACTTCATATAGCAAAACCTTTTAATGTATTATTTTTTTAACTAACTGTTCAGTGATTTCTCATTATTTTCAACAAAAAAGTGGGGATATAAAAGTAATACCAATTAATTTTGTAGGCAGTCATGTTAACATGTTCTCACTTGCAGGTAGGTAAAAGCATTCTTAGACTAAGGTACATTGAACTGCATCGCAGTCTTCCACCTCTACTCTTGGATTAGGAGACTTTATTACCGCTGCCCTTTCAGCCAAACAGGGCTTATATTTATACAAATTTGCATAGTAAAGGTCAACAACAGTGAAAATAACTCCATTAGGTAGTAGTCTGAGCTCTTTAGAGACCCAACAAAAAAGAGGTTTCAGCTGGAGAGAAGTGTGTTCTCTCAGGAGAAAGTGTGTTAATCTATAAGCTTGTTTTCACAGAGAAGTACTCTGCAAATCAGTTTTGTGGCTTGCAGCTGCTCCATCGTGGACAAAAAGAACTCTGTAGACCTGGCTCTGTGTTGTTTCCCTTTAATCCTTGCTTGGTGAGGATGTTCTCACCATCTGCATTGCAAAGCCTGAACATGCTGCTGGATGGCATTGAGGATGCTCATGCTTAGGTCTTCCTCACTGAGACCCTGCTGGTGGAGGAACTGTATGTTAGCTGAGGAGGTTCTAGACTGAAGAAATATGGAAACATGAAAAAGAGCATCTTGTAATGAGACCAAGGAGGTCAGAGGTTGGAGATTATTAGGTCCTTGTACAATCTTTCTCTGAAGAAAAATAAAAGTTCAATTACCAAGACAACTATCCTTAATTTTTACAGTCAAGCCTGGTCTTCTCACAGGAATGGGAACTGCTAACAATGCAGTTTGCCAACTCCCTCTGTCCCCATTGGTAGTGGCTTGTAAGAGCAATTTGTCTTTTTTTTTTTTTAATTATTGTCTATTTTTTTTTTTCCCCCTTAAAACTCAGTTGCCCAAGGTTTTAATCTATGTGAAACTTAATGGTTGCTTTATTTCCCCCTCTCTGTACAAGCTCGTCTTGTGCAATCAAATAAACCTGTGAGTCTCTCTCAGGGCTGTGCAAGGTGACAGCCTGAAATACTTAACACTGAGTCCATCAGATGGTACTCTGAGAATCATAATGTCATTTAAATGGGAGGAGATATATTTTATATTCTTTATTAATTTGTGAATTTATTTGTTGCAGTCTGGGAAGGATCAGTTCTCTGAAAGATTAAATATATACCTAATTTAAAAATCAACATTCTTTAACACATTTGGGTTTTTATAAAGTACAGCTCCAGCAAAGCAAATTCATTGGAAAATACACTTTAGATCTGTTAAGGAACACACTGAAAAAGTACAAGGGTAATATGGGTGAAGGAGTTAATGACTTTCTTTTTATTTTTTATTTTTTCAGTGCCCAGATTTCACATTACCTTATGGAAAGGAGAAAGGATAGAGCTTGGCATTTTCACTAGTACCTAAGCCTATTCCAGAAATTTCCAGGATTTTGCATCACATCAGGTAGAGAGATGTTATTTAAAGTTTAAGTCACTCTAAATAGACTCATACAATATGAGAAGTTACTGTTTCCTAGTGTAGAACAGTGTGGAATTGGTATAACCATCTGTGTTTTGCCTGATTTTAATCCACAGGACTGGATACAATCCCAAGAGATGATTAATTCCCAAGTGGTTGGAGAGACAGTTATACTTAACATCTTAGCTTTTTCTTATAGTGAGCTTGTTTCAAGGGTTATAACTATCTTGAAGCAAATTACCTGTTGTCTTGGTTCAGGATTTATGTGAAAGGCTGTCCATTTCATTCTGATAAATATTAGGTTATATTTCCCTGAAAACTCCAGGAAACAAACAAACATGCACCCCCCTCCCCCCCCAAAAAAACAAAAAAAAAAACCTCTCAGCAGTTAAGTAGCTTGCATGATGTTGCTAGTATGCATCTTTCACCCCTAGCAATAACAGTATAAGGTCTTTAACAACTATAAGGTCTTTAACAACTCTTGAGAAAAGGTTCCTGCTTCCACAACAGAAGATGATTCACCGCGCAAAAAGGGACGAATCTTAAAGGTGGTTTTTGTTTTGATGTAATTTTACAGTATATAAACATTTAATAACAGTCAACTATGACATTAGCAAAGAAAACGTGAATACTTAGGCTTGGCAAATTCTTGGGTTTCTCAATGGCAAATCTAAAATATTACATCTTATTGTACCTAGTAGAGCACTATGAACAGTCACTAAGAAAAGCTACTTTCTATTTGTTGTAGAGTAGATTTCTTAATGTGTCTATTTTCCCCTGGGAATCTTACCCAACTGAATTTGGTTCATACTTTGAATTTTGGTCTTCTCATTTGTGTTGTTACATACAGTCTTAGGGAAACAAGAAAAGTGGCTAAGTTTTGGTGCTGACAAAAAACATTTTTACTTGAAACATTTTGAGTTTGTGTAAAAATATCACCTAAATAGGGGACTGAGGGATTGGAGTTTACCCAAAGGAGCAGTATCTATTGTTCTCTGTGGATTTTAAGGAAAGTAAAATGGTTTATAGTGTCCCTTTATTCTCACTGCCTAGAGCAGCTGGGCAAAGAAAGAGGAAAAGGCTTTCTCCCAGTTCTTGTCAAATAACTGATCTGCAAATTATTCCTCCAAGGCATAAGTTAGACAATGAGAGTATGTTCATAAATCAGGAGTAAACTTGCAGTACTTCAAACAACATTCAGAGAAAATGATTAAAATAAAGGTTTATTGGATTAAAACTTGATTAAATTTAATTAACAATTTTATTAAAAATCTACCTGGGCTATATGAATAAAATTAATAAATGGGGTCCCTATAATGTGATTATCAAACCTGAACATGTATGAAATATATAGACACAACATGCGTATAGAACAAATAATGCTCAGTAAATGAACATGTACCCAATATTTCTAGATATCTTTTGTTTACGGGAGTCTGATTCAATAGCTTGTGTAAGATACAAAGGAAAAAAGGAAGTTCTTGCAACAAATACAGCTTGTGAAAATGAAATCTCTTTTCTTCGGTATCACACAGAAACTACTCAAAATGTTACGCTAACATACCCTTTGATAGGAAATAACCAATTTCTTGAACTTGCAATTGCTTGGTTGAATGAATTTAACAAAACATGTTACAGTACAGAAAATCTAGTTATTTGATTGTATTTTCTGTTGTACAGTGAAGAAACAGAGCACAGCCTAACACAATACTTAAATGTTTATAAGCTGAAACATATTTCAGTTACATCTGATTAGAAGTTAATGTCTATAAGCGATCTATCATTATCAGTATTAAATGTATTATCCCAACTGAAATAATAAATCTCATTTTACGTGTGTTTAATAGCAAACATGAATCAAAGTGTTTCCTGAATTTTATTAAAATTCTGTTACAGCTCATTTATAACTGAGGACAATGAAGTACTTACAGAATACAAAATGATACAATCAGTGAAAAGATAAGGAGCTCCAAGCTACCTGTTCTATATTGTTAGCATAAATGGAAAATAAGATTGGATCAAGATAAGGCTTTTGCAAGACTGCCTTGGTTTTATTCTCCAAAAAAATAATAAAATAAAAAAATTTATGGCTATCTGATTTGACATGCAGTTTATTCTGAATGAGGGCCTAATATTGAAGTCCTTACCTAGAAAATTAATGCATGGACTGCACTTGGCCTTAGGACTGCACTTAGGGCTGTGTTTGGTAGGACTCAATGCAATTAAGGCACATCAATAAAATGAAGTTTCAAGGACTTCAGCATGAGCCTACAGCACTTCAACACTAGCTGACAGAGTCCCCCATCATATTTTCTGTGATCTATGTATATTAGGAAATGTGTGGTCTACAGAAATTTAGTGAGCAAAGCAGCATAATTGGGTTTCTGCAGTAAAAGTTGCATTGATGTTTCAGTGTTTTGAGTAGGTTTTCAATGGCATCACAATTTCTTTTTTAATGGGTATTGCAATAAGAGCAGTCTTTAGAGGTGACTTTTGAACCTTGTCTGACTTCTTGAAAAAAGAGTTTATGTATATGTAAACACGTGTCTGCACATATTCTAACTCCGAAGCTCTTAGGAGAGAACAATGATTGTATGCACTTATCAAATGCCTTCATGTCTTGTTTTTGTCTAATAAGAAATCAGAATGTTTTGGTTTACCTTCAAAGTAATACAGAGGTCTATTTTTCATAGCCACTGCAGTGTTGACTTTGGCACAGGTGAGGAGAGCAGGTGTTTGTCACCTGCAGCAGTATTTCTAGTTAGTTTGGAGTAAGCAGCATTTAGTACTGGCCAATATCATGCTGTTAGATCTGTAGGTGAAGAACTTGAAACTATGGCAGTAATTTTTTATTATTGGAACCACTGCATATAAAAATGTTCTTGTTATTTTCTTGTGACTTTCTACATTTTTTCGATTATTATTTTTCACTGTGTTCATGGTGCCACAGGTCATTCACAGTTAGAGATGTGCAAAGTAAACTGCACACATACACTGTTACCAAAACCCTACTGATGACTGCTGCTGGATGATAAGTAGGTGATAACTGTTGAACACTTCTCCAGCTGATATCTGATGGCCCAGAGAAGATCAATGCAAAAACAACCAATTTTATAAATGCAAAAATACGCAGGCAAAAAAACAAATTTTCAGATAAATGATAAATTTGGAGTTAAATTATTGTTTTTTTTTCCTATCTTCTAGGGAACATCTATAATTTGTTTGCAGAAATCCTTAGTTAGAGTTTTTAGTGACCATTGCAGATGTACAACTGCAAGAACTCAGTGGTGGCGATTCCTAAGAAAAAGCAACTGGGCTTATTAGCATAGTAACGAGATGTTTCTCTTAGAGACTGCCCAAGTAAAAACTTCCAACAGTTGTCTTACCTGAATGATTTTGAAAGGCCATAACTTTTAAATGTAGAGCAACAGAGCTACTAGCCACAATTCAAGGAAATCTTTCTTGTCTGTCTGAGTGTCTGTCTATTCTATTTTTTATACTGTTCTAGAAACATTCCATACAAGATCTTTTTCTCTTCTTTTTTGATTTGTTCCACATTTATTTCAGATGCTGATCAGCTGGGAGGGCATTAGGCTGTATTACCTCTAGAGGTCCCTCTCAACTTCAATTACTCTGTATGCGTGGATGTTTGCATGTGTACAACTTTAGGCATACAGGGAATTGTTTACTTCAGATATTTATTGTTTTCTTAAATCTCTTGTAGCTCAACAGACACCTCTTGTAGTCATCTGAGAGTGACTGACAGTTTTCAGAAAATATTTAGCATATGCACTAATGTAATGAACACTCTGTAGTAACTGAAATAAGCCTGCATGTTACATACTTCTCCACTAAAGTATATTTATTCTTTTTCAGCTCTTATTCCACAGTGAACTGGAAAATATTGTTTTGTCACTAACTTATAGCAAGCTTTGTAAATGTAAACTAAGGGGTGGTTTGAATCTAATGTCCCCTTTCTAAGATTAGAGCAAGCAGATAAACCCACTCTCTCCATGAGTACCTGTGCATAAATGGAATGGGTGCACATAGACTGTAATTACAAGCAACATCTACATGCATTTTTACTAAGGAATAAAAAAAAAAACAAACACATCTAGGGTCTGAGCCATCTCAGATTTGTTCTCAGGTGAAGGAAAAACACACACACACATGTTCATATGTATATAATTTTTGTCTTCCTGGTTGTGGATCTTGGATTATTTGTAGGACTAACCTAAAATAGATTCCAAGTTTAGCAGCCAAGTTAGTGGCTTGGATTTTCTGAGGTGATTGTTGTTACAGCCCAGTGCCTTAGCGCAGAAAAAATATTGCCTGTCGGTGGGAACTTGACACTTAAAATTAGTTGATCTCCACCATAAATATCTTTTCAATGCAAAAAGCTTCAAAGAAAGACTAGGGATTGGTAAAGATCTGTTAATGAGTATATAAACCCAGCTAGCCCCAAATATGCCTTAGATGTGTATCTGTGTCCACCATTAATTTCTGTCCCTGACAGTTCACTCGTGGATGATTGACTTCCTGCACAGCAATGCTCTATTTGTCAAAGCCACAGATCCTAATATAGTTCTTGAATTCACACCATTATAACTTTTATCCTTTAAATAGAACTGAGTGAAAGTTCATTCCTTTATTATGTATAAAAGATTATTCCTTTTTCTAGGAATTTTAAAAAATTAATATTGATTCACTTCTATCTGCATAAATGCAGAACTTTTTATCATTATAGAATCAATCTCACCTGCTAGAAATATATTTAAGAGTCAGAAAATGAAGTAAGCCATCTAGCTAATAAGGGTAGACAATGTAGAGCTCCTTGCATGTTTGTAGTATATAAAAAAATAACTGCAGCTGGCACTCTTAGTTTAATGTTTTGCAACTCTGGTCACCTCAGCAGAGAAGTCAATAATGGGCTCACACAAGGTGCTGATCCCTGGGCACCTGGGTTCATACATGTTGAGGAAAAACTGGGAGAAAGATGAAATACTTTCTGTGGCCAGGAGACTTATTGGTAAAACAAGTATTTTATCTATGTATAGATGTATGACTGCTTTGAACAGTGGTTAATAGCTATTAATTACCATTAGTGAGTTCAAAGCATTAAATTCAGTGACAAACCTGACAAAAACTGAAACCTGATTTGAACATGTTGACCCTCACCTTGCTTTTTAAACTGCAGCTTTTATCACTGTGTGTGTCTGTTCAGATGGTTAATAGTAATTGCTGTAATAACCACTACACAGGGCAGTTTGTTTTGAAGCCTATTTCATAAATAGGGTTACCGAGTACTTTCAGAGAATGCTTTATTTGTTCTGTTTTGACTTCAAATGAGAATTGGGTAGCTTTGTCTCAGAGTTGTTCCATCTCTGCAGTGTGTATCCATTCTCTGTCTTCTGAAAACTGTAGGGTTTTTTTGTTGTTTTTTTGTTTTATGAAAGAAAAACCCACATAAAATAGAGGCTGCTCAAATTGATTGAGACAACTGTAAATGAAGAGAACTTCACTTAGCATGAGGATTTTGATCCAGAACCTTTCTGTATGAAAGATGAGGACAGCCATAATTCTGATGAGTGTTTGCTCTGTTATAAATCAGGGATACCTGCTCTGAAATTATACCAGTCTAAGAAGGATGAAGAGTAGGTTACAGATGCAAGACTAAGGAAGTGTGAGTACATGCATAGGTATCACCATATTTCTATTTTACTGTCATCTTTGCCTGCAGTATAATTTCTCTATCAAAAGAAAAATAATTGTAGAACATGAGATGCTTGCTCCTGGTTATTTCTGAAGATGTTATACAGGCTAAAATGCTACAAGTAGGCTTTTATTTTTTTCTGCATTGTCATTTGGACTTCAGCACTAAGATCTTGGATCTAATTATATCAGCCTGTCTTGGACTGCGTGAATGAAGAATTTGCCAAAGATGTTACCAAATATAATTCAGTCTAGGATTATGTTTTCAAACATTGTTAATTGGTGTGTATCTAAGTTCAGTTTTACTATGCAAAGTTACTGAAATTGAAGATCTGGATCCTAGAGATTGTTTTTGAATACACGTAATCAAAAATGTGTTATTTTTTTACTACACAATAATTCAGAAGATTCTCTAGGAGTAATTGTACTGTAGCAAGTTAATAGTGCTGAGCTGGGTTAGCTTCGGATGATAAAACCCATGATAAAGTCTATCTATTTCAATGAGTTTTTAAGTGGTTCTGAGAAGGCTAAAAAATAAAAAAATAAATATTTGTATATGGGACTTGGTAGCTTTATACAAAAACAAAATGAATTTTGAAGTTCATACTTAGTTACACACTGTATATAGGCACCTGTCCATACAACTTTTTTTAAACTCATATAAACTTATATAGACATAATCTAGGCATGAATTGATAAATCGTAGCAATGGCACTTAGGTGAGTGGAGTAGGATAAAAGTGGGCATAATTTGGAGCCAACTGTGCCACTGCCTGTTGTGATGGAAATGGAATTATAATTGCTACATGTTTGCCTAGTTGCTGAGATATTTAATAAATGAACGTTGGTTGGGATTAATATGAAGCCAGTACGGAAAAATCAGCAGGAAGGAAACAGAGTAGATGAAGGTAAGACAGTGTTTCACAGATACTCTGAGATTCTTAAAAGGCACTGACGACGTAGAATGTCTCTGCAATTTGAATTTAAACACATAAATAAAAAGCAAGGAATTGTTCTGAGAGAACATGAAAGTTACAGGATCCCACTGATCTCTGCAATATCTTTGCCTGCCCTCTCAGGAGGATTGTTTAGAGAGGAGAGTATGTTAATTGCAGACTGTCTGAAGTGGGGTTTTGCTATTGTTACTGAGTTTAATTTCCATTGTTGAAATCAATAGTAATTTGTAAGAAAGCCACCAGAAGTAGGTCAGTAATGCTGTAACATGGTGATGGGAAATCAGGTGAGGTTTGCCCCTTGGAGGGTGCAGGTGGCTGGGGCTGTGAGGGCACCTGTGCTCTCCAACACCCCCAGCCTCTTCCGCACCAGGAGGAAGGCGCTCACACATTGCTTGATTTTCTTCCATTCTTGGAGGAGTAAACAAGAGTGTTGTTTATTGTATCTGGGCCTTGAAAGCTCGAGAAGCACATTTCACACAATGTTATGCCTGAAGACAACTTCACTCCATTCTGATGTATGAGGCCAAGCTATTTAAGTTCCACTGTTATATAAATATTTGTATTTGTCTTAGATATCTATCTATATAAAATACTGTCTTGCAATAATTATATCCATTCAATGCATACCATCCTTGCATAATAGCAAACACTAAAACAAGATACTTACAAAGAGAAACCCTTGTCATTTGGCAAAGAAAACTGTTATAATCCTCTCCAACTTGCTCCCCCCCCCCCCCATTTTAATTGTTAATATCTTTTCAGCATGCGGGAGAAGTAATCTCCTACCACGCTAAAGCAGTCAGCCTAATTGAAAAGAAATACAAGTCATCTAGTGCACAGCTGAAAAATTCAGCTAAAATGCAATCTGTCATTATCTTTCAAATGCCAATTTTAAATAGGTATTAAAGTAAATGGGGGAAACATCTTCTCATTTCTCTCACGGTATCATTTCGTTTTTACAGAAATCCCTAATCCTCAAATGAAGATTCTGCCCGATATCCAACAAAACACTCAAGGCTCAGCCTCAAGTGTTTGGAAACCAGATCCAAAAATAGAGGAATAATTTTCCTATCATGAATTAATCTCATTTGAAAATGATTTTAAAAATACAGTTTATGCAATGCAAATCCTCACTCCCAGAATAACCTGTATTTGTGGTTGTTATGCCACAGTCAAGAGATAAATTACTGCTCAGTGAGCTGTTTCAGCATGGCAACGTGAACTGCAGCTAGGATTAAGGAAACTGATGAAGCATAACATACCATGAAAGAAATGAAAACGTTTTATAGGACACATGGGTATTATTGACAGGTTTCTACTTTTTAGATACAATGAACTCCTCTTTCAGCAGGAGATCCTATTTGAAAAGTATCCTTTATTAGAAATTTATATGCCACATTTAAAAGTATTCACACTTTCAGTCCCCAAATTATTATGCGCTATATAACACATTTCAATTTAATTGGAGAAACATTGTATTGTGATGCTGAATGCTTGTTTAATGGAGATAATATTTTAGCTTTGTAGGGCAAGTTACACTTGTTTGAAGATGAGACTTCCTAGGATTTGTAATTGGTAGTACATAGTTCTGTGTAGGTAGAAGTATATCTATGTCAGATGAGGCCTTCAAAAATCCATCAAGTCCTTTAACAGGTCAAGCCCAAACAAAATCTTACTAAAGCTATTACTATCAAACTTTATTTGGCTCTGATCTCAAGGAAGACAACTTTCTTCAGACTTCTGCATCTACTTAAACCCCCACAACTTTAGGAATCTCTGGAGCTGTATGGTATTGCATATGCTCAGCAAATGTTAGGAAATAGCTTGGTAAAATAATACTCATACACAAAGACTGTCAAACTGAAAAAGACAGTTTTTAACATTCTACTGTAACAATAGATAAATATTCCTTCTTCAGGAGCTTTGCTTTCTCATTTATTTCTTGAAGTAGTGAAAGGTTGAGTTAATTGAGACCATGCTCTCAAAAGTAATCATGTGTTGGTAGAAAATGATGGGGCATCTTTGCTTTCTGTTCCTCCTGGTATCACAAATTGGAAAATTTTGTAGTTAAAGTGCAACCAAGATCCAGTCTCTATCAGAGCTGTGGAGCTCAATAGCAAAGCTTATCTCTGTGATGGTGAGATCCAGCACTAGGGTAAATGGCCTTGCTGGAGTGTAATGGGTGAAGGGTTTTCTGCACTTTTATTTCCTCCAACAGCTCTGCAATTTTACTGCTGGAAAAGTCTGGGCAGTAAGATCCTGGTAATGTGAAAATGTAGGATGAAATTGGTCCTCTTGTAGCTGGTGATGTGGTAGCTGTTGCATTGCAATGTCACTTACTCAGAGTTTCAAAGAGCTATTACATGGCAGTGGCCTTCAGATATTTCAGAGAAACAAAAAACAAAAACACCTTGTTTGATTACTATACTTGTTCTGGTACTGAGGCTTAAGCCAAAGCTGAGGAGCTGTTAGATTTATTGGGGTGGGGGACACAGGACATAAAGATGGAGGAGGAAGACAAAACAACATGGAGGATAATCTGGCTGAACACTGGTGTGAATATGAAATGCAGCTTATCTAACATCATGCAGTATTCTTTACTGCAGTCCAAAATCTAGAAAATACGACTTTTCTGCTCCCTGTGTTTCATTTGGAATCTGTGGGGAAGGGACAAAACAATGACAACAATGACAATAATAAAAGTAATATTAGTAATAATCTCTTGTGGGGGCCAGAGGAAAAATAAGGAATTTAGGTGATATATGCAGTAAGACTGCATGTGGAATGCAGATTAGTATGAATTAGGTGAAAGAAAATGTTTGTGCTAAACACCGCCTGTCTGAATACAGATTTCATAATCAGCACAGGAAGACAACGAAAACAGTAATATTTTTTGTTATACAAAATATCATTCTATTCCAGAACATCCTATGAAGTATATAGTACTGTAACATTATGCAGTACAGAGTCTAGATGAGAAAATCAAGACAGAAAACTCAAAACACCTAGTGTGTCTGTTTTTTCAAAAGCTAGTACACTGTTAAAACTAAAGAGAGAGCAAAGACAGAGGAATAATATTTTATCAGCATTTGGTAGCGATGAGATACCTGTGGTTATAACTGGCATGCAGAAAGTTTTGGTTACCCCCCCTCCATCTGGGCTACTAGTTGCAACTACCTATTCCTATTCTGTTTTATACCACAAATAACAAAATTATTAGAATGCCTTAAATTATACTTCTGTGTATATAGTATACGAGAATGATTAACATGCAATTATGGAAACAATGTGGCTTCTCAATATTAACTCTGTTGCACTGTGCTAGTGGTGGTGAGGTTAAAGGTAGTCAGGTTCTGGCAAGAAGGAAGAACATAAGCAGAACACCGTGTACTAGAATCTAGATTAAATATTTACAGGTTATACTTATCAGAGTTTTCATTAATTTCAAAAAGATGCCAGCCTGCTGGTGGTTGAGTGTTTAAAGACTACTTACAATTCCATGAATAAGATGAATGTGCATCTAAATTTCCTTTTTTTTTTTTTTACTGAAAAAAAAAAAGCTGTCCTCAATCTCTTGCGAAAATGTATCAGTTAATAAAAAGACTTCATATTCACCATTGGTGAAAATAAACCTAAATCCATTGATTGCAATAAATTTTAATCTTTGAAAATATGTTGCCATCACAAATGCACATACACACAAAAAAATGAATAAGTTAAAACTGTAGATTGCTATATTTTCACTGTTTTTATGGTCTTTCTGATAATATTGCTTTTTTTTTTTTTCTCTCTAGTTACAACAGAACTACCCTCATTATTTATTATGTTTTGACTGAGTGACCAATGTTTTCTGTCCTCTTCATCAGTCTGTCCCAAATACATCCCACAACTTCCTTCAGTTGAACTTTAGATCCTGGTCTATTTTGCTCCTAACAATTAAAACGCCCAGTCAGATTCATGCTGAGGCTGAAAATAGCAATAAATACAAGCAGGAATGCAACAAATACCCAAGAAATATCTAAGGCAGGAATATAAAAAAAATGATGCAAATGAAGAAACAAATCTGCATTTAGAAAAATAATTGGAATACCTTTTGTTTCTGGTAAATGCAAAATATCCTTAGCTAAAGTTATCTGCCCCAGTGTCCTCATCGCCAACCATGGGACAAGTCCCATCTGGAACCATTTATTGGCTTAGTCAAGTGTTCCACTATTTTGTTCTAAATATGTCAACCTTGATTCATGCTTGGGCTTAGTTGCTGTCAAATACTGTTAAATGGAACTGGATTTGCATTGCACCTAGGTTTCCACTAAGCCAAAACCATAATCACTTCTGTAGAAATATTAGTATTCTGTGGCATCGAAGAGTTACTTTGATAAAGAGAACAGCATTTCTGTGAATGTATCTTGTAAGTAAAGTGAAGTCTGGATGGATCTTTGGTACCAGCTAGAGGTTAAAAGATTCTAACGCCAGTAAAGAAAGCTTTGTCAACAAGTTCTGTCCCTTGGAGGTGCCAGACTTCTTATTTATTTGCAGGATTTGTACTGTCAGGGCACGTACAGGGGTACATTATGAAACCCAAATCAGGACTATCACTGTCAGCAAGAACATTGGCAACATTTAACTTAATGTTAAGTTAATTTGGTGTTATAAGCAAGACTAAACAGGAAAACTGAATCGTTCTGAGAAGTGAATGGTAAGGTGCAAGATATTGTTAAGAGTGGATAAGGGAAGAATAGGTTTCATCCCCAACAGCAAAAGGCAGATAAAGAAATATGCTCAGAAGAGCATGTTACCTACTTCTGTACATCATGTGCAATGGTTTGACGAAGCATTTACATAGAATTCAGACTGTGTTCCAAAGGAAAACAGCATCTAAAGGAAGTATATAATTGCCCACAATGTGAGATATGAGGAAGGAAGCATGGACACTACCAATAGCTGCTAATGTACTTTATATTTTGTTGAAAACTAAAAATGGAAGGGAAAACATGGTGTTTTCAGTGGCACATGGAGGTACATTTTCAGTAATTTAACTTAAAACATGTCATATATATCACTAACCATTCAGTAAACCCTCTGCTACATAAACCTATTCCTTCTTCCTTCTTATCCACTGTATGGTGTATGTCCCCTGAAAGTAGGACTCTGAAGGTCCCTTTCATTTCACCAGTGACCATTTATTCTGTGAAGAAGAAACCTGATCTTCCCTCTCGGAGGGAAGAGAGGTTACCAAGCACTTAACAAGGCATATTACAAATGCAGTAATTGATTTTATACACCCCGCCCGCCCTCCCCCACCCAATGATTTCTAACAATAAACTACTCTGGATGTGAGAAATCTTTCATATGTCTGTATGAGCTTGTGCCTAGGCTGGGTTTGAAGAAGAACAAATGCCAGATTCCAGTGTGTCAGCAGTTTATCTTCACAGAATTGTTGACAGCTTTTTTAGTGCCTAATGTTCTTTCTGTGTGTCCACATTATATAAATGTACAAGAATAAAATCATTGGTGAATAAGAATTATTCACTCAGTTTCTCTAGTAACAGTGTTTTGAATCCTTTGTGCTCTGGTATAAATTCCTTCCCCGGGGCAAAGCATAGGAAGAGTTAAGCCGTGTTTATTTTTCAACCTGCAACAATATTTGGTTTTGTGTTTACATTATTGGATGCATCTGGCTCAAGCAAAGATAAGCAATATTTCACCTTAAATCATTGACATAACAGAAACCAAAAACTTCTAATACATTTTTTCCACTGTATTTTAAGGAGAAATAACATAAAAGATCTATTGCACCAGTGGCTAAATCTGCTGAAAATCATTGTGAATGCATTTTTTTATTTAATTTCACATTTACTAGGTATTAATAACTTGTTAAGTTATTTCATGTTATGTGCATTCAATTTTATAGCAATCTGAAAAGAACCCTGACAATTGCTTGGCCGCACATTAGACCAGAAACATTAACATTATTATATTTCCTTAATGAAGAAAGCACTGTGCATAACTAATGGATTTTATTAAGGCAAATATATGTAGCAGCAGGAGCAGTTGGTAAACCAAAGGAAGATTTTTAGCAAGCACTCTGTGGAACTAAAAGTCACTGAAAGGTAAAAATAATAAACTTGTTTGACACACTGAGGAACTGCTGTAACTTTTGTAGTTGTAGGGTGAAGATACCGTGCTTGATACCTCTGCAGCTAGGAGGGCCCTGAAGTAGCAGTGTTTGACATGGCTGAGGCATGTCATCAAAGGGAAAGAAAGAATCCTGACACGAGAGATTCTGAGGAGGACTCCTGGTGGGGAAGTTGCTGCCATGCAGGAAACTGCATGAGATAAAGTTATCTGAGAAACTTGTCCCTCCTGGGATGCTGCAAGGTTCTAATAATTGTTGGAATATTATTAAGATGTGGTGCTAAAGATGCTTTTGGAGCTGTGTAAATAGCACAAAGTGTACGTTAACAAAGTAATTAGTTTATCTTTGTTCATTCTTAAGAAACTTGTCTTGATGAACTTTTAATGTACATCACAGATGGGATAGTACTGTGGCTGTTTTAGCCCCCTTTTAATACAGCGTTTCAAAAAAAAGGTATTTCACTAGATGTTCTGCATCAGCAGTGAGCTGTTGAGCCTAGGAAAGCAGAAAATTGCCCACATTAAAAATTCCAGCTACTTAGGAATCAGCTTCCAAAAGGGCTACCACAAAGTTGTTTGCTACTGAAGTATCTCATTTCAATTATTTTCTTAAATCAATTATTTTCTTAAAGGTTGTCCAAATGCATCAATAAAATACACCTTTCTATGAAGCTTAAAACACAAAGGCAGATGGTCACACGTTGATTCAACTGTTGTAAATATTACAGGATTATACCGCACTTGTGTAGACCTAATGTATACTACTGCACTGCCTCTTCTCTCAAGTTCAGTGCTAAAAGGGAACAGCTTTGTTTATCCACTGACTTTAAGCACAGCACTTTCTTCTGTGTTAATAGGGAAAACCAAACTTTCTGGCTTATGAAACGCCTAGTGTAGCGTACGCTATGCGTAGGGCATACCTATGTTTAGAAGGGATTGGTTGGTCATCCAGTAGCAAATACGAGATGAGCACATCTGAAAAGGAGCTCTGTTCTGGCACTGAATTACCTCTGCAAGGCCACCTGGTCCAGAACTGCTTTATGAAGTCCCAGACTGTATCACCTATCAGCTAAAGGGCAGGCTGAAAAGTAGTAGCCAATATGGAGGGGAAAAGGTGTAGAATAAGTAAAAAAATAAAATGCAGTAAAAAGAACCATAAGTACAAGAAAAGTTATCTTTCTACTAAAAGTAACTGACCCAGAAACTGCTTTTTCCATCTGGCTGAACTTGGTTTGACCTTTAGGTGTGATCTGATGATCTGAAAATCATGTCACCTTTTGTTCCAGGTCTTTAAAGATCACTGGCCATGGGGGTTAAAAAAAATAAAATAAAATAAAATTGTGCTTACAAAGCCAGCTATGTTACAATATTTAAAAGCTTGTTCTTTTTCCCTGAGTGAAGCCGTGTGCATGCAAAGTTTCTCTGTGAGACAATTATACTGCTGCCACCGTTGATGGGTCTTGTGATAACTCAAGCAGTGCCTACAATCCAAAGGCAAAATATTACAAAAGAAATAATTAAGTCTATTTTGTTATATCAGCTTTGTGTTTTGCATGCAAATACAAATCTCGAGGAGGAATTAGCCCTTGAAGATACAGGACATGCTAATTTTCTGTTTGTGGATTATAAATCCAGGAAGGGACCATTATAGTTGTCTAGGCGTGCTACCTACATAGCAACAGCCTTTCCCTTCCTGAATGAATTCTCATTTCAATATTATTTGAGCTTTAAAAGTAAGTTTTGAACAATTCACTTCAATATTGGTCAGCAATGCAGTAAATTTCTTATTACCATTACTGGTAGGAGGCTATGGACTTGGCAAAGCCCCGGAGCTTTGCCCTGCCAGGCTTGCTTTGGTCACCCTTCTTTGGGCTTGCCTGGAGTTCTGTTTTAGCTCATTTACCTGTTCAGAAGCTGAATGTTACCTAACTTGTTCTAGCTCAGGTTAGCTCTGCAGTTGAGTAGTACAGTGTTATAATAATTTTGATGCATCTCTGTAAGTAACAGTAATAATAATTGGTTAGTCTGTGTAGCGTGAACTATCTCTGACCCCACAATAATAACATGGAGTGGAGGAGAACAGGGGAGGGGTGGTAACAAAGGCCCTGAATGTACATCCTGGAGGTGACAGCAGAGGCTATAAACAAATTGCCAATGTTGCAATGGCATGCAGCATTGGAAATCAGATAAAACCACTTTCAGGGCAAAACAAAACAAAGAGCAAACATCTAGAATATTCAATACCTACCAGGTAAATCATAGTATGTTTGAATATGATTTGGGGTTGTGGACTCGTGATGATCAAGGTACAGCATGTGATAGAATCCAACAAAACGAATGCCATGGAGACCTTTGAGTGGGGAAGAGATGGCAACCCACTGTTAGCATCATACTCCTCCTGGTAAAGAAGGCAGGATGATGCTGACTCAGATCCTAGCTCCCCGACCTCTTCTTCTTGCAGACAATTCTCGTTGTTGACCTTAGGACCCAGAGGGGCATGAGTGGGGAGCACAACAGATGTGAAACAGGGTAGATACTCAGGGAATACAGATAGCAGATGTAAATGTGTTATTTCTTATAAATGTCTTTTATATAATAATTTGATAATTTTGACAATAAGCATTAGTATTGTTGCAACTGTGGTAAGCCTTTGATTAGACACATGAGTTTAGACCAGCAGTGAATTACTGGTTGTAAATACAAGATATATTTCTCTAGCCCACATAATCTGCATGAGTTGCAGATTCTGCTGTTAATTAGTCTCACTTAGAATTGAGCATTTTACCAACTGACTATATCTGTCCAGATTAACTTCTGCCTAACAAATCACTACCACCTCTGAATTCATCATGACCGATTTCTGGTGTGTGAATACATCCCGCTGTTATCAAATTAATATTCCACAGAGAAGTTTTTAGAGTTCAAGTCAGTTTTTAAACGTCCTCTTTGAACAGAAGAAATAAGTACAGTCTGTTTTGCTAGAAGTTTTTGATAACAAAATATGATTTCTAATCTTATTCTAATGTTTCTTTACTTTTTCAATTTAACAGAATCTTCTGAAATCAAAATGTAGCAGACTCAGATTATGTTGGTACTGGTTATTCCATTGACAAGCAAGACATCTTTGTTACTCCTACCTGGTGTGCCTTATGTATTTGCTCTTTGTGCCACAATAGGACACTAGCAATTTATTTTGGCTGACAATTTCATTAGCTGTCCTAAAAGGCAGGACTACCTACCAGGGATCATTTAAAACATGAAGATCTTTTTCACTGCTAATATATAATAAAATCTGTTTTGAATTCTTTTGCTTTGCTGACCTTAAGATCTCTCCTCCTGTCTTTCTGTTTTTCTTACTATTTTACTAATTTCCTCATTTGTAATGGTGAAGTGGTTACTGCTGGCTGTCTTGGCCACAGTGCACATTAAAGAGTCATTTTCCAAAATTTTGGTGATGGAAAAAAACAGCCAGCAAAACTTCAATACTGCATATGGGGAGAACAGACTTCAGGCTGCTCAAGGAACTAGTTAGTAAGGTCTTCTGGGAGTCTGCTTTTAAAGATGTTTGAGTCTGTGCTGGTCACGTTTTAAGAGCCATCTCTTTAACAGTGCAGGAGCAGGTGATCCCAAAGTGTTGGAAGTCAAGCAAGCTGGACAGAAGGCTGGCTTGGTTGGTCAAGGATCTTCTATTAGAACTTAAGTTGGAAAAGATGTGTACAGACTTTGGAGAGATTCTGTTCACCATTGTAGGGAGCAAATTGGTGCAGCCAAATCTCAATTAGAGTTGAAGCTGATCAGGGACACAAAAAGGGGGCTTTTAAAGAATATTAACAGTAAAAGGACGAGAGGTAACATTAGTTTGTTACTTGATGGGGTTGGTGACCTATCAAACAGGGACGTAGGTAAAGCAGAGATATTTAATGCCTTCTTCACCTTTTATCTTTATCTTATGATGGGCCCTGGGAGCTTGCATGGCTGCCTGCAGCTTCCTCATGAGGGGAGCAGAGGGGTGGGCGCTGAGCTCTGCTCTCTGGGGACAGCGACAGGACCTGAGGGAATGACATGGAGCTGGGACAGGGGAAGGTCAGGCTGAGGGGGTGCTTGGGCACTGGAGCAGGCTCCTCAGGGCAGTGGTCATGACACCAAGCCTTCTGGAGTTCAGGAAACATTTGGACAACGCTCTCAGATGTAGAATCTAGTTTTTGAGTGGTCCTGTGTGAACCAGGAGTTGGACTCAATGATTCTTCTGAGTCCCTTCCAACTTGGATATGCTATGAACTCCACTATATTATAATATATTTTAATTGTTGCCTATTTTCCCCTTTCCTTTTCTAATATCTGTTTATATTGAAAATGTTGAGATTTAATTTTACTTCTATTAGCCTGGTCTTTCTTTTCGGCTGAATTTTAAGACAGGGACAAAAGTTCACATAAATACCACTGCTATGTTTTCCTGCTTAACTTATTTCTTGAATGATTTATCTGATAATGATTACCTCCTTGTGAGAATGTCTTCAACCTTGAGATTTTTACTTAAACAGTGTAAAACCATAGTTTTTGCATTAAATGTAATTAAGCTAAACTGACAGTATTTAAACAAGCAGGCTTTAAGTTTGTTTTATCCATTTCTCACTGTTGTTAGGATGAGATATGAGTCCAGCATGCTGGACTGCTTGCATTAAAAAGTTATGACCTACACTTATTAAGTATTAAGAAAACGTCAGATTATTTTTTTATTATTGGAACAATGATACCTTTGTCACAAGTAGGTCATACTGAAATCACTCCCAATAATAAAGATCTTCTGGAATATATTAAGGATAACAAATAACTTGATATGGCATTCTCTTATGCAGACAGAGTATAATCTACTTATTTTGCTATCCAGCTATCTAGTATTTTTTTTTCTCTGTTGCCATTGTTGCCTCGCTAATCTTACTCTCAGCATAAATGATGTATAATACACAAGTCAACACTTGTTCTTGCCTTGATTCTTATTGTTTGCATAAATTAATATAACTCAGTTGAATCATCCCCAACAAATGTAAGGTTCAATGAAGGTAACTGAAGGACTTCCATTGACTTCACTCTGATTTGAATGAGACATTTATTCTGGTATCAGGAATATTATGTGAAGCTAATCAAGTTGCACCAAGAAATAGTGCAAATACATAGCATGACTGAGAGCACAAGATGTCCTATTTTTTAGAGTTCATGAAAACATATTATGATGCTAATGTGAAACTTAAAAAAAAAAAAAAAAATTGACAACCTGTCTTTTTTGGCAGGCAAACTCTGGGATTCATACAGTAAAAATGCCTTAGTAAATTTTGGAACAAACTTACTTTTAAAATTAGACATCACTAAAACTTCTCAAAAAGTATATATTTATAGGTTTACTTAAAACAAACAAACAAACAAAACCCACTCCAGAATAGGTTTATTTCTAAATATGCCGATTTTATGTATATTAGTCTTATTCCTATTGGAAACCCTCACACTTCATAGATCAAATTGTTTTGATTAAACATCTGTTAGCAAATACCGAGCAGTTATTTTGCCAGTGAAATCAAAGCAAGGCATCTTAAAGAGATACTCTGTTGTATATCACAGCAAACTCTCTGGATTTTCAGTCTACCTATAAATATCATCACCTTTTTCTTATGTATAGGGATGGATTGACCCACTAGGTTGAAAATTAACATAATTGAACCTTCACAGTTCATTTTATTCGCTGATCTTGGTGCATTTTTATGTGTGGGTCAGATAGTTATCCAGTGGCAAATGTTGCTAATCAAAGTATGGTGATAGTATCACGGCATTGAAATGCTGATAACTAAAATGTAGTCCTTCTTACTCAGCACAAACCTCTCATTTTGCCTTTCTTTCAGTAGTTGAGACCTCCTTAGCATGTTGTTTCATGGATGATACTTGGGTTTGCCCAGGCAGAAGCGTCAATCACCGGGAGCGAGAAGCAGGTCTGTCCTCTGGGCACTTGAGACAAAAGGCAATTCTCAGAGACTGACACAGTAAAGGAAATTTAAGAGGACTGTGGATAATGCATGATGCAGAAAGGGCATGTGCTTGTCAGATGCCTTTATTATGAGCTTGAATGCTACACAGAGGAGGTAGGGAATTTGAGTCTGCTAAATAACCTGTTCTTTTGTTAATCCAAGATCAGAAGGAAACCATGATAGAGACTTTGTGATCACTTGCAAGTTAGATTGTGCTGAAAAATAATTTACCTCAGTATATTCTGGTTTCTTAAAGCTACCTTTTGAAAAGATTCATTAACTGTCTATCTGTTATGTTAAATAAGTCAAATCACTAAACAAAGCTTACATGCGTTAAAACATGAATTGTGCATTGCCAGCTCATACTGCACCACTGCTGTGCCTCACCTTTTGTAGGTGCTATTCCTTCAGCTAATCTGTTGGCCTGCTTTTACATGAGGTATTTCTTTAGCACAGTAGGGGAAAAAAGATGAAAGACTTTGATGTCTCAGCAGTAACATAAACATGTGGCACAAAACTGTTTTTCAATATCTCGAAAGAGCTCATATGAATATTAGAGGTGTATTTACTTAAGAGAAACTCAGCTAACCATCAAATTTGTCTTTGTCACAAGAAAATGTTTTACACAGAAAACAAAATGTATACGCTTTATTTATAGACAAAATAAAAGAATGCAGCTATAACTCCATGATCTAAGCCATAAAATTCAGAATTCCTTCAGGAAAATGAATCCTATAAAATGTAAGAATTTTACAAACAGCTAAATCTTTCATGCTCAGGCAGAAGAAAATTTAAGATCTTTAAAATATGAGAGAAAGTTTCCATTTACATATTAAAAAGAAAAAAAAAAAAAGAAAAAAAAATAGGAAAACCACATCTATACATCTCTATTGCAATTATTATGGGATCTCTCCCTTCCAACCACCTGAGATATTTAATGTAAACCTGTAACACACAGTATTCTTCAATACTTTGTATCCCTCAATTTGCAGCACCTATGAAAGGATATATACATAACATTTATAAATAAAATATCACTTCAGTTTCAAGCAAGTAACTCAGTGACCCACACCACAGAAGCAAACAGAAAAAGATTATATGCTGTTTTTTTGGAGGTTGGGCTTATCAACATCATTACTCACAGGACGTTGCTTAGGGAAGGAGCATGGGTAATATTCTTGTCTGCACACACAAAGTCTGTTAATAAGGATTAATGTGAGGCTTAGTCATAGAATTTTAAATATTTACAATACACCTATTTACACAGTCTTTGAGGTTAAATACCTAGCTAAATACTTGTGCCTACTCTTACTGTCCTTTTTACCATATTATTTTAACAATTAGAAAATAAATGAAAGGAATAAAGAATGTAATTTCACATAAGTACATGCTCATCATACTGAGGTTTTTCATATCCATCAGTATCTGTATTGTAAGAAGCATTTATAATGAGAATCAGTCCTGTCTGGCTGCAAAGTATTGGATGCTGTCATATTAACTAGTGATATGAAAGCTTTTGCATTGTTCCTTGCTGCTATTTCAGGTGCTTATCCAATCCTTTGAAAAAGAAGTATTTATTTTTAGTAATGAAGTATAGATGTGGATATAGATATGGACAAACCTTAGTCAGTATATGTGTACCATTATACTAGCTGAGAAACATCTCTTTGCAAGGGACCTCCAGAAGTTAACCTTTCTTTCTTCCTTGTGGGATATTAATAACTTTTTAAATAAAAAATCTTTCTTATTCCTATCATCTTAACTTTTTTTCTGTAGCAATGACACTTTTTCCATATCTGGCACAGATATGGGGAAATGATAATTTAGTTCATTTTAGTAAAGTACCTCACACACCTGATGTGTAATGTTACATAGTTTCCCCTGGTACTCTTTTCTTCCCACCTTTCTATAGAGGAGGAAACACTGATTGTTTCAGAGCTGTCTTGCAGGTCACCTACCCTCTTGGCACCTCTGATGCTCCTTTGTGTGATGCTCCTGGCATCTGATGAGGCCCTGTCAGTACTTAGTAGAGCAGGAGGATTGCTTCATGCGTTCTTCGGCATACACATGTACTCACACAACCCTCTGTGATGCCTGCCTGTCCTATGAATGCATGGCACTGCTGATTCCTCTTGAGCGTTCGATACCCCCTAACCTCAAGATCCTTTCCTGAAGGAGTGCTGTCTACTTAGTTGTTCCCTGCTCAATACATCTACAGCTGATTGTTTCTAAGTAATCTGTACCTGTACCTTCTGAATTACTCCCAGACTATTTCTCTACTTGGTTGAGCTCTCTTAGATTGTTAGTCCCAACTTTCAACATAGTCCTTCCCATCTTTGTGTTTTCTGTAATTTTCCATAGAAGCTTAGTGTCTCTCCTCTCTTCTTTCATTAATTAAAGATTGAATGGAGCTGTATGAAAGACAAAGCCCTGTGGGGAGCCACTTGATATTTACTTCCATTTTGACAGAAAACAGTTGACAAGTCTTGTGGGAGGTACTATCCGACCACTGTTGTACCCAGTTTATAGCAATTTAATCTAGACTGTGTTTTCCTAGCTTAAAAGATTGTAATGTGAAATAATGTCATGTTTTAAAGACAAGATACATGATGCCTATTGCTTCTCCCTAACCACATAGATTGTTACCCTGTTGCTGAAGCCAATTTTAAGGTGATATTTTCTCTACAAATCTCTGTTGGCTCATCTCACTTTTGCCTCCCAACTTTCAAATAATTTAAAACCCCTTCATTTCAATTAACAGGCCTCCTCTTCCCTTTTAAGAGTCAAATTAATTATACATTTGTAAGGGACTTGGTAGTCCAGCTTATTTTTATTATATCTGACAACAATTTTCTTAATACTAACGTAACACATAGTTTTAATGGTTCCTACAGGAGACAGATTAGTCTTTTTATGTTAAAGTTCAGATGACTGTTTAAGTTCAATTTATTATTTAAATATCTAACAAAAATCCAGGACTGAAATGAATTTTTTGTATTTTGACTGGTCTGAGCCATATGAAGCCAGAACCTTTGGAGTTTGTCAGTTGCGATAGGAGGAGAAAACAGTACAGGAATAATGTCAGAGTACTGTTTCTGTGATGTGTTTGTGAATAGGCATTGTATGAATAGGCATGCTAGAAATAATTCTGGATCAAAAATAATTACAAGTTGAGATACGCATTTGTTGAAATAGCTAAGGGGTTCCTCATTTTCTCATCTCTTGAGGCCTGAGGCTTCAGATGTGTGTCCAGTTCCTTATTTGCATATGATATTAAATTTTTCTCTTTTGTCCTAACAGCAGAATACATTTAATTTGTATATCACTTCCAAAAGCACTAAATGTTTTAGGTAAACAAGGCAGAAAATGAAATCTTTTGTGTCAGTTGAAAGTTGCTGAAGTAGGAGAAAAGAGTTTTGCTTTCTCCTGTGCAACACTATTTTCTATTGCTGCAGCAGAAACCTAAAAATTACTTATTTAAGAACTCATGTTTTTATAGAGTAAGTTCCTAGTCTCTCACACGTCCCTTGGCACTTCTCTGCCCTGCAAAACTGCAAACCGAGGTCAAACAGTGCTCTATAAAGGTCAGAACCAGCTTAATGTGACAAATCATCTATGCAGATCTGAAAAGCATAAGAAGCCAAATAATCTCAGCTGTGATTTTGTTGTGAAAAGCCTAGTGGTAAGAAGTATGGCAGATGCAGCATGTGGAAAGGAGCTTCATTCACAAATATTGTTTGCTGCTGTAGCTGGAAGACAGACACTTGATGGCAAGACTGAATAAGCAGCAAAGCACACATAGCAAGTCAGACCAGCAGCGTCTTGTGAACATGACTTCTGGAAACACTATAGTACTTAGTGATATGATGTGTTACTAATTGAAATAACTGAGCCTTGAAATTGAAAGACAAAATTCTGGAAATTGTGAAAGAAATCTGTATATATAACCTAATTCCAGCTAAATCCTTCCAAATATTTCTTGTTGACTTTAGGCATTCAGATTACTGACCATTAAGAACTAGGTTCAGCAACTGTTATTAGTGGATATTTTAATTCCATGAAGAGTTATATAGAATTGAACTGGATGAATTGAGTAAGTAGGTAAACAACAACCATGCTGGACAAAAAATGCAGTCGGTTTATGTTCCCTTTGCTGAATATTGAAATCCAATTTTTTGAGTGAGCAGTCTGTTTGCTGAGGAAGACAGGTGGAGTTTCTCAGACATGGTTAGGAGCCAATGAGCACTGATATTTAAAGACGTCACTGAAGATTCTCATGCCCTTATACTCAGTCCTTCAGGTAAACTAGTGAAGAATATGCAGCTGGCTCATTTATTTGAATGACACAGATAGTCTTACAGATTAAATCTTTTGTTGTGATTTTTATAACTGGTATCACATAATCAGCTTAAGATTTCTTGCCTATGTAAGTCTGCATATCATAGAGAAGATTATAACTCTTACTTCGTGTCTCTATTTCTGTATAGCCAGGCTTTTGCACTGAATCAGTGGAAACTAAACCTGTTGTAAAATTATACTGAGTTGGTAACTCAGTAAATAGGTATGTATTGGAAACTACATAACAAGCCATTTTAATGACAAAAAATAGTTATAGCAATTACAGTAGAAACCAGTTCTTTTAATTAGCATTAAATTTCAAGTTATGCAATTTGTTCTGAGATACTGTATGTAAAACAAAGTGTTTATGCTGCAAGCCCCGTTTTCCAAAATCTGGAACAACAGCTTGCAATTTAAAATGAAGTTGCATCATGTCTTCCTATCAAAATAATTCTGAAACAGTGAGGGCATGATTCTCCTGTGCAAACAAGTGTGAATGTCCATCCATGAGTGTTGATTTGTTCTCTGATTATGTGTCCTGTATAAGAAACAGATGTCAGGGGGTGTGGTTGATTTTTTTTTTTTAAAGAGTTAAGTTTTTGTAGGTTGAAGATCTTCCTTATGGTGAGGTAGATAACTACCAGATTTCCACAGAGGAAATGTGTGGGCGCATGTAGGGAGGTACTACAAGGGCCTATTCACCAAGGGAGAGTGCTTTGTCAGTATAGGTCCCATAAATGCTAGTTTCATGGGGGAAGTTGTCTTGCATGAAAGCAGTCACTTTTGCACCATAGGTTGCTGTCTTCAACCACTCTAATTTGTTGAGTAGAGCCAAACCTGGTATGACTCCTTCCCTTGGAGGAGGAGAAGAGAGGAGACAGGATGGGACATTCCCCATGGAGGTCCAAATGCATGGATTTGTGCAATGTTCCTGAAATGCCTCAGTTACCCTGTTGTGAGTGTCCCCCATCAGATCTGAGCCATTCTTTCAGTTCGTTTGCCAGGTTCTTCACAATTTCAATCCACCTTTCCTTTCCTAATCTTCAAATTCCCTTGAATTCTTTCAATAAACACAAGTTAGCCATCCATCCAGAGTGCCTGTGTCCAGGCCTACACCTGTGTTCTCCTTCACACCTGCTACTCCTTCCCAGGCTCCATTTGTTCTTGTTATTTATAGGCTGACTTCAAAGAGACTATAAATCTTTCTTCTGAAAACTTATAAATCATACAGTCTGTTTGTAAGAAAAAATGAAATAGCATCATTTGCGTCTTTCTAGACTTATGATTTCCTCTTTCAGCCACAGAATATTTACTGGCTAGTTATTTCCTATATTTGTAACCTGTTTTGAAAAATAGGTTTTGCCCCAGATTGTTTATCAGTCAACTGAACTGTGCACATGAAAAGACTTGTTGCTCCATAGCAAGCTATTCTTAGAGATCCAACCAGGAAAAAAGCCATACATCTCATTGTCTCCACTTCAGAAATAGATTTTTTTTTCTTTCTTTGTAATTTGCTTTTTGTTAATATGTTTGATGTCAGCAGTAACTTAAAGCAAAAAATAAAAAAATAAAAAAAATAATATTCTCTGCAATTTAAAGGCTTCACCTATTGCTTTATAAATGATAGTAGAATAAGTATGACAGTGCAGTATAAAATAGTACTCTGGAAATTTAGCTTGTGTGGCTTATGGAAAACAAGAAAAAAAACATCTCTCTTCTTTAACACGGAATCTGAATAGAGTAGTTTAGTTTGTCAGGTGTACTATAAGAGGCACAATATTTACTTATTTGTTGATGCTGTTGTTTTAATATGAAATAGAGATTTATTTATTTTTTTTTCTTTTCAAATACACAGCCCTGCAGTGAAAACATATACTGAGACAGTTCTAGTAAGTTTTTGGTTGCTTCTCAAAATATGTATATCTTGTGAGCTCACAAAATGAAGAGCAAGTTTATGGTGAATTTAATGTGAAGTTTTAGTAAATGTTCAACATATCTTTCTTGCTACAAAATTATTCACTGAGACAATTAGTTTTGCATACAAAAGGAACATAAAAAAATAATTTATTGTGAACCAGAGGTGTAAGTGTTGCAGCTGAATCTGAAGGGTCAAGCGTGTGTGTGATGCTGCTTATAACATCACTGAAACAAATTCTCCTAATACAAGACTCGATGATTAAAAAAAGTGTGAGAAAGGCAGAGATTCTGAGACTGAAAAATCTTACTTTCCTTGGTTTTACTTGTCAGCAAGGTTTGTATTGTGCTTCTCATGTATCAGAGTCTACTTTTTTGGGGAAACATTTGTTGTTTACCTCTCTTTCAACTTTCCAGTAAGAAACTAATAATCAGTTTTCCTGGTATTTCCAGTGTTTTGTAACTTGGAGTAGTGAATAATTGTATTTTCTGTGTGGTACATCTGAGGAAGTAATTTTTCAGGTAATGTTCAATGGTGAATAATGTTGGAGTATTTTTTGAGTTACTTTCTCAGTACAAAAGGTATTAATAAAATACCTGTGTTCTCTTTGACTGGTATCCCAGGCTCAAATTCAAAACTGTCTTCAGTTGAGACTACTGTGCCTCTATACTTAAAAGTGAATATTTCTGAGAACCAATGCATAAAATAGGGAAAAACCTGAGCTCATGTGAAAATTTGCAGTTAATCTAATTAATGTTGCCCTGGATCACTGTGATCAGAAGAGTGTTATTCGCCAAAGGCGGTAAGGAGTGGAACTGTGCTTGATGGATATAGAATTATGCCTTTCCTCCCTTGTGATATATAAAGTCAAGAACATTTTTTTTTTTTTCTCCCTTTTGGTTAACAGTAAATTTTCCTCTGTTTTTTTTTTGTTACTTTATTATTATTATGCCTTTTAAACAGTGGAGGAGAACCCTCATTTATATGAAACGTATTTCTGAATGGAAGAAAGACAGTAATATTTTTTACCAAATGAATGGTGAAGTATAACAACAAATCATATATTTCTGGGAGGCAATACTGTCAAGAGAGCCATTTTACTTTCTGATTCTTTAAAAGCACTTTTTAAAGCTGTTCCTACTGATGTATTTATGAAAGCAAAACAAACGAGGAAAACAGTTTCAAACAGCTAGCAAAGAAAGACATACAAATAAACTTAATCTGAAAACAGTCTTCAGTACACCTGTTTACAGTTAAGTCAGTGTCCCCCTGATACTTAGCTTTGTGGGTATGCTTGTGTGTTCATAGACAGACAAGACTTTTCAATAGTGTAGTGAGACAGACACAATACAAGATCTCTGATTATAGTATTTAGAAGATTTCCATTACATGTAGTGAATATATTCTGCCTGATGCAGCATTTCACCTTGTGCTATGGTTTGCCCATCTCCAAAAATGTACTTGTATACTAATAAAATTATTTGATAGACAGAATTATGCAGGCTTGTGTAAATTATCTGTATTTGTAGTTTCTTTCCAATTTGAACTAATTGTAATATTTTTCAATTTATTAATTTTAAAATGATTTTATTTTTTAAAATAAAAAAATGGGTGCAGAAATTTTTGTGAGGATACATCTTCACCTTCATTTGAGCGTTCATATATGAGAGCAGTTGTAAAGATATGATATTCTTGAAACTGATACTATGATAACTTTTTTTTTTTATGGCATAGTAATAGTTTTGTATCAGACAATAGTTCGCTCTGTTCTATTTTTTAAATTTCTTTATGCTGTCTCTGATTTAGCAATCCTTTCTGTCAAAATTAAAGACATACAACAACTTAAAAACATCATCACAGAAAAGATAGTAAGAGAAAAGTGAAAGTGGAATGAGACAGCACTTTCAAATTGCTGTTCTTATTTCCCATTTCCATCTGCAGCAGACTTGAGTAGCTGTTTCATGCTATAACCCTGAATATTATTCCTTGATTTCTTTTCTGCTATATTTTAAATTCCTCACTAGACATCAACACATATACTTGCATTACGGTCTTAATTTAGCTCCCTGTGCCCTCAAAATAGGTGTCTTTAGACCACTTAAATTCTTGAAGCTACTGTTTTTAAACACTTCACATTAAATTGCCTCCTCTCCCCTTCTAAAAACAACTGAGTAAATCTCATAATGTGCTGATAGGACTGGTTTACATTTTCTTTTCTGAAACAACTTTTTTTTTTTTTTTTTCCTTCTACTTTCTAAATAAGTGGCCTATGGTATTTAAGTGAGCAAATGGAGTAGAAGTGTTGCAGGGGAAGACTATAACATTCAGGAGAATGGCTTATGTTGTAATAACATCTGTTATTACCACATCTGCTTCTTGCTTGCTTTAAGAAAATTAACCAGCCCCTCCCCCCCCCCCCAAAAAAAAAAACAAACCATATAGCAAGATTATTAAACTCACCAGAGCCTAACTGTACATTGTTATATTTTCAGTAATAGTAGTCAGTGCTGTCATGCTCTCCTTATCAAGATAACATTGCTGATTCATGAGGGTGCTAGCATGCTTATGTGTTTTGAGTTCTGTTAGATGGCCAATGTAGCAGCCCCAGATTCTAAAACCAGGGGTCTCTATCACTCTATGTGAAATGATTCCTTTGATACTTTGAGTGTTTTGCTTCCCATATCTTAAATGCTATGAAACTGTCTTTGATGAGATCAATTGTCCTGTGGAGGTGTAGTTAGAAGATGACTAATTAATTTTTAAATTACTTTAATCAAAGGGGTGGATTCCAGTTCATGTCTGTTTTACTAGATTGGATTTTTTGTTTGTTTGGTTGTTGTTGTTGTTGTGGTTTTTGTTTGTTTGTTTTCCAAATCTACATTCTGGGGTATTTTTTTCCTAGGAGTGGTTGGGTTGTTGTTTTGCTTTCAAATTTGTATGATTATCAAAGAATAATTCAGAATGTTAAATTGAACATCACTTGCAGTGCAGTATGTCAAACCAAAACGAAATGTTTAGCAACACTAGAACTTGGAAGAAATCCTATAAGTATCTTATAAGTATTGGTTAATATCAAGTAGATGAAAATCTTGTTTAGAGTGCAAATGGAAACAAAGGTGTAATAGCACTTGTTCACGTTATTTAGCTTGGTAACAGGTTAATTTGAACAATTCGTAATGCAATGCAATGGAGCTAAAGCTGTTAAAATGTAGATATTGTGAAGTAAATTTACGATGTCTTAAAGGACATATTAACATTGTGTATGTTTCATATTGCATAACAGTGTCAGATAACATATTTGAAATATAACATTCTTATGAAATATAACAGTCTTAGTTTTATAAAATGTATATTAGAAAGCATAGGGGAAGTACATTATAGCAGAATTATGGTAATTAGACTTAGTTCCTTTTCAAAATAAATCAAAAGGTCTTCTAATGATTGGCAATGTTCTAGACACTGTGATAATAGAATAGGATATTGCTAAGTCTGGTGAAACTATAAAAGCTTAACATCTATCTAATAGTTCACTAAGATTTTGAAGTATGAATAATGGTATACTCCCCACGTCAGCCACTTATGATTGCCAGTCTTATTTTTAAAAATATATATATATGAAAGAATTAGTCATTTTTCATCTTGACTAATGTAATTCCCATTTTCATTATCTATCTAAATCTTTCTTTCTCTGGACTTTAGTGGTTTGTAATACTTCATCCAGACATATCAGGTAGCCAGCCTACCTCATGTCTGGTCACTTTAATAATCTAAAATTTGTTACCCATTTTTTTAAATACAATTTAAAGCTGCCCTCCTTGTTTTCAAAAAATCTCTGAGGCATTACTTCATAACTATGTTTATGACACTAGTTTGATCTTGGGATTGTTTCTCCTTGATTTTTATGAATCCTTTCCCACTGGAGTTTTTATACATCTGTGAAAGCTTTTACACTAATCATTCTCTCACTTTCATAATTAGTATCTTCAGAACATTTTCCCCTCTTTTACCTGTTGTGGTTTCTCTTTTTAAATAGTGCCCCGTGACTGTGTGTTGAATGAATGGTGTAAAGAATGTGCGCCCATTTGCATAATGCTGCTAGATGTTATTCAGGAAGTGTTCACTCTCTTTAAAGTAATCTGAGAAAAAAATTAGTCTGTTGCCTCCTTTTCAGTACTATAAAGTAATAAAATGCACCAGAAAAACAATATGATTTAACTTGCTTGCTTGCATGCATAACTACCCGCAAATGGTTTCGGTTCAGAAGGAAAAGGAAAGAGGTGAAAGAGAAATGCAACAATTCTCCATTTAACTATCAGTAAAAGGTCATGTTTCACAGTGGTTTCAATATGAATGAAAAAATGAGAGTACAAACATATGTTTTTATGAGATTTGCCCATAGGTAACTCTGATCTGAAGGGGCTAGTGTGTTTCCAGCCATAAAAGACCTGATGAGTTGACTCACTCTTCTTACTGAGCTCTTAATTGGACATTAAGTTCCTTTAGCCGTATCAGAATTTGCCTAGCTCATTGGCTTGATAAGACATAAGAGACCAAATATGTCCCTTATGTTCCATTGAATTCCATAAGGTTGCACCTGGGAAAAATTACTTTTATTAAAACGATATTAGTGCTGCATACTAAGGGATATGTGTGTTGACATAACATTAAAGTTTTAAAAGATCAGTTTTATATATAGAAAATGAGGATGTATTTTGGGATTAGTTCATCATGGCAATGAAACTATTTTTACTCCAGGTTCAAGTTTTGTGGAGACCAGAAGTCCTTTTTACTGGGGGGTTCATACTGCAAACAGTAGTTAGGCTGAACAGATTTTGCCAGCAGCCAACCGAAGAGCACTTCTTAATCTAATCAAGTCAAAATCACTGATAGTGTTAACAGTTTAAATACTTAACGACATTCATTTTATGATATGCAAGCTAGGGGATTTTCATGTAGACTTCATACAGACACAGCACTGTCTGTCCACTACCTGACTTTTAAACCAGTTTGTTAAGGTGCTGAACTTAGAAAGTTAACTTTGTCAAGCATGATGAACAAACCTGTCTTGTCTCCTGGTATTTAAATATTATTTGCCTTGAAGCTATCCATCTAAACAGAAACAAGAACCAGTCAAATAGATTTGACTAAAATAAGGAGTTGCAGAACAAGGAAAAAGGAGGTAATTATATTACTTTGCAACAGAGACATTAATAGCTTCTGAATAGCTTGATCAGGCATGTAGGTGATCATTCTTAGACTACTCAATTATTTTTATACCCTGACATCAAGAGTAATTTAAATAAGATATTTTTTTTTCTTTTTGCATCTCTTTTAACAGAGGAAAATAGAAAATGAAAATTAAGGAATAGAAAAAATAATAAGGTCAAAATGTGTTTAACAATGTTTTCCCACAAAGTTGTTTAGTTATATATAAAGTTTTGTTTGACTAAAGTTGATTTTTCCTATGGCCACTTTTTGTGGTTCTGTAATCTTGGTTTAGAGCAATTAAAATCAATGTGAAGACCTCATGAATTTTGGAATAGCTACAAATAGTATCAAATGACCTTTTGTGTTAAAAGACTACTTTTACCTAATACTCCTTAAACTCCCTTTCCATCACTGAAGTACTTCTGTGTTTGTTACTTAAAAGAAATAAACTAAAATGATCTTATGCACACAGGAATATTAATAGAAAATGATGTTGGGTTGGTTGGATATAGTTGCACTTCGGCTGTCAAAAGTCCACATCTATGTCATATGATCCGAAGAGCTTAATAGCCTCATTTACAGCAATGATGGGAGTTGGTGCAAAAAGCAAAGGTCAGAATGCAAATGCTTAAGTTCAAAACAGTGACTGTGAAGATCTTAAGGTCTTCATTTAGGTCTTCAGACTTCGTAGGTCTCAGAAATTTGTAAAAATCTTATGGGATTACCCCCCACCCCCTCATGTCCTTTTATTTCTGTTCATGTGCATGACAAAGTGCCACCTCCTTAACACAGATGAGTATCTTGCCACACAGTTTATGGTTAAGCCTGATAAGATTAATTAAAGCAGTCCTGCCTGACTGAAAGGTTTGATTCAGTCATTAGTTATTTCCAGAGTTGGTTATCACACACAGAAATAAAAAACATAAAAAAATAAAAAAGGGAAAAGAAACTAAATGCAGCTTCTGTTTTAGCAGTAGTAGGAGGAGATCCCCTTTTCTATACTTGTTTAGTGTTTAAAATATAGCCTTAGGATTATTTGTTTGACAAGATTGAGAGTCGCTGTATTATATGATTGTGATAATTACAAAAGGGTCACCTGAACCCTAGCCTGTTTCCATTGAAGAATGACAAAGGAAACATTTTGCAAATATGGGCCCCTGCCAGGTAAAACAGTTCACAACTGAGCATGAGTGGGGAGTGTGCAACTGGTGCCACTTGGGTACAGACCATACCCTTCTGGCAAATGGGACACAGCCGGAGCCCCTTGGGCCAGGCAGGAGGGTGAGACCCATCCTGATGTGAGGGTTACTTCTTATTTTAGAGGGTAGCAGAAGCTATCCCTGTCTTAGCGTTGCCTATGGGGTGGCGTGTTTTTTTTTAGAAAGGGCAGGAAGCACATTGTGGCCACTGGAGGAGAAGAACTGAGCTGCTAAGACTGATGTGCCTCTGTTATGTCTAGTGGCAGGAGTCAGGGGTTCAGGAGACCCAGCCGTGACTATGGAGTGAAGCAGGTGTCAGCAGAGGGTTTCTACCTATAGCCTGGAAAATTTTGACACCTGTGTCCCTGGTGCTAGTCCATTTATTTTATTTTATTTTATGTATTTTTTTTCAGTACACCTAGCTTGGAGGAGGTTTAGCAAAATACCATGTTCTATTTCAGGTCCACTCTTAGAAGGGTTACTCTTAGAGCTGGATGAAAATGCATTATTGAAAGTGATAAGAATGGGTCTCTAAAACAAAATATGGAAAAGTAGATTTAAATGCCTGCTTTAATGTAATTGTAATTTCCCCTACTTTAGCCAGCTGTCTTCTCATTGTATGCTCCTTTTAACAACAAGGAAGGAGAAAGGATTCTTTTGCAAAGAGGAGAAAATGAAAACTTTCAGAACAACAACAACAAAAAAAAATGTAAGCGTCTACTTACATAGAAAATAAACTACAAGAAATAATTTGCCAAATTTGCCAAAACAGATGGAACAAAGTCAATTTGAATTTTCAGGATGATTCACACTTTTACTGATTTTTTTTCAACCAGAAAAATTAGATTAATAGTTTGCATAAAGGTAAATAAAATTATTTAAAGAATTTAATCAATAAAAGGGCTTAGATAACATTTGATCATATACAGAGCCTTGATAAATTGGTTCTGTGTATAATTTGTTTTCCCCACAGCTGCCTGTTAGTGCAGTTTTAGTGACAACCAATTTACATTCTTTCTAATTGTGTAAGAACTCAAATAAACATAACTCATATAGCAACTTAATAATTATTTTAACATATTTTACATCTTTGATGAAACATGAAGGAAAACTCAGCTAATGATGTCAGGACCAATTATCACTCTGCAGAACCAAAATTTTAATGCTCTGATGTTTTGTCTGTAAAAACTGTCCTGTTTCATGTAGGTGCCTATTCTTACTACTGCACTTGGTAATTCAGTTCATGTATTATACAGAAAGAAGTGCATGTTTATAACAAGCAGTCTTAAATGGGCAGATTAACAGGTAGAAGGAATGGTATTAGGCTTTTATCTAATACTAACATTGCATGAGAGAGTATCCACTCTTCTGGGTATAATTAATTTGTTTAAACCTGTTTAGATTTAAAATTGTCATTTGTATTAATTGAATGTTTAGAATTCTGTTCTTACCTTTTCAACCTTTCTTTTCATTGCTTTACAAAGCAACAAATGTTAAAGATTGATTAAAGGCATGTTCCTCTATTTTTTATTTTTTATTTTAATTTTCTTCTGATACAGTAAGAAAACCATATCTCTTAAGAAGTCAAGTCAGACAGTGCTACAACAGATATATTTGTAGATTTCTGAGCTAGGTTCTTACGGTTCAAATGGCTACTTGTTTGTCATCCCGAATTTTTTTTCCCTCTAAAGTGTCATTTTTCCATTTAATCCACCCTTAGGCCTTCACCAGTGACATCTGCACATGACCCCATAACTACCATGGGGTATTTCCATTCCACTGTTAGTTAAATAGCTGCATTTGGGGTTCATATACTCATCATCAGCATAGCATCAGTGAGGAAGCTGCAGTGGCCAAATCATTCTTGAATGTATTGGCAACTTGTAGAAAATAAAGCTGATCCAGAATTCTTAGTGACATAAGCAGCTGACTGAAATTTTCTTTATTAATTGGGCTACACATAATCCGGTCAATAGTAATATATGCAATAGCTCTAGATAATAATCTAGACAATAACAGACGATAGTCACTCTCATATGACTAATGTTTTATAAAGGCGGTGCTTCCCTATCTTTTCATTTTCTGTTAGTCTTTGATAATCTATACATGTATGTGTTTATATGTCTCTCTACCTACACAGGCATAAACAAATGTATTTATAGATACCTATAGTATGCATATTATATCATCCTCCTATTCATATTTCAGTTATTCCTTCCCAGATGAATTTTTGCTAATGCCTATTTGATTTTTTTTTTAAAGTGTCAGCTTTGTTAATCCCTCTCTCCGCAGATTTGATTGCTAGCCCCATGTTCTTTGAGTTATCAAAGCAGAGTAAAGCTACCCCTTCAGAGCAGTATTAGAATCCCTGCTAACTAGTCATAGCTGGATTTAACATCACATAGTTATAACATTTCCTTCTCTTCTCTTCTTCTTCTTCTTTAATTCCATATCCTCTAGGTAAGGATTAATCCTTTCCCATATTTTCAGACTGATCATTGAAACCAAAGTAGCTACCTTTCCCTGTGTTCCACTTGAGTTTGAGCACAATGAATGCACAAGGGGAAAATAATAATAATAATAATAATAATAAACACACACACACAAAAACTCTTTCTACCTGCATTTCCAGAGAGGAGTTAAAACATCAAAAATATGCAAATTACTTTGAGACAGCTCATTGGCTTAGAAGCCTGTTTAATGAATGAAGCCCTACTACTAGTAGTTTTAAGATATAGTTTATTTTTGAATTATTAAAGGTTTTATCTCTCTCTATATAGAGATAGATAAAAAAGTCCTGAAATCAAAATCAGATCTGCATTGTTTAAAAATGTGGAACTAATGGTTTCCTATAGAGGAAACACCTGTTACTAGTGGAGAATTAAAGCAATGTTACAGATCCCATGAAATAAAATTGAATAAATATCTCAAGGCACCACTCAAACAAAAAGCCTTCAACAGTATTCATCAAAGACTATCAATCACACCAGAAAATCTTGGCAAAATGTTTTCATTACTTCTAAACAACAAAAATGATCTTTGTGGAAAAAAAATAATCCTTGGGGATAATGCAACTGATTAATTACACAAATAAACTGTCTTTTTAGTAACACAAAGGTTGTAAGCAACATTACAAATATAAAATTTAATCTACCTCTCAGACTTCAGGATATATGCATTTTGATACTAGTAGTAAAATATAAAATTCAAAGCATGTGTGTATATATATATGTTTAAATTTTAGCAAATTTCTGCATGTTTATAGGGAATAAAGTCACTGAAGTGAAATCTGATAAAGGCTATCACAGAGGGTTTTACTCTTCCATTTCAGTTCCCATTGATTAGTATCTTACCTTGCAATTCATTCCATTGATTTGAATGTGATGAGTTAGGCAGTTAGACAAAAGTCAGGATGAAGTGTGGCAGATTTCAGCTTGTAATTTCCCCAAATCAACAGAATTCTGTATGTGCACTCTACCTGTTGTGAAGGATGACTCCTTCTAAAGCAAAACTGAAGAAATAAAAAACTTCTGCACTGAAAGCTGACATAATGCTCAGGGAATAATGAAACTGAATTCCTTATTTCTTGTAAAAAGTTAAGTGGTATTCTATCGGTGATTTTTTAAAAAGAAAAACTTTTAAGACCAAAAGGAATCTATATAACAATTTTCATGGCTTACAGCATAACTGAGAACATGTAATTTTATTACCCGATTTCAATCAAGTCTGCAAACTTCTGTTTGAGCTAGAGAATATAGTTTAATAAGATATCTAATCTTTTTTTTTTAAGACTTCAAGTAACAGAGTATTGACTGCCTCAATAGATAAGATGTTCAATTATTATTAAATATTTGCAACTGATTTCCTGTTTGAATATATATCTACTTGAATTTATATCTACTGTCAGTAAACACTGCAGTCATGTTGCACCAGTGTCTACATCAAAGTTCCTTTACTAAAAGTATATTTTTGGATAGATATTTAGAATCACTTTTTAAAATAAGTGAAATAGATTAATTTTTCTTAATTTTCTAATTATAAAACAAATTTCTTAGACAAACTGTGACTTAATTTTTCAGTCCATTTAAAATTTGTACCTTACTTTGAAACATGAGTGCTGGGTATTATAATGACATCATTAATATATAAAAGAGCTTTTCCAGTGAATATTCTCTTCCAATACTTTTAATCAAAGCATCATTTTTTTAAGGTGTATAGTGAATGTGTTTTGATGCTCGAAAGTAGTTGTTTAAGATAATATTGCTTCATATTTTTATATGAAGCAATAATCTTTAATATGATTTTCATGATCTTTTATAATCTTTTTATGATTTCTAATATGGTATAAAAAACATAGAAAAAGAGAAGGAAATTTGTACAGTCCAGTAAAATTAATTTATTTACTCTGATTTTTTAAATAACATTTAGATCAGAGTTGAAGTTCAGAAAGCTTAGTTTTGTTGTTGTTGTTTGTTTGTTTTTACTGTATCTTTTAATGTATCATTATCACTGAATTTTGTGGGCTTGGGGACAATTGATTTGGGGATATTCACACGATTCCTCTACACTTATTACTGTTAAGCCCCAGACAGATGCTTTCAACCTTGATTCCTCTTAAAATAGCTTCGGTGTGTGCTCATGTCTGGTTACAGATTGATTTCTCTGTATCTGTGAAGAGCTGCCCTTACCTATTTGGCCATCACTTATTTCTGTGTTAAGGCAGAGGAGTCCTCATTCAAACAAATCCTTTAACTGCATCACATTTTTTTCCCCTTTGGAGTGGGAATTGATCTCCCCAGTGGACCTGCCACATTTGCGCACTGCACATGCAGTGTTATAATGTTCAGAAGAGTGCAGTAGTCACGAGAATTTTTTATGTATTCTGCACGTGGTTTATGCTTAGAAAATAGAGAAATACAAATATTAGACACTGAAAAGTTTATTTTTTTTGGGGGGGGGGGGTGGGTGCAAAATAACATATATGCACTATAGCAGAAAATATAAAGATAGCCTTTTCTTTTATATTACATGATAACACCTGAAGGTGTTAAAAAGTGACAGAAAAATATCAGGTTCCAAAGCTGTAGCAGACCAGTGCTTAGCTTGCTTTTAAAAATAACAAACTGCTGAACGGCATACACATTTCTCTTCCCAGTTAAGAAGCTATTGTATTTGCCCATCTTATTTGATTCTGGATTTCTTTTTTTTTTTCTATTTTTTCTGAATGATAGTCGTTAGATAGATATAGAGATCATGACAGAGAAAACCAAAAAGGATCAAGTCTACATTTCACAGGAAACATCCTCTTAAAAAATTATGGAAAGTTACACTGACATTAATAATATTGGACTGAACACTATGATTAAGAATATTGAAAATTAAAGTAGGCAGGCAATAGATCTCTACTGAATATCCATATACGATACAAATAATATATATTATTCATAGCAAGAATAAATGTCTGCCTAAGTCTCCTTTGGGAAATTGTTTTTTTTACATGTCACTGAGATAACACAGATGTTGTCAGTATCACAGTCTAAGGTGTAAATAATTTTGTAAGCAAGCATTGCACAGCTTAACCTTGAACCACAAATTAACTAAAATTATTTCAGAAATGTGTAGGAAGACTTAGGTATGGTTCAAAATAAATTACTGTTTTTAAAATACACCCTTTTACTATATTCATTAGGGTTGCTTATGTTTTATTTGCTTGATCAGAGCTGCTTTCCTCCAAATGACAATAACTTTTTCCCTAGGCAGCACATACAGTACAGGTTCTTGTGAAAATATATTTTCAATTCATTAAAATATTTGAGCCTTTAGCAGTACAGAAAGTTTATAAACCAAATTACAAAAAACAAGCATGCTTAAACTTCAGTCAAGTGAACATATGCATCCTATTTGATTATACATACAATTCACTTTGATTCTGTCAGGTCATTTCTGTATATTGTTTTTTTTATTTTCCTGAACAAAAACTACGAAAAAATATTGCTTTATAACTTATAGCTATAATGGATGGTGTGGACCACTGCTGGTAGTATGAGTTCCACCACCTCTGTCAATGTGGCCATAGGACAATGTATCTTACTCTGTGAAATATGTTAATATGCAGGGAGTTGTTGAACTCTTGGCCCACCTGCAGCATACAGCAGATCATGTTTACTGTCTATGTGGAGGTGGTTCCAGGTCTCTGCCTTGGACACCTCTGCACTGCCATTTCCTTTGTGGTTTGATGGTATGATTAGTGCATGGCATCCAGCTCCTCTGTCACTCTCACATGTAACACATACCTACTATAGGCAACTATTCATTATAAATTGAGGGCTTTTTTTTTTTTTTTTTTTTATAACAAAGCTTTGACTTCTAGTTGAGAATTAGCTAAAATACCCTCCTGAAATAACATAACACTATATAACCTGTCCTATTGCTGAGGTGGGGGGCTTGGTCTCATTCTCAAAAATCACACAGCAGTGTTCTGCTGGATGAGACTTAATAGCTATATGAACTCATAACTTTCATAACCTGTGAAAACTTACCAATCTTCAGTACAAAAATTATTTGACTTGTTCCAGATTTTTTAGTCACAGACCCCAAATTCTAGAAGAGATTAAACTGGATAAATTTGTTTTCCCTAAACAAAAATACAGTGATGAAACTCTTGAAAATGTTAAAATATTAGTTAAGATTTGATGGTGCTCTACAGTTCAGAATCCAAAAATAAATCCTCAATGGATCATTATTCCCTTGACAAATGTATTAAAAACAGATGTTTCTGGAGGGCAGCCCAGGACATACAGGTGTGTTGTATTTCAGGTGCACTCCACCTTCTGTTCCCTGTTCCTCCTTTTTTTTTTTTTTTTTTTTTTTCTTCTTTAACCAAGAGAAAGACCTAGCCTCAGGTTAAACCAAACAAACCTTTGTTTCGTTTTACTTGCTCTTTTTCATTAAAGTATGTTTCTTAAACTTGTAAGGAAACTCACTACAACAAATATATTGTAGCACAGGAAGAAATGGTATGAGCTCTAAATACTGAGTACTTAAAAATCATCCTCTGATCATATTGACTTTCATTAACAAGAATTAGTCTTCTATAGGCATATACTTTACTTTTTATTCTTTCATGATTTATTTGAAATATATGTTGTTTATAAATGCTCCTTTATAATTTTATAATGATATTATAATTACAAATTGTGAATTATAGATGTAATTATGTTGCAGTTACTATAATGAAAACAGCAATGGCAGTGCAGAATCACTTTAGGACAACTCAATAAATGTAACTGAAGACAAATAAAATGGGAGAAGAGGACCATTTTATGATATCAGTGAAGCTGTAGCAATATTGTACTCCCCACCAAGCAAGGAATTTTTCAGCACTAAGTGGTCTATAGTAATAAACAAAATCTCCAAAAGCGACTGGAGATGATCCCATAAGCTAACAGATATTTAAGCAGGTGCTCTTGAAAATAACAGTAGAGAGCTGGGTAAGGCACAGTACTGGAATTCAGGTGATCAGTGGATATTTGGTTCTTCTATGAATTCTCTTGTGGGTTTTATTTTTTGTTTTATTTTTTGCAAGTCACCTCTTTAAGGGTTTATTACATGATTACACATGTTGTTAACAGTATTTTCCATAGTGGCATCCAATTTAACTGTGAACTATTTGGTCTTATTATGCAATTGATGACTAAAAGCTAAGTCTTGATCTTGGAGGACTCTATTCTTGTCAAACAAGACAAGCTATGTCTTGGTTGGTAATGCAAGCTTATCAATGGTCTATTCAACATCTCACATAGGAAGGCTTCAGGGTCATGCATAGGGAAAAATTAATGAACAATGAAGAACAAAACTTAAGCATGAACTTTCTACCTAGACCTGAGAGAGTGCTGTAGATACAAAAGCTCTGCTTTTGCATTTTGTTCACCAAGTAACTTCTTTAGATCAATTTGTGTCGTGTATTTGTGTCCTTCTGTATGGATTCATATGTTGTGTCTGTGAAATATCAGTCACGTATGTATATGGATGTATACTAGAGGTACCTCAGCTTTTGAAGAGACTTATGTACAGTAATTTAAAAGTCACTGTCCTAATTTACAGTACAGTAAAACTTTCAAAGTAAACAAATCCAGAACCAGTCCTGAATTCTTGAGGATACTTGTTTCAGTTGAGGAAGCTGATTTAATTCCTCCAGCTCTAAGGAAGATTTCTCATACCATATGTCTTTATTTGTCCACTAGGGATTAAAATCTGTCAGCTAGTCTGATTCTGTCTTATAGTTGAAATCAGGCCGGGAGGGGTGCTCTCCTGGAATAAAATATGATTACAGCAGATATTTCAACATTCATGGTTCCCTGATTCACTTTGTAGCTGCATCATTTCTAGCTGTGTAGCTCAGTTTGGCTAAGGGATGATATGCATGGGAATCAGGATTCCCATACCGTGTCGCACTGCAACACCTGGACTTTCCTAGGAGTAGAGAATCTGTACCCAGGTTTCTTTCCCCAGAACTCAATGCAAGATCAGTGATTGCACTTAATGAGAAACACTAGAGAAACTACAGTTAGCAAGAGTTTCTCTGAGAAGCAGAGTTTCAGGCACAGTTTTGTCATGATGTGGTCCGCAGAATGAAGTGTTTTCTACTTTCATTTGTCAGAAATAACCCACAGATTTTGATGTATTAATCTTCATGTGTTCAGCAGTAACCAGTCTGTTGATTTATAATATCAAGACAGACTATTGGCCTGCTTTATATTTTTTCTTTCCCCTGCTATGTTAGACAGCCTGGAATGCCATCTGCTACTGGGATTCTTATCCCTTAAACTAAATGTGTAATTCAAGTATATAATACAGTATTGTACTTCTGTCTTTTTAAACTGAACAGCTGTTGGGTACAAAAGATACACTCCAACAGTGTTGTTTTAAGTATGTTATCTATTAAATATCAATGAAGCTACGCATTGTTTAGCACCATTATCAAAGATGAGATTTTTCTCCAAGTAATCACACTCTGGGAAATAAACAATCTGCAGCACATTTGATAGCATCCAAACCAAGGTGTGGAATTTCATTAGGCTGTTGGGTGTATCTAATGTTCTCATTTATCAAAGCTTACAGAACAAAGAGGTTCATTCACTTGAAATGGGAGGTTTCTGTACTTAAAATAGAAATACTAAGAAAAAATGTGAAATGATTCAGGGTAAAGAGAGATTTGGGAACTACTGCAATATAAACTCCTGAATGAATTAAATAAGTAATGAGTAACAAATATCTTCTGTCTTTATTTGTTGTAATTAATTCTTGAGAGAAATTGTTATTTGGCTGGAGAATTTAAGCAAATCTCATACTCATTTTCTGTGCTGTAAGAAGTGTTTCAACTGAGAATAACAGTTTGGCATCACAGATGTTTGGAATAGGTTAAAAGTATGAACCATTCTAATCAAACAAACAAAAGTTTTATGGGTTTGCTTAACACATGATAGACATTTTTAACCTGGGAAGGATTTTAGGAGTAACAGCACTGTAGTAATGAAAACTTATCACTCTACACTTTCGTATGTTACAACATGTGGGCATATGTCATGTCTTGTTAGTGTATCAAAAGTAAGGTTCCAGGAAAAATAAAATAAAATAAAATAAAATCAGGTTAATTTTGTAAGAGCATTACTAGCAGAGAGTTGCATATAAATCTTCTGAACAAGTAAATCTGACTTGCTAGAAGTCATAAACTCAGCAGGCAGAAGAATGGGAGATATCTGGGAGAGGAAGATCCATTAATCAGAATCTATGGTTAGTTTACAAATTCTTTTGTCAGAATATAAAATTAGGCGTAGTTACTGCTTTGTAAGAAACAAAAACTTAACTACTAAAACATTTTAGTAAATAAATATTGAGTGTAAAATACATAGTCTTAGGAGCCAAGATTAGAAGCAGAATTGAATCTCTTGCACTACCTGCTTAAATCAATGCAATACAGATTCTTGTTCTTTGTGGCAAATATATATTTTAATATATTAGGATTTAAAACAAATGTTCTGCACCATGTCTTTCATATACATCAGGGAGATGTAGCACTCTCCTGGGATGTCAGTTTGAACTATTTCAGGTGGAAGGAGACATTGAATACATCTTTGGCATGCTGGCTTAGTGATTCAGCACCTGAGCTACCATTGAAATAGTAGGGTATTTCTGCAGCTTCCTCCTTTGGGTATAATTGGCAAACACAAGTAGCCCATGACCACAGTTTCTGATGTAATTCACTCTGCTCAATAAGCAACTTAGTAGAGATGTCAGGAATATTTGTCATTTTAGAAAAATAAGCACAAATATTTTTATTCATTTACAACACAGAGGCACTTCCTAATGCAGACATAGGCAAATATTTACAGCTCAATAAAACATTTTTAAGTAAAAGCATATAGCTATCCACAGACACCAACTGAAATATTTTTTGGTTTGTTTTTGTTTTCAGATTTTGAGAATTGGACTCCTAAAGTTAGTTCCCCAAATCTATCTAAGCTACTTGTTAGGTACCATAATTTGTTGGGAAACTAAGCGAATGTGCCCCCAGTCTAAGGTATTTAGGCATCTGAATCTTACTTTTTCAGTGAGAGTTAGATACTGAAGTACCTTAAAGATCTGATCCTAACTGACTCATTTTGACACGATACAGAGCTGTCAGTACAGCAGGAAATTAAACTGAGTTCTCCAGAGGCTCCTGCTAAGTCCAGGATCTTCCCTCTCCTTGTCCCTATGCAGGTCTGAGATGAACTATCTCTGAAACCCATGACATTAGCCAGCTCTAGTTATGTAAGAAGGTAATGTTATTTGTGTTATGAGAAAATACATAGCAATTTTGAATACAAAATGTTGTTCTTCAAATCAAGAATGCATGTGGTAAAATTAGTTTAATTCATGATTTTCAAGTGCTCTAAAGGAGTTAGGCACTTGTCTTTGAATTTCAATGAGATTTGAACAGCCAACAGAAACCCTTAAGTTTCTTTGAAATCCCCATCTCAAAATCTTAAAAATAAAGTGTGGCAGCTGTGAGTAAAACCTGACAGAGGTGTGGGAGGTGGAACTGGCCAAGATGGAAGTAAAGGTGTTTTTGTGGCATGGTCAAGACAAGTCTATTAGAAATAATTAGAAATTCACAGCTACAGATTTCATTTTACAGTGGCTATGAACACCTGAGTGTTCAGCTGTGATTGATCTCTCACTTGCAGTGCTATAGCAGCCCAGACACATGCCATGAAGAGCAGTGGGAACCTTGTTGCTGATTTAAATGACAGAAGATGCTGAACCGTAGTCCGGGAATAATTCCTGGGATATTTAATATGCTGCAGCTCTTGCCTCTGGCTCTGCCTGGATTACTTTTGTGGGGAAGCAGGGATGAAAATCTAGCATTGCTGAGCTGTACCTGCATCTTGTACTGGTACAGTAACTGTGCATGCAACTGGATTTGGGAACTCGGATTAATTATTTGGTTTTGTGCTTGCATGTAGCCCTTCCAATCTCCCTTTGGTCTTCTGTGGATTAATTAGTTTGTACGTTATACTGTATAATTATATGGCACATGCTGTTGCTGGGATAGGTTGTTGGGCTGTGCAAAGGTTTGGGAGAGAGCAGCCTTTGAGTAGATGTAGCTGAGTATGGCAGCTCTCTATAGGCATCTACAGAGGCATGACAAAAGGTAAGTTTTTCCTAACATGTCCTTTTTTAAGGATCAGGATCAATAAGATACATGTGCAAATGTTCTGGGAGCCCAGAGCATAGTTTTGGGGGTGAAGAGAATGAGGCTGTGCTGCTGAACTGAGCCTGCTGCAGGCAGGGACGGGGATAATCCAGGGCTGCCTGACTTCAGCATCAGGTCAGGAATTAGGGACTTGCTAGAGAAGGTCATTAGAGAAAACCCAGGCAGTCTGGGTGTAATAGACAACAGAGCTTTAAATCCAGAGGACCCCATTAACACTCAATGTGTCTTTAAAAGTATTAAGGCCTAACAACACCCCAGACTGCTTTGTATTTTAGCTGTAAAATGCTCAGGAGTATCAGCCGTAAAACCAGCATGGGAATGTGCCATGTGTTGAAGATTATCCTACTGTTTGTAACAATCAACCCCTCCTTCACAGCCTGTTTTCCCTTAGATATTTCCCATGTAATGCAGGATAATTTTGAAACAAATACAATGACCATGACAATGAAGACATGAAAGATGCCTGGAATTTGATGTCATTCTGAAAGGAAAAAAAAACAATGTACATCTTGTAGAAGGCAAAATTGTAAGTTATTGATAGATATACCTTAATTCTTAAAGTTCAACATCTTCTATTAGAAAACATACATAATACTTTTAAAAAATATAAATTTAAAAATAAAATTAAAATGGAAAACATTTGGCTCCCAGTATAATGAAATGAGATATTTTGACATTTATAGAAATTGGTTACACTTATAAAATGATATTCCTGCTAAACTTACTTGATTTGTGTAGCATTTAATTTTCCAGAGCTATGAGTAGTATATCAGCATATTCCACAGAAATGTCAGAGAATCGTATTAAAAATAATAAATAACATATTTACAAACATAAGCATCTGAAACAAAGCACAAATAATATAATAATAAATGACACCTAACGGTAGCTTTTTTGACACTATGTAAAGTAACAGCCAAGTATTGTTTACTGCTCTGTGAATTTACCATTAGGTTAAAAAACAGTTTTACAATCATCACAAACTTTATGGAAGGAAGCTAAACTTTTCAATAACTGGTTTAAAATGATAGAATGAGCTCATTCACTATGAGCTAAAATACAGTTTTCATCTTTACAATCATTAAAGTTGGGCAAGTTGCAGGGTAGTCATTTAAATATAATGAGTCCTATCTAGGAAAGATGTCGAGAAGAAAATTATTTGGTATTATAGACTGGAAGAGTATAATAAAAGCAGTAATAATCACCTTTTTTGATAAAATGAGGTTTTCATATTTGTATTATGATTACATGGGACTTTCAGTTTTAAAATATAACCTGGGAGTAGGCTTGCAGGTCAAGCATGAGCGTGACTGCTGAGCCTTCCTTGTCCCAGGTTACCCCATATTTGCTTACTTCAGAGCTTCTGGAAGCTTCTTCTGATGTGTGTGATGCTGACATTAGCAAGTTTTTGGGTTGGGTGTAGCTGTGGTGCAAGTTGGGGGAGCTGTGAACAGCCATGTGCAAACATGCCCTAGAGCTCCTCCGAGCCCACCGGGGCCAGGTTGTGGGTGTCCTTCTGTGTCTCTGCCTCATGATTTTGCAAAAATATCCAAGAAAAGAGATCACATTTCCCATGCTGTGGAGAACATAAGTTAAAATTCAGAACTTGACTGCATTTGCAAAACTCTAATTTCTCAGCAGTGGTGACTTGTGCCTAATGTTGGTTACAGCAGTATCTGTTCAGTTCTTTTGCAACTCTTCTATTAACAATAGTTTGAAATAATAGTCCAAATCATTTGACATGATGGAACAAGGCAGCTTACCAGAGCAGAAAGAGTCAGAAAATATCTAAAATGTGTTTAGTGAGAAAATGCTACTTCACTGAGCCTGAAGTTTTTCATTCAAATCACCTCAATAAGCATTGTTTTTGAATGGTGATAGTCAATAAACAACCATTCATAAACAGCAACAGGGAAGAGTAAGTAAGAGTATTCATACATGGTACTTATCTTAAATTCCAGTTATATATCTGTAAGAGGTGAAGAGCTGTAGTACATTGGCCTTTTTACATCTGCTGGTATGCACTTGTATCATGGCTGGGTGGAGAATGTGTCATAGGTAGCTCAGGAAGGGAAGGGAAGTGGTTTGGCAGAGAGTGCTTTCTCTGCTCTAGTGCTCGGAATAGCATCAGGGCAAATCTGTGGATGACTAAATTTCTGGGGAGTACTGGAAACAGCAAGGTAACTAACGTCACCTTTTTCCGCCCCCTCCTTCCTATTCTTTGTGCTGGGAAGAGAAAGGAGGAATCTTAGGCATGTGGAGTACACCTTGTTTTGTAACTGCTTTTCCGACGAAAACACTGCTAGTGACAAAAATCATAAGAATTTCTATTTTTATGTTTTTTTTTGTTTTGTTTTGTTTTGTTTTGTTTTTTTCTGATAGTAGCTGCTAACGTATTGGTAACCATCTGGAAAGGATTAAGGAAGCTGCACTGTAGGTATCAACCCCTAAAACGGACTAGTTTCAAATTTTTTTTTTTAATGCTTTTCCACTCTATTATTGGTTAGACAATACTAATTCCAAGACTAGTGGGATTATACATCTTTCAATTTAACTAACTGTGTCAGAATTCAAGGACTACATTTTTTATAACCATAATGTTATATTTAATTAAAGGCATTGCTATTGTGATCCTTAGCGCTATGGATTAGTATTAGTCTCTCGGATAAAATGAAGCACACTAATTGTAAGCTGATTTACTGGTTGTCTTCATGCAACTAGATGGCACTGCTATTTACACCAAATGCGGTCAAGTATCCATTTAATACAAACACGGATTACACACATTAAGCACAAGACAACATAATCCAAAAGCACACTAAAATGTAACAGAAAGCTTGACAAAATCTAAACCAGCTGTTATGCGGCTACAGATTACTTTTGCAGGCTCTCTAAAGAGTTTCAGTGAAATAAGTGGAATGATAAAGAACAAGGCAATGGTAAAAATAACATAAAGCTTCAGAATAATGGCAGAGTGAGTGTCAAATTAACATATATGAAGCTATGGGAGAGAGAGATTTCTGTGTGAGCATTTCCTGATTTAAAAAAAAAAAAAAAAAAAAAAAGAAGCCTAATAGTAGTGTAAATGTTTTCTGTAACCGTAAATCTGATTTTTTTTTTATTTTTTTATTTTTTTCCCTTGGCTCAGAAAGTCTTTTGATGAAGCCGTGTCATGTAAAAACATATACAGGGTGTGAATGTTGACATTCGCAGAGGAAATCTTGTTTTCATTTTTCATATTTCCTTTGGAACCACGATCAACTACCCATTTAATCACTCATACTCATTCTGGTTTTCCATTTCTTCTTTTGCTTGTAAGAAAACCTGATGCCAATGGCTAGCAAAATTTAAGACCTCCAGGTAAATGAATTTTATGATTCCAGAAATTTGGTATCACTACAGCTGTTCTTCACCTGTATTTTATTCATAATCTGAAAAATATTCAGGTTTTCCTGTAGCCTTTGTTTACTATTTTTTGCAGGTTTTTCCCTATATTTTTAATTTTCTTCTTGGCTCTGCCATATACATGGTGGTATGAATTGGCAAAAAATATCTGTAAGTGATGATCTGTGGGAGGGGTATTCATTAGAAATATCTGTATTTTCAGTGGCCAGTTCCAGAGTCATGAAGCATAGGGATAGGAAAGGTTATGTTTTACACTTGTCAATGTTTTAATAAACATAGTAATAACTCTAGGTGAAAAGCTTTACACTTTCAAAGGTCAGGTTATTAGAATCATTATGCATATTAAAATCATCATCAATGAAAAGACTAGATGACTGGAGTCAGCATTTCTCAGCCTTTGTAAAATGTCAGCTTTAAAATCAGAAAAAAATCAAAATTAAACAACAAGTACAAAAGTAAAAAGAAATGACAACAACAACAAAATAAAACCTAGACACGTTTCTTCTAACAAACAAGCAAAAAATGAAAGGTGAGAAGAAAAATAAACTAATAGATTGTTTTCTTTGAATGAACGAGTTAGTTACATGACAGAGTAGGAACTATTTTTTTTTTTTTTTTTCTCTCTTTATTGGGCTTTGGCTAGGTAAAAACTGTTTTTAAATACATGTGAAGAATTACTTTGAATTCCTTTTTCTTCCCTTGTGCTATGACGGCACTGAAAGACCAAGGTATACTTTTTTTCTGGAAAAATATATTACTGTACCTCATAGGAAGTTGTGTCTTTGATTAACAAACTCATTAAATTTGCAAAATATTTTGACATCTTCAGATTAAGTGATTATAAGTAATCTCATTACTTATTGTGGCTATAACGCATTTCTCCTGTTGGAATGATATGATTTTACTCTAAAAATACAATTTAAAAATACTTCCTGTTAGTATAAAGCATAAGGATGAGAGTTGAAAGCAACTTTCTATTGGTAATCCCCAATATTGCTACTAGTGTTATTATTTTTATCAATATCTTCCTTGTTATTTTTTGCTCTTATGTATATTTTACTTATGAAAATACTATAGACCTGTTTTCCTCTTGCAGAAAGTGGAAAAACAGGCATGCAGATACCAGAACCTTACTCTTGAGGACCTTAAACAGATCTGTTTGGAGGGATAGTTGTTCTTCTGTAGGTAAGGAACAAACATGATAATGGATCTTCTTGTTAGTTATGACACTGCAAATTCAGATGTCTCAAAGACATTGTGACAAGTTAGTCTTGGTCTTACAGAGATCAAAAGCAACTCTGGCTTTTTTTTTTTTTTTTTTTTTGGTATGATTTCACTTGAAAAGACTACCTCAAATCATCAGAAGTATGATAGACAACTTGATTTTGACCTGTAGAAGATATTGCAATTAGCAGACTTTATTGCATCCCCCTTTTTATTCTATTTTTTATTCTCTACTGAAAAGTGCTGAGTAGAAGAGACGTGAACTATACTTAGTTTAGTGAAAACTCTTGCCTTTATTCCTGCAATTCATTCTGCAATTCATTTAGTTTTAGTGAAACTGATTCTGGCCTGCAGAAACATAGATTTTTATATATATATATATATATATTTTTTTTCTGGAAATGCTGTTTGTTTTCTCCCTCTACAAAGCTCTGAAATCCTACATAAGATCTTGGAAAGGTTTTGCAGTCGTTGACAACTACCTTTATTGCAAAGTAACTTATTAGGACCTCAGGATACAGTTCTTAGCTCTACACTCCACCTCCCCCTCCCCCCCCCCCTTAAAAAAAAATCCCTTACACTAAGAGGGGTTCAGTTTAAAAATATCATCTGGATTTCAGAGATCTTTGGCACTGCCCCATCAGCAGCAGCTATGCTCCTGTCCTTTGTTCTTTATTCTTAAAACTGAGCTTTCTCCTCTTCTCCCTCTGGCTTCAGATGAACAGCTGCAAATTTGTTCCATTTTTCTGCCATTGATCAATTTGTCCCTGCTTTAAACGGATGCTTTAAGCAATTAAAAAAAAAAAATTACAAATAAATCCAAAGAGACCAGAGGTCATAACATGAATCATAAGAATTAAGGAATACCAAATTTTAACCTTCTAATGGAAAAATATATATATACATATATATTTTCTTTCCAACTTCTGACTATGAATTCTGGCAAACATTTTATTTAGCTACAATTAAAAACAGAAATCTCTCTCCATTCAGCATAAAGTGACTGTGGATAGTGCTTCTCCATGTCTCATGATGATCTGTGAAAAAAGTATAATTTTCTTTTCAGTGAGTCAGTTATTAGGTCTTCTACTGATTTAAGATTTCTACACAAAACTGATTTTTTTAAAGGAAAAATGTATTTTACATTATTATACAGCATAGTATTCATGCAAAATTTATCTGACATTTGATGTTCTAGGCAAAAAAAGAAAATCCTTACTACTATATTGCTTTCAAAAGTACTTGCAGATAAAATGTCAGGACATTCTGAAACCCATCAAATAAAATTAAGCTGATAGAATGCTTGCACTTTTTGATATGTTAATATGCTTTTACCTATACATAGCTCTGAGATCTCTTCAAGACAGAGATAATCACATCGCAGCAGTAAAAAGAGGAATTAGTGGGGCTTCTAGACATAATAATAGGTTCTCTGTAACAGATGCACAATGAAAATAGTCAATAATAAATCAATATATTTCTAGTTTTCATTAAAGGAAAAAAAAAATCTGACCCCAAATGTTCTACATAGTATGTGATAACTGTAGACAAATATACAGTGTAACTGAGATTTGGTACAGATTGCACTTCTATTTTTGTATGGGCTATCTGTAGTATTAGATACCTCAGATTGATGCACAGTTTATACAGTTATTGGTGTTCCTCATCAGATGCTTTGGAGGTATAGGTATTCTTCTGTCCCTTACTTCCTGTGATGCTGAAGCTGAAGTCTTATTACTCTGCGCTAAAAGCCTAAGGGAGAGATTCCATTTTGAAAGAACCACCTCCTTCTAGTAACTCAATCTCCAACAAGATTTGTACAAAAGATAAATTGTCAGATAATCAGAGATGCTTCTTTTGTGAAATTCCACAAGAACAGTGGGCAAATAATCCACTGGAGATAAAACACCTATTACCAGCACAAAGTGTAAGTCCCTCTAAGCAAGGTTTTGCCTGTGTGAATGACCGATACCATCTGGAAGCAGAAGATTGACAAGCTAGAAGGCAGTTAAAGATAACAACAGGGCACCTGAGAATCACTGAGGGAATTTATCACTGTCACAGTGTGTGATAAGTAGCACACTGCAAGTGTTTGGGGTTTTTTATTCTCATACATTTTAAGTCTCTGAACTGGTTTCATGAGCAGCTGAAGCAATAGAGCAATGGTTATTTTTCTCATAGTGCAGTCCTACCGATCTGAAATATATCTAATTATTGCCGTTTCATTTTATATAGCTAAACAAATACAGTTCACACAAATTGCTATCATTACTATCGTTTAACCCATAGGAAATGCTTAGCCATAGAAAATATGCAAAATCTTTGCAGTCAAACTTAATTTTGACACATTCTTGCTAACACCAATAAAGACAGCAAATTTTCTTTCTGATTGATCTTATTTTCACCAAAGGAAGCAGCTGTATTATTTTTAGTTCTTTAAGTTAAGATTTATGTTAAAAATTAATGTAAGTAAATTGTAAAGGAGGCAGAAAAATAAAGAAGCATAGTCACTGTCTACTGATGTGAAAATATACAACAAAATATAGGCACTGCAGGTGAAATGCATCCATATGCAAAAAAACTGATTCATGATCTGGGTGTTCATTTAATCCCACCTCAGCTCTCAAAATAGAGCATGGTGGGAGTTGTGATACATGAAGTGGCAGGTTGAAGATATAGCTGTGAACAAATTGTGAACTCCGTGCTGCTTGGTGAATCCTGCTTTGTTTCATGTTGTCTATCTATTATGTATCTTCATCTCGATTTTAAGTGCTGCCTTGTTATCATATTATAATTTCTTTTGTAGCTTAAATTGTATTTCATTAAGTAGCAAGGACTCGATGCTCAGTGGAAAATGTGAGAACGCAAGATAAAGTACTGGAGAGTAATAAATGTGAAGGCACTCTCCCCCATGGGGGCACTTCTTCTCTGTTAGCATGTTCATTGATGTGAATGTTTCTTGGACTGGAGCTGAAGGAACACAGGTAGAAAAAAAAATCCCTGAATGTGCACAGCTAAAACTGGAGAAAATAAAAAGACAATGCCTAAGACAGTGCCTCTGGTCCCTGATACCAACTCGGGATATTCTGTGATTCTGTATCTATAAGACATAGCACTGGGGCAAGAATGGAGCTGTCAAGAAGGTTACTCCAAGCCTTCCATGACTTCTCTCTTGAATATCTGTAGCTTTTATTGCATTTTAACCCAGGAGTATTTTGTGTAAGCTATCCCTTTCTTGGCTGGTTTGGGTCACAAGTTTCAGTGCTGTAATGAACAGCCCTTTTATCCACAAGCCCTGCATGGGTGCTTGAGCCCTGTGAGAGAGAGCATGTACCTCCTGCCCTCCTCTACCAACTCTGCCACACTTGAGTATATTTCCTTTCTATACTACGATCCTGCATCTCTTTCCCCTGTTTGCTCATAGACCTTATTCCTGGAGCCTTCCTGCTGTTCCTCCTCAGTCTTGGGGAGAATTCAAAGAGCTGGAAGTCTCTTTGCCAACAGAGGATGGTGTGTAGCACCCTTCAGGGGAGAATTTATACCCTGTAAATCCAGAGTGAAGTGCACTTGGTAATGCTAGAATGCCGTTGCTCTTTGCATTCAGGAGCTATGTACATATTCATAGCAGATAAGTACTTCAGAGAAGTTTACTGCCATATTTCAACACGCTGTAGCTAAACAGAGATTTTTAAAAGGTTTTTAAGTTGCTGATATTTGAAACAGCAGAAGACATTCCTGGTACCAGAGAAATCTGAATGTATTGCCTAACCTTTCATTAACTCCAATCCTGTGACACATCTAAACAAAATCAACTTGTTTAGTATTATCTGTAATAAGTAGATTTCAGTATCATTTCTCTAATCTCATTTCCAGAATGAGATACCTGCGTTGCTTTCATTTAACCTGTTTCTTCCTCCAACCCC
>CM021700.1:59365072-59480811 GCA_011074415.1 Stictonetta naevosa
CTTGAAAAACCCTCAATTATTAGAAAGTTTCAGCCTGAAAAGTTTGTCTGGCTAGTTAAAATAAATGCAATGGGATCTAAAGACAGGTAATATTACATACCCAGCCAAAAGAAGTAGTGCCTATGTGCTAGATGTTCACAGTATGGAAGCTTATGTGAGAAGCATTGAATATATTTTGTGTTTTTTTGTTTGTTTGTTTGTTTTTTTTTCCCTTGTCCTAAATAAATTAATGCTAACCATAGTCTCTTCTAGTCATATACCATACAAGATCCCATACTGTTAAAGTCTTTTGGTCAGTTCTACATTATATATACTGCATCTGATAGTACTTGGTATTTGAAGAATTATGGGATAATTATATCAGTTTCCTTCTTGACCTTACCTTCCTCGTGGAGCTGCTTTTCAAGTTCGGAAGCAAAGGCCATAACTAGGCAAGAGAAAACTGGATATTATTTCTTTCCTGTGAGCTCGGTGTGATTGTCAATTAAGGGGAACATATATGTAATGGCTTCCAGTTGTATCAATTTGTGCAGAATTCCTGAAAAAATGAGAGTAGAACACAGGGCGTCCCCTACAATGAAATGTAAGAGACAGAATGGGGGAGATGAAAATGAAGGAAGAAAGTCCGGAAAAGACCGAAAGCATCACTCTGACCACAAAGGAATAGAGCACAAAAGTCCAGACTGCTTTCAGTTGAGAGCACAGGCACTGGGACAGAATTGTATTAGAAACAATGGAATTCCAAAAATCTCCTTCCTTTGACTAAAAATCAAGTTATTTTTATATAGGGCTTTGATTATTTAGATTTTAATTGAATACAGTTTGCTCCAAGGAAGAAAAAAAAGCCTTCCTAACCTATGTTTTCCATAATCTTTCGCCTCTGCATTCTGGTGTGTCAGCCATCCTATCTATTTTATTATAGGAATTTAGTTTTTAAATCTTAATTGTTCATGTTTAATAATCTGAAATGTAGAAAAATGTAACTTGAAACTCTATGGCCTAGTGAGCAGAATCATAGCTGATCAGGAAGAATTTAGCAGTTTTCTGTTTGGATGATATTCATTTTCTTCATCATGCACATCCATATGATGCAGAAAGAAGTGGTACAACATTTATAATAAGTAAGTGTTTGCAATTCATAAGCATTTTTGGAAAGCATCCCTGACACATTGGGCAGCAGATTCATCTCCGTAGGAGGTCTGGTTCGCAGGCTGTCTCATTTTAGATCTAACTTGGGTCCCTGCAATTCTGTGAAGATTGCTTGTAGTTTGTGGCAAAGGCTGGAGTCACCATCAGAGGTGAGCTGTCATCATCCATGGTGGTGGAAAAAAGCTGATGGCCTGTCTCTCTCAGATGTTTAACTATTAATGTTGTCAGGAGAATTAGAGATCTTTAGAGAACACACGGCTTAGATTGTGGGATCCCTTGCTGTGGAGGCCAGAAAGGTTTCCTTGAAATAAGTTTATGGAGGAGTGACCCATGTTCAAACAATAGCTTGGACATAATCATCAAATCCTAGAGAGGGATCTGGGCATGGAAAGGTCACACAAGCTAACTGCATCTGGGTAGCAGCAGAGGCAGTACCAGGGCACAGAGGACCAGCAGGGTGCTCTGCCTATCCACCTTCCAGGTGGGTACAGCCCATAGTGAGTGTGTCAGAGCATGTGTGGAGGGTGTCCTTCCCTGCAGGAAGGCCCTTAGCAGTGTGGATTTGCATGGGAAATGGTATTGTGCTGGATTTGATCTATATGTTACTCTCTGTATGAATCCTCTGCTTGTTGTGTGAAGGGTGGAAGTTCTTTAGTCTGATGTGGTTCAAAAAATCTTATTATTTAATTGCTTTTATTACTTTTTATTTTTAATAATTTATTTTTATTTTTTGCCTATTTCTGTGCTTTGGATGCATGCTTTGTCTGGCTTGAACAGCTCAAATGAGCAAAAAGTGGCTCTCCTGCCTACCAAGGTTATTGGTGTCTTCCTCAGACAATGCAGGCTTCCTAGTGTTTTAAAACACTCTTTTGCCTCAAAACGTTATTTGTCCTAAGGAGAAATGTGTTAGATTTCTCTTTTACACATTATCTTTGTTGTTGTTGTTGTTGTTTTTTGTGTGTGTGTGTGTGTGCAGTAAATGCTTTTCTGAGGGTAGTTTGTGTTTACTTGAAGCAGTTTTGGAAGTATTATTTAATACTATTAAATAGTACTACTGTTTAATAGGAAACCTACTACTATTTAATGGGAAAACAGGTATGTGAATAATACCATGAAAAAAGGAGAGAATGACATAGTCCTGAAGAGGATAGAATAGTGAAAAAATGTGAGTAAAAATCAAAGCAACCATTATTGGAAAAGAATTATCCAGCCAGTTCTTTTATGTGCCAAATGAAACAATGAAATGATAAAGGTAGGGTGATTATGGTAATTTATCCCTCTAACTATCATTCAAATAAAATAGCTCCTAAAATTCACAGATTAAGGGCTTCTTCTTCTATATTTCAGAAACTGCTTCTCATATATATATATACATATTTTGTGAAAGATTCCATTGCTTTCAGTAATCACATGTGAGTATAGACAGTGTAATCTATTGGTACCTAGATGATCTCATATTTTGGAGTATTTCATATACAACAATAATAACTATCCCACAGTATTTGAGTTCAAGAAATAAACACAATCCACTGTAGCAGAGCACGGTTAGAAGTATATATACTAAGGGCATGCCTTATAAAAAACTTCCACTTTTTCCCTAACATTGTAATGTTATGACTTTTTGTTAGATTTTCTTATTTTGAATGACTTACCAATGATTTTAAAAATGTATGACTACCTGAAATTCATACAAGAATAATCTATGAGACATCATGTCCTGATAAATTTTCTGTCTTCTGACGAATCATCTTCTCCCCAGCTATAATTCTTTTGGATACACAATCTGCTTTTGTTTATTAGTCAGAAGGTGAATAAGCTGTTAGTACCAAAATATATAGTTCCTTACAAGTGATATAAATCTTCGTTTTCCTTCCTAGTTATAAAAGGGCAAATTAAGAGTAATTCCAGTTACGACAGTTGTGACACATTTAAAGCTGACGTAATTGCTAGAGGAATTAAGTCTGTAATATATTTCAGAGACACTGAGTGCTCAGGAGCTATGGAGGTAGGCATAATAATCACATGACCGCTTGACTCTGTTCTTGGCCCTTATCAAGTTCACAGAAGTGACTTAGTATAATTTTATTCTATTGTGCTTACTCAGCCTAATACTTTTCACTCACTGTAGGGTAGCTCCTAGGAGGTCTGGATGTGTTGGTGAGAGGGGTTCAGCAGGGCTCCACCTCGTCTCCCTTCTTGCCATTCCCCCACAGTTAGCACCCACCTGCGGCCACCTTCCTCTGTCCCATGACGTGGTGGCAGCCACATAACTGCAGTCCTCTGCCACAGGACATTGGCGCACTGCCTGCCCCTCAGAAAGCTCCGAATCCTTAACAGATTTCCAGAGTACTGTTTTCATGCTTCACAGAGATAGCTATGGTGAAAGACTATCAAACACGTGTATATAGTATGACAGAACAACACAATACTCCGACTCAATCCAAGACGATATATTGTATGTGACATGTCTTCAGGGGCCCCTAGAAAATGATGCAATGGTGTCAGTCTGATTGGCTGCTTTTCACTTTTTCTAACAAAAGCAGCACATTTGTAGCTCTAACTAGGAAAGAGGTGTCAGCTTCACCAAGATTCATTAGCTGTAGTAGGACTGTTTTGTTAGGCAAGTATTTACAAGCCTGCAGCTGCAGTTGTGGCTGGCTCTGCTTGCATTGCTGAAACAGTGTAATGAAGCCAAGGAAGTCTACATAAATTACTTTGGCCAACACATCCTTGTAGATTAAAAAATAAATTGAATTTTTCCTTCTGCTGAATAATAATAATAATAATAATAATAATAAAAGTATTTCATATACAAAATACTGCAAAGAAATGTGTGCTGCTAAAAAACATAAACCTTAAACATCAGAAGGTGGTAAATGCAACCTTATTCGCTATATTTAGTCCAGTTCAGATTAAACAAGAGGCATCATAAAGGAGACCAACAAGGTATTGCTCTTGCTGGCATTGTTTCTTGTAAAATCATCACAGGCAAAGACAAGGGATACATGCGCTGATGGGAGAGGCAGCCACTTTGCATGACAATGAGGCCATTAAAGCATGAATTCTGAGATGCAGGGGACTGCAGACATGGAGCATAAATGTCCTTTTTCTAGCTGGCAATCTTCTCCCCAGAGGTCTGAGGGGTAGTATAGTTTAGCATGGTTTTATGTTTCAAACACATTCTGTCCAAACCACCAAATGGGTTGCAGATACAAAGACTGTTAGCACACTTCAAAAGCCCTGGATTCCTTTGAAACAAAATGAAAATGAAGATGCTCCTGAGCACAGGGAAACTTTGCTCCTAGGAAGAAAACAGCATTTTTTTTTTTTTTTCAAATATTTTGAGCACTGAAGGAGAAAACAGTGAAATAACTAGGAATGCCTAGCTGAAGGTCAATATTCAGACTCAGTGTGCAGAGTTTCTGCTACTGGAATCTGACCCACCAGGACTAACATGATTTTCTTTCTCTGAGGTAGTGATGGAGAAATGAACAAGACCACAAGAACAGAGAGATGCTCATTTCAGTGTTTTATAACCACTTTATTTTTTCATTTTTCCTACTGAGCCTTCTATTACTCAGATTCATAGGCTATGTCTGTAATATGCAAAAAAGTAATGAGTATCAGAGGTATCCCATGCCATTTGGGGGCTTTATTACCAGGTACCTACCAGATTGGAAATATCCTTAAGGTCAAAATGAAGTTTCAGATGCAACAGTTGCACCTAAACCAGTTGCTGCTCTGTGATAGTGTGGTGTCATAGGGCCATTACACTCATTTTTGGAGAGGTGAGGACAGGAAAGTGTACAGAGCAGCCCTTCTAGTGGCTGCCCATGCATGTTGGGTTCTGTAATCATATGCTGAGCATCTCCAGCAGGTAGGTACTATCATTAAGGTTGGACTTAGACGGTCTTAGTGGTCTTTTCCAACCTAAATGATTCTATGATTCTATCTGAAGCAAAAATACAGCATTTAGTAGACAGTGCATGTATGAGTTGTGTCTGGCCTCTAATGAAGTTTGGTAAAAACAGATGCATCGTAGACATGCATGTTTATTTTGTGAAGTTTCCTTTTCAAGCATTTGGCTCCGTGTAGCGTGGCTCTAAAATTACAGTCATAGTACTACAGGAGATAAACTGTCAGCTTTTGACACCAAAGACCTTTATTTATCTTCATACTAGGTACATTGCAATGAATAGGCATAATTATTTACTATTACTTTTAAAAAACCTATTATGTATTTATTTGCTACTCATTCACACACCATACCTCAACAGTCATCTAGAGAATGACTCTAAAATAGGAGAAAAAAAAAAAGTGAAAAAAAAAAAAGAGGGTAGTGTCAATGGGCACGTGCTTGTTTTCTTTTTCTTCCACTGTGTGTGTGCATATGTGCATATGTGTGTAAACACACATAGTAAAAATAAACTATGACAGATAAATACTTTTAGCAAATAGTAACAGGCAATCACTCCACCAATTGTTATGAATTATTTTATAAGTAATCTCTTATATTTTATTCATTATCATATTAGTTTAAGGGAAAAGTATGCATTAGATCAAGTCATGCAACTAATAAAGAGACTTCCTGTGCTTATCTGAATTTAGGACAATGATTATATCCAGCCACCAAGGAGGGGAGGCAAAAAAAGAAAGGAGGACCGTTTCCGTTAGTGTTTCTTAGACCAGGATATGAATGAGATTTAATAAAAGCAGGTATTTGGTTTGGTAAAGAAGTGATAGCAAAGCGTGCCCATCTGACAGTGGGAAGCCAGGAATGTAAAATTAATATTCAATCTTAGCCTATTTTTTTCTCTCTAGCCCTACATTTTATTTTAAATTATTTTAAATGGCTTTTATCTATAAATAATAGCTCCATGCAGAATTGCAAAAGCCTTGTCCTACACACTGATACTTATGATATAAGAATTATTAAATAAATTAATTTAAAATTTTATGTCTGTGTCATTATCATTCTTGCATGAAAAGTGGATCAATGAGAAAATATTTCTCTAACTCTAAATGATACTTCCTGAAGACTAAATGGCATGCACTGGGCTGATTTTGAATGCTCTAAGCATGAAGCATGAACATCATTCAACAGATTAATCAAGGAATGCAGGAAATATAGGCTTTTAACAGTGTCAGTTTGTAAATATTACTTCAGGAAAGACAAAGCAGAAAGTCTTATAAACACATTGTGTCTATAGTTGGTCAAATAAATTTCATGGAAATACATCAGTGATGAGAGTCTGGATACAAATGCTGGTAAAAAAAAATTATATGAAATCCAGAGTTCAGAGTTGATAGGTAAAATTAAATAACTTTATTATTATTATTTAAATCATTATTTCATGAATTGCTTTTATATATTGCTTTTATTATGGTATACTGCTTTTGGAAAATACTCTATGTGGAACATAATGTTAAGAGATGCTGCTTTGTAGTTTACAACTTCCTTATGCTGGAAGAAGAAGCTGAGTGCAAAATTATATATATGCATATATATGTGTGTATATATATATATATATTTCCTGGATAAATTGTGTTTATTGTGCTGGTTAGTTGTAGGAGAAGCTCTTATGAAAAATATTGCAGAAGTCTGGAGATCGAGCTTTGTTAATCCATTTGATGTGAGCTGGCTTGAATATCCAAAAATATATTTTTGCCTTGAAAGAACACTTCGATGAGACATCAGCTCACAAACCTTGTAGTCTTGTTTCCCAAATGCCAAAATGAACAGACCTGGTAAATAAACTTCATTTCCCACTTGAAAAGCATTTTCCATCTGACATAGTATAGACATGAATCCAGACTTGAGGACCACACTCAAGTGTAGTCCTACAGAAAGTGTGAGTTGGGACAGGGGACGTTGTTCCCCAGTACAGATGGGAAGAGAGGTTCCTGCTTGCTCTTCCTTAAGATCCCATAGTAATGAGGCTCTGAAATTTGACATAATGATGAAATGCAGGAAACTTAACAGTGCTGAAGAAATAGAAGTTCAGAGAGCAGGTTTGATGTAATTTTACTTATGCCTATTATAAACGGCTGGATGAAAAGAAGAATTTGTGGTGTCTCTCCTGTCATCTGGCATGCTGAGCAAAAGGCTGTAAGTTATTATTGAATTTCATTCCCTACAGAACCCCATGAAGGACATAATATAAATGCCACTGACTCCTTTTAAATCAACATAGCTTCTTGACTTCACTGAAGTAAAGTTGATTTACACCGGCCGATAATTTGGCTGTTTCTTAAAAGCAAGAATTGTGAAATCTAATGTTTGGTGGCCTCAACCCAGCACTATTGGAAATCAGCATGAGTCTTTCCATTGACTTTATTGGGCAATGGCCCTTGTGAGTTATTAACAAGTGTTTTGTCTTGCAATGTACTGGATAACAATCAATAGTGCTCCATGACACAGACAGAAAGCTTGCTATTACGAGAAAGACAATTTTCCACCATCATACAAAACTTGCAGATTTCCAGCTGTGTGGTGACTCTTTACATCTTCTAAATCACCTGCCTAGTTGACAGCAAAACAAGGTAACTCCTTTTTCTCTTGGTGATCATTGGGGAATGCTGTAATTAACACATTTCAATTATAAAATGTACTTGAATATAAATAATATAAATACTACATATATATATATATATGCACTAGATAAACGTACCTTTTATCTCAGTTTCCATAATTATAGAATGAGATTGATATTGTATTTTTTCATGAATATAATTGAAATAATATAACACTGACTTAGTGTCTGTAGATTTCTTTATTTTTGTACTTTGCATTTTACTAGGCTGACAATATTAAGTAGAATAGTTTCTTAAAATCTTAGAACATTTTCAGTCTTAATTTTAGTTGTCTTCCATAGTTCTAAGGGGGAACTGGGATTTCAGTTTACAGAGATTACTACCTCTTAAAACAAAAGATAAAGCTTAACTTTACCAAGAGATATTCAGCTTTGGCTGATGAATTAAAAAACAAGGAAATATGCAGTAAAACATAAAACATATTAAATTTATATATATACATATTATTTATTGATGTTTTATTTTATGTTTTTATTGTTTTGTTCATTATGTGAATTTGACCTCTGAGCATGCAAGTATACACTGGGGGAAATTCCTTAGAAATATCTGATAGGCACATTGGTCTTCTGGTTTGTTTTAATTTCTCAAGAAATTCAGAATCATTATTTTATTCATGAATAATAATCAATGTGTCATAGAGGTAGGGTGAATTTTTATAAAAATCTCCGTGACCATAATGAAATTTCTTAAATGGAATAATAACTTTTTTTTTTTTTTGCTTAAAAAAAAAAAAAGGTATAATTCTAATAGTTTCTTTAGGTGTGCTTGCAGTTCACAAGTTTAGTGACTCGGTGACATAGTTATTAAGGAAGATAAAACATATGTATGTAGAGTTATGTAGAAGCAGTTTCCAAAGATTCTACAGAATTCAGTTTTCTCCATGGTTCCTCTCTTCAACAAACCTTTCTGTTCTCTGCAACAGTCGTCCTTTTTTTCTCACCAGCTTCGATATACCTCACTACAGGCTCAAGGTTTGGATTTCATTTATATTTGGCATCAAGAAAATAAGTTGTGTTTGTTTGTTTATTTTTTTCCCTTCAAAAGAGTTTCCTCAAATGTCATTTTATTTCTTCTAGCAGTGTAACACTTGTCCTTTTGAAAGAGATAGTGTTTTACAAATGAATCACTAGCAAAATACTTCTTGGGAGGAAACTGTAGGCAAACATGTATATCAATTAACTAGTTAACTAATTCATCTCTGCCTCTTTTTATCTGTTTAGTTTAAAAATGTAACCATAAGAAAATAGAAGCATCACACCATTTGTTTCTTTGCTCTTTCTTTCATAACAGTAGAAGTAGACATATTTACCTAATAACTTTCACTGTACCACTAACAGTACTTATCTAAGAATAAGGGGTTTTGTATAGATAGATATCATCAATGAACTGCCATACCAGGAGAAAAAAAAAAAAAAAAAAAAAGGTAATTTAACTAACTTTAAATCTACCTAATTAATTAACTCATGATTCTATAATGGATCTAATCTGGGTCTCCCTATGGTCTCAGTTCAGTGGAGACTCTGTCATATACATTTCCAAAAGGTGGTTTATATTATTTCAGCATGGTTCCACTTGGGTGATTTGCCTTTGCAGGGCTCAATTCAGGATTGACTGCTTTGTTGTTATTAGAAAATGGGTGTTAGAGGAAAAAAAAAAAATGGGCTGTAGGAAAGCACATGCAATATTAATGCACTGTTTTTTGACTCTTCTTGACTGTATGAAAAATCAGAGATACGAACTTCTTGTAAAAGGAAGAATATACTTTTTTTTTTTTTTTTTGCTAAGCACACCTATATTAATACGTATGTGCACATCTATGTATGTACAATTTAAAAATAAAATTAATAGGATATAAGAAAGCTCAGAGCAGATATGCTTGCTCTTACTACTATTGAGCATTGAAGTTTCCTGAGGCCACTCGTTACAGAAGAAAAGCACGATATTTTAATTAATTGATACAGTGTCCCTGACCATGGCAGGGGAATCAGAACTATATGATCTTTAAGGTCCCTTCCAACCCAAATCACTCTGTGATTCTGATAGTTTTGATTCCTGGGGTGCTGACAGTTCAGATGTTTCATCTGAATTTCATGTCTATGGGAGGTGCTAACATAGGAATGGTTGATGGGAATCATCATGCAAGAAGTTGAAGATGGAGACTGGAAGTGTGCTAAAATGCCAGCTCTCTCCTCTGGGTACTCTGGGAAGGTTTTGAAGCACACTGCAGAATTTTTGAGGCCTGGTTGGTGTGTTTTAGTTTCTAATTCTTACCAATTTAGTTCTTGCTGTCCTTGTTGATGCTGCCAAATTATTCTAGTGTCAAATTACTGCACTGAGACCACAAACTTCTGCATGGATTTCTGGTCAGCTAGTAGAGACCGTTTACTTGTGATCTGATTGACCCTTGTCAAACCCAAACTGCTGATCTTAAAGTGGGATTAGCCAAATCCCGTTGCTGAAATGCTGATTTCTCCAGCTCCTCTCTCTAGTATTTAACACCCTTAAATAAATGTAATCCCTGGTGAGTGTTTTTGAGCTGGAGAGAAACATCTGAGCTATTTACTGTCTGCCTTTCTCGACTGGCTTTGAAATCCTGATCTTCAGTCTGGACAGAGATTAGCTTTGTGGGTAGTTTCTGTGTTGTGTTTAGGGGCTGCTGTCCCGACCTGTGGTAGGTACCCTGTGGCAGCAGCAGATGCTGTGCATGTTGTAGCTGGGGGCAATGCCTCCCTGGGGGACCCCCGTGCGCTTGCTGTGGGCGAGAGGGCAGTGCCTGGGGGTGGGAAAGCCAGGCAGCCCTGATGGCAAGGACCTACTTGGCTCACCTGAGCTCAAGGGAGGTTAAATAAAAGGGCCTGGAAATAGAATGGGATTTCTTTCTGAGTCCTGGATATGGAAAAGGCTGGTTTGGGTGACAAATTTGTATTGGGATAGTTGCTTTCTATACCAGAACATTTTTAATTACTCTTGTGATTATTTAATGACTTCCATAAATGACACCAGAAAGTGGTGGTTTTCCAGACCCAGCAGATGCATAGCAATGCATCTTAGTTACCAGTCGTCTGGACCTTTCCAGGAGAAAAAAAAAAAAAAAAAAAAAAAAAAAAAAAAAAAAAAAAAAAAAAATAATATACTGAAGATTAGGAGCTGGTTTGGTTTCACTTTCCTATATTCATATCACTTTAATCTGCACTGTAAGAGGAAAAATCCCTGAAGGATGTTGTTTTTTTTCCAGAAAGTTCTCTAATGCATAGCACAATGATATTTCAAATTCTATCATTTGTATGTGCCTTTTTTCCCCCCGGGGTTCTTATGCAGGAATATTTATTGTTGCTTGGAGCAGTGAGCTTTCCCACCCCTACCCTTTCCCACTCCTTCCAAATATTTAATCAAAAAGTCAAAATTTTGCAGAGAAACCCACTTACTAGGACAATGAATACTGATCACTTTCTTCATTTCTTTTCAGCTACAGAATAGTTTCAGAATCTCACTGATTTATAAAATATAGATGGAAATGCTGATCTGACAATGCTAAACATTTTGTAATAAGAGTAAGTAATATCAATAACAATTTCACTAGGAAAGACTTCTTTGCTGCCAAATAGGATGTTGAGGAATTCCTCTGGATAGTTATATATAGCCTTTTTTCAGGGTCTTTTTCTTAGAGACCAAAACACAGGTGTGCACACCCAATGAAACAGACCAGGCATTGAAGGGAGGGAGAAAGATATATCTTCCTGTAGGGTTGTTGTTGTTGTTGTTGTTTTCCTCTGTGATAAACTTCAAAGGGAAAAACTTCTTAGTACAGAAGAGTATTTATTTATTTTATTGTTATATTGTTTGGCAACCTCAATGTCTTTTTTTTATTATTTTTTTTTTATTATTATTTTTTCCAGCTCTAATTGGCACTACATTTATGTTGTGGAATGGAGGATTTTATATCTTTGGGCATTCAACAGCCTATCAAAAGCATGAAATTGCTGTTTTAAAATGGCATTAAAAAAAAAAAAAAAAAAAACCCTTTTCATCTTGATAGTTCCTTTAAAATGTTTGTCTTTCAAAGTTCCATTTTTAGGCATGGATAATCTATCTGCATTTCAACACCAACACTTCCCTGTCCTGGTCTTTAGGGCAATAGTGGTTTTGGAGACAAAATGAAACAAGTTTAAATAAAAGAAGAAACAGTCCTTTGGCACTTGAAGTTTTAAAAACTGGCAGCTACTGGCAGGTATTAGGGTGTTAGGTGTCCTAAAATAAATCTGAGAAACATGTTAGCAGGCAGAGGAAGAGGTCACAGACAGATGACAAAGCAGTTGTGGCACATAAGATAATTGAAAACATGCCTCACCAGTTACTTGGGCATTGCCTCCCCCTACATAACATACCTGAGTATGTGTGGAGTGTGTGTGTTTGTGCCTGGAAAATAAAAACTGTTTTATAAAAAGAATGATAGATTATTGTAATGATACAGTATCTAATTCAAAGCTACTCTAATTATTTTTGGATAACTTTTGTATTTTTTTCCTATGATTTTAGCAAATAAATCGATCATCTAGTACATCTTTGGGAGTTATGAAATGTATTTGTTCAATTTCCTTTCTTGTCATTTATATGAAAGGTTATTTTCACAAAATTTGTGAGGTCACTTAACTGTGAGCAATTCTCCTCTGTTTAATCCCTGTACTGATCTCCATCTCTGCAGTATCATCACTATAGCAATTGCATTTACTGTTAATAGGATTTTTTTTGTTATTCATTCAAATTTGTAAAACTATTTGTGTCACCTCACATATGTGCCTGGATTACTAGAAATGTCATTGTCCTTAATCACACTCTTTTTTTAAAAATTTTATTTTTGTGAAGAAATACTATTAGACAGTGATGTTATAACATGTTACGCTTCCCTGTTCCTTCCCATAGTCTTAGCAGCTTTTCATTATATAACATTTCAGCATTTAACTTGTTAACCAGTGTGGCTGGGATGGTAATGGGGAAAGCTCCCTGTGGAATAATTTCTCATACAAGACTTTTGTGTGGATTTTTAAAGTAGTTAAAAGTTTTTAATGTAACTTCTGGTTTCTTTGTGTATTCAATATCTACTTGTAACTTTTTTAGTAGGTACAGTACAGAAAGTTAATAATTCATAATATTTTATTTTATAAATAGATTTAAAATGTTTCTATTTGAAAACAATTATTTTTCCAATGAATCTGGATGTTATTGTATTAAAATTAAAAACTATGTTTAAATGTCTGGTGGGCAAGTTGTAGAATTAAAGTAATATTTTCTTGGGTCTTGCACAATGAATCATCACATCTTTAAGTTGTGTTTTTAAAACATAAGCCATCCAGTCAAATAACAGAAGTAATACAGTATGACCTACACAAATAATGTGATCTGAACTGCAGGTTTAATGATAAAAATAAGTTCATACTGTTTCTTTGTGAATAATAAGCACTGGATACTTTTGCTAACAAAATCTGCTCCTCAGTGTTTGTAATAAGTGAAGTATTTGATAAACAGGACTTATTACATAATTGTGAATATTAAATTTCATTTACTCATTGAAGTCAACATTATTATTTTTCTATTTTAAAACAGATATTCTCAGATAGACACATAAAGGTAGTAAATCAAAGCCTTTTTACATAGGTCTGCATCCAACATGCTTGGCAAAAGGAAAAAGGGAAGTACTTTTTACCATAAACATTACCAGCTTTCAATTAAACATGATTTAGCACTTTTGTTATGACACTTGTTTCTTTTTTTTAAAAAAAAAAATAAATCAAATTCTGTCTTTTCAAAACATATATACCCACTTCCTATTAATGATGAATGTACATCACAGTAGAAAAAAGCACAGATATAATCTGTGGTCACAGAGTCTATGTCCCACTTGTGCGATTGCAGCCATCGGCAGTTTTGTGCCCTTCTGCTATACGAAACAACAACCCCAAGCATTCGTGCTCTCTGCAGGTTTGAGTTCTCTCTATGCCACACGCACACACACACACACACACACACACACACACACACAAAATCTCATCTCCATTTCCAAGAGCTGCTAATTACATTCAGCATATTAAATCAAGTCCACTTGGGAAAGACTTCCTTAATTAATTAATTTAATTAGCAATAAGGCAGAAGAGGGAGATATGGTTATCAGGAGATAATCATACCTTCGGGACAGTGGATTGTGAAGACAAGCTTTGCTTTATCTTTTTATGGTTGTGGTTTACCACTTTTATGTGGTTTTAATAAGTAACCTATAGACTCTATTGAACCGTGTTATATTTGGTAGCTGGTCTACTTGTAAAACCACATTTGAAACAAAGAAATCTTAATCAGAAATATAGCAAGTGATGTGTATTCTGTTTGTACATCATAACTGAGGGAAATTGTATAATTTAACATGACCTAAAAGCTGTATGGCTAGAGAGTAGTCACAGATGGAAACCAGAAAAAACACTGAGAAATCATCCTTCTGTTTTTGCATTTTTCCTGTAGCACATTACTTCTACTGGCAACTTGTGATGCAAAAGATTTCAAATCAATTCTTTAAGTATTCAACCATTCAATTAGATGACCACAGTTCTTCTGAGCTTAAAAAATGACGGAAATTCCTGGTCAGGAAAAATCTTGAGAAAAAAAAAATTAAAAAAAAATAACAGGAAAAAAACAGAAAATCCTTGGTTTATGTGTTTCTTTGTGAGACGCAGACTGTGACCAGATGCCCACATTTTAGAAGCCTGTAGCTTTTTTATAATCAAAGAGGGCTGAAGCAAAGCCAGGTTGGCAGTGCATCCCTTCCTATCCACCTCCCAGCTTTGTGTCACTTTACTGTGTGGTGTAGTACATCACTCTCCTGAACAGGGCATGGCTATGTAGTCCTTTTAAAACTATCTAGACTGACTTCCCCCCCGGGGGATCTAGTCCTTCGTATTAGGCACTCAGGAATTACCAAAGGAAATGAAATCTTGATGTAGGAAAGCACATCTCTTTCTTGAAAAAACCTTCAAGAACTGAGCTGTTAAAATGCATGAAGGAAATAATATATGTCTGCACTGAAATTCAGTCAATTTTGTTACCTTGTTTTTTGGTTAAGTGAAAATTATTTCCTTTATAGTTTGAATAGTCTGTATGAACTAAAGTAAAGTCTTGCATTCAGCATTTAAATATTTTATATTCATTGAAATTAAATAAATCCAATTTCACAACAAAAAGTATTATACTCAACAGGGATTTTCTCAACCACATCATTCAGCATTCACCCTATATTGAAACTGTTTCCATGATCAGTTTCTATACTTTCTAATGTAGCTGAATATCCAAATGTTTTGCCTACAGTAAAGTAACAGTGCTGTATCTCACATCCACTGCAGCAAGACAACTAAATTCTCTTCTCCTCTACACCACTACAACCAAACATCTGTAATGTTATTTGCTTCTTCCCTGTCTGGTTCACTTACTTTCCTCTCCCTCTGCTTTTTGCACTGACAAAGTGCCTTCTCTCTTCCATTATGGTAGCCTTATTGCTGTAACAATAACTGAGATTATGTCTACTAGTGAAGAGGTACATGACCTCCTCCGCCTATGCTCCAGGCTATTTGTATGTGAGCCAGCTCCTGTGTGTGGCAGCAGCACAGTTGTGTGAGCATGGTGGTAAGCCTAAACTGATATATCCTGCCCCTTATCCTTTCTGTTCCTCGCTCCTACTCCTGCTTTCTTTGTGTTTATAAGTCTTTCAGGCTCTGTGATTTTTAAGATATAACTCTAACACCTGATCTTTTTTGTTATGCTTCTGGAGAAATTCCACTCCTTCAAACTCCAGCTGCTTTCTAAGAGGTTAGAGAAAATGGATTTCATCTCAGACTCCCCTCCATCCTTTTGTTCTCGCCAAGTGAAGGTGTACAGAAGTGCTGAGAGTCTATAACGATCCATTTATTCAGGGATAGTCATGTTGATGTCAGTCCCTTGCCTCTTCTCTACGAGAAGCATGAGGCAAAGAGAGTGAAAGATAGTCATAAAACAGAGTATAGGAAAAAAACCAAACAAACCGGAACTCATAAACTGTATGTATAATCAGATCACCTAAATCAAGATGTCAGCAGTGTGCTCCTTGTGTGCTTTAATTAAATCAAATGATCCTCAAAAATGACATCACCTTAAAAAAAAAAAAAAAGAGAGACTTACTGCTGGTCATTTAACACTTCAACTCTCATGCTGTCTGTTAAAGGATTTATGGGTAGATACTGCCCTTCTCATCATGTCTTTGAATTTGATGAGTTGGATTGATTCTGTTCTGTCCTATTTGCTCTATTGGGCTAAGCAGAAAGGAAGCAATATGAGGCTAATCAACTCCTGACATTGAAATCCACTTTTTCCTAATATTCTCTACTGGGAGATTCAATACTACACATATAATGAAAAGAGATCAGATATCTACTGAAGATTTCTGACTACAGCAGAACCAATAACAAAACTTTGAAAAACTGGCATGACTTCTTACTTCAAGTAAAACATTTATGTATCTTTCCTTTCCTCTTCTATTTAAAGTGCCCTAGATGGTAACTGAATGCATGCCTGCAGGACTGCAAAAAGGTAGAAGGTTCTGAAAATGACATCCAGGCACCATGAAATTACAGTCTTCAGAGCGTATCAACATGAAGCTAATTCCATATAATTTCTCACTCTAGTTACAATTTTGGTCATGACAGTTAGGTGTCAGAATTTTAATGCCCATTATATTTTGTGATTTATGTTATTTTGCTGTAGTGCTTTGACCTTTTTGATATGCTGTATTTTTGGTTGGATGATTGCTCCACCTTTCCTGCTAAGAGTAAATCTTCAAGGAAGGCAAGTGGTGAGAAGAAGCTGCACTGAATGTTTTTGAATGGATAAATTTATGTGGGAATATTGGGCAAGATGGTGAACAACCAGGAGAATGGGAAGGAAAGTTGAAAATAAAACAGTTGTTTGAAAGATGAAGGTTTCAGCTGAAAGAGGAAATCAGATTCACTTATTCTTTTGCACATTTTTTTAAACTTTAACTGGAGCAGTAGATTCATTCTGAGAAATTACAGAAGTGGATTTGCAGTTACATTGTATTAAGACCTGATTCTATAATGACCCTAGTAGTCCTACTATATTCAGTTCGGTTATGTTGGCATACTCTTTAAGTGCTTCCTCTTAAGTGGTATTCTTAGCTAAAGACTTCAGAGGCCCTGTTGCTGTATCCTCATATGGGAACCCTTCTGCTTTTTGGCCAGATGCCCTGCTGGCCTATTGGTTGGGATAATGCAATGTTTGGCACACAAGCGATGTGCATAGGGATGGGAGCATGATAAAATTATTGATTTGTCTATTTCAGACTTTGAATAGAGTCAGTTCTTGAGAGCGACTCTAATGCTCTCTAGTTCTAGTTCTAGAGTCTAGAACTGACTCTATTAGAGTCAGTTCTCTAATGACTCTGGCAGAACATGTATTTGGGATCCCTGGAAAAAAGTGTTGCCTTGCATACTGTTTACACAAAACTCTGGCAGCTGCTATGTCTGTGTTCAATAACCACCAAGCCTGTAGCTTCACTTTAACTGAGGCTAGATGCAAGAACACTGTTATTTTACCAAATGCGTAAGAAGAAAGGTAGCAATAACACCAAAACTGTGATGTTTCAATATAGTGTTTTTTAGGGACGAATGCATTTCATCCAGCCCACTGACCAGGTTTTTGCTGCCTATCAGATGCGTTGGTTCAGATTATCAGCTGGTGCACTAAAGCATGGCTCAATTGAATTTAGTTGGACCTATGCCAATTGAGAATGTGGTCCTTAAGCTTCTTGGGGGGGGGAGGGGTATGTTAATCCATGTTATACATAGAAAAGTTCCTGTTCAAGTGCACTTGTCCCAGATGTAAGCTCCTGCCCAGCTGATGTTTAGTTAGGACTTAGAATCACAGCATATCCTGAGTTGGAAGGGATGCACAAGGATCAGGAGTCCAACTCCTGGCTCCAAACAAGTCTACCCAAAAATTCAGACCACATGACTAAGAGCATAGTCTAAACACTTCTTAAACTCTGACAGGCTTGGTGCCATGACTACATCCCTGGGGAGCCTGTTCCAGTGACTGACTTGTAAGGATACATGCATGCCTTGTGCCTATAAACTGTAAATGCCAATATAAGGTTGAGAACTGCATAATACGTTACAGCCTGTTCAGCAGAGTAGGTAAAGCATGTTTACTGGGTTTCACAGTATCATGAATACGCAGGATAAATTAACAATAATTTCTTTAAAGGGAAGGAAAGTTTGTCATTGATCCTTCAGGCTTTTTAAACTAGTTATTGATTTTTTTATTTTTATTTTTTTTTCCCTCAGACTGCTTTTTCCAATTCTGTCTAAAGTTTACCTTGTAACTACCTGAACTAGACATTCAGAAACTCCATGTGCTAATAATTTCCATGGACTGTTTCTTGATGAGAAGGGGAAGAAAGGTGTAACTCAGGTCTTGCATTTTTGGTGCTGTTCATCTTTCTTAACAAGACTATCTATTTGAATATGAATTCATGTTGTAAAATTAATGCATTGAAGGTCTACATCAATCATATTGAAAAGCTAGCAAAAAATGAAATATAACATTCATTTTATAAAAGGTTTATAAAGAAAAACGTATTTCAAGAAGAAACAGATTAATTTTTTATAAAAACAAAAGTCCAGACTTAAGAGAACTACCAAGGTATTTGAGAGATTGGCTATCAGAAACTTTCAGATACTTAATGAATTCATTGTAGCATAATCTGCAAAATGTCTTTCATTACAGTTATCTGAAAATATTTTATAACTTTTTAACTTACTTGTAGGAAATTTATTATCCACCTGTGATTTAATACTAGTTTGAAAAAGAAGCAATGTGGCAAGAACAATTTTTTAGACAGTAATTTCCCTTATCAAAATTAATTTTCTCTGAAAATTATTTTAAGTGCTTTTATCTGAATTAAAATCTTAACTCTAGCTTTTAATACCTGCTGCAAGATATAATTTAGGTAAATTTCCTGATTCGGTTTATTAAATGATATTCCTATCATTTTGTCAACTAGCCCATTTGATTTTTCGTTTTCTGGGCAGAGGATAAGTTGCTGAATGAAGACCACAAAACTGTGTAAATGGATTTTGAATCACTGTAGCAGTATGTAATGTTTGTGTATGGACATAGAACACAGAAGACACGTAGAATTGCTAATTTTTTGGTGTGTGTTTATTTTTCTATGCTCTCAATGCATTTCATGGCATCTGACATGTCTGACAGGCTGCTGTCAGCTGGGAGTTATGCAGGTGCTTGGAGTTCTTGGCAGTCATAGATGCACTTGGCTTTATTATTCAGTGCATCTTAAGGATGGTGTGATTATTTGAATTTTATTTAAAGTCGGTATAGGAAACTCTCAGGAAAGATAAAGATTAATGTTTAAGGTCTCTAAGAACATTTTAGATTTACTATTTATAAAGCCTGGTATAAAGAAGCATGCTGCTTTTCTCCAGGTTAGTTTGATGTTTGGTATGCATTACAGATACAAACCTGGAGCCCCTGAGGGTGTTGCTGTTGTCAGTCTCTTTCAGCTTCTGAACCAGACACCTGCCAGTGTAGGCACTCACTTAAGTAAAAAAACATGAGGAAATTAACATCTAGAGTTCCCACCCCAAATTCAGAGATGATTTATAGGTAAAACAGTGTTGTCAGACTCACTCTTGACATATTTTTTTTTTTTTCTTTCTGGTGATTACTCCACTTAACATGTTGCTTTTCTTGAACTCTGCTCAGAGGTTCCTAAATCTTGGGCTCCAGGGCTGTGGACATGGACTAAGGCTTTCATTCAGGACTGTGGATTCTGGTGTGTGAGGTTAGATTCCCATTTCATTGGTTTCACAAAACTCAGCCTCACATTGTCCTTTTAAAGGCACTAAAACCTTTTCTGTTTTTTTTTTTTTTTTTTTTTTTTTTTTTTTTTTTTGTTTGTTTTTTTTTTTGTTTTGTTTTGTTTTGTTTTTGTTTTTCCAAAAAGTTAATGAGATAAATACGTTGCAGCTCTCCAGTGTTACATGCAGTGAACTCTCCATGTCTCCGTGTTTTCCATGTCTTTCTGTTATCTTTAGGCATGTGTGGTGGTTTGACTCAGCTGGGCAGCTGAGCTCCACCACAATCACTCTCTCACTCCCCTTCCTCAAGGGGAAAGAGGGAGAAAATACAATGAAAAGGGCTCAAGGGATGAGATAAGGATAGTAAGATCACTCTACAATTATCATCAGGGGCAAAAAAGAGTCAGCATAGGCAGATTAATGTAATTTATTTCCTATTGCTAACAAGCTAGAGAAGCGAGAAACTAAAAACAAACAAAAATCGTTCTCCCCATCCACCCTTTTCTACATCCTCTCCCTGAGCAGCACAGGGGAACAGGGCATGGGGGCTGTGGTCAGTCCCTAATGCTTTGTGTCCTGTCTCCTCCGCTCCTTGTCAGTCACTCTCTGCCCCTGCTCCCCCTGGGGTCCCTCCCACGGGATGCCGTCCTTCCCGAACTGATCCTGCGGGGGCTGTCCAAAGGCAGCAGCTTTTCAAGAACTGCTCCCACACGGCTCCCTGCCACGGGGTCCATCCCCCAGGAGCAAACTGCTCCAGCACGGGTCCCCCATGGGCGGCAGCTCTCTCCAGGCCCCCTGCTCCTGCGTGGGCTCCTCTCCACGGGCTGCAGCTCCGGCCCGGGGCCTGTTCCTGCGGGGGCTCTCCATGGGCCGCAGCCTCCTCCAGGCCACATCCACCTGCTCCAGCGGGGGCTCCTCCACGGGCTGCAGCGTGGAGATCTGCTCCATGTGGGACCCATGGGCTGCAGGGGGACAGCCTGCTCCACCAGGGGCCTCTCCACAGGCTGCAGGGGAACTGCTGCTGTGTGCCTGGAGCACCTCCTGCCCTCCTGCCTCCTCCTGCACTGAGCTTGGGGTCTGCAGGGCCGGTTCTCAGTCACTCTTTGCTCTCCCAGCTGCCATTGTGGAGCAGTTTTTTAAAAACTAATTTTATTATAATTATTTTCCGCCCCCCCCCCCCCCCCCCCCCCACCTTAGATGGACAATAGAAACAGAGTTTAGTATGTAGTGGTCTTTTGTGGGAAGTGTGAATAGCAACATCCAAGTGTTATTTAAGGGCATGAAGAGAAACACCATGTTTTGGACTGAAAGTAAATGTATTGCTGCATAGAAAAAAATTCTTCTAGAATGTGAATCATACAGTTGACTTTTGATGTCTCCAAAGAAAATTCTGCAACAACAGACAGTTTTCTAGCCAGTCTAACTTACGCTGCTTTCTTTGTCAGTACTTTTCTGTGGCTTTCTAAAAGTCATGCATGGGACTGCTAACCAACTCTTGCAGGATAATAAGAGACTACAGAGATTGGAAGAGAATTTCATGTTACACCCAAGATGTTTAAATTTTTTCAACTTTAAGAACTATTTGCCCAAATGATCCATGATTAAACAACTTTCATTCACACTTACAACTGTGGAAAACTGCAGTAACTGAACAGGAAAGCCCCATAGTAAAAATGGACTTTCCTTTATTGTAAGGAAATCTGTAATGACATCCGAATGAGTATTTTGATAACAATTAACTTTCTTCAGTTCTTTCTCAAAGCCTTCTGAAACTTTTATTGTAATCCTGGAAACTATTACATTTAAAACTCTAGGGAAATTGGTTCAGACAATTTTTTGAATGTATGCTGACAAATATATTTTTGAACATCTGAATTAAAAAGCATAAGAGTTTTTGTATGGTTTCTTCAGGAACATTTGAAAATAATTATTTTGGCTTCCTGAGTTACTGCATAAATAAGTCTCCATCCTTTTAGGAAAGGCTTTATTGGTCACACTACTGAATATTTAAAGCAATGACAGGACACCTGCCAGAGATGTCTAGATGTGTGATATATGTGTCTCTGTTTTCAGGAAGCTGTAAGCAACTCAAAACTATGAGTTAAAATGAAAACATGTACTTTTCATTATAAATTAACTTCCTGAATCACTGCACAATAAGGCATTGATTCTGCCAGTGTCAGCAGAATTATGCCATAATCCTCAATAATATGCCTCTGAAGAAGGCAAAACAACTTCCTTTATGCTTGAAATTAATTTATGATTTTAGCTTTAATGGTGTCTTAACAGTTTTAACCCCCCCCCCCCCCCCCCCAATATGTGAAAGATTTACTGCTGTTCTAGGTATTTTGCACCACCTGTCGTTGGCAAACAGACTAACAGTCTGTAAGCACTTTCTTCCTTTAGACTAGAAAGCAGGATATATTATCTTTTTTTTTTTTTTTTTTTTAAATATAAATATAATTTTATCTGTAATTTTATGCTAATAAGAGTGGTTGTCATTAATTACAATTTTAATCACTATAGGTATTTCTGGTAATTGCATGTTTTCAATGCTGTCATATTCTCTTAGAGGAAAGATACTAATTCATAAATATTCAGGCTTCTGAATTCATTTCCATCATAAAAGCATCAGTGCTTATGTTATTTACAGTAAGAGTAATATAATTACAGATGCTACTCATAAAACATAAATGCCAGAAATATTTATCATTAGTTGTGTGCTCGTGTCTTCATAGTCAAACTTTGGATCTGGGAGCAAACACCGATTACGGGAAAAATGAAAACTAAAAAAAAGATGATGTAGAAAACTGAGAAGATTAAAATCGTAGGCTTTAGTTTCCACTAGAAATATGTATATGTACTGAGTGAAGCATCCTAAATCTCTCAGAATGCCATCCCTTTGAGGATTTCATCTGACAGAGTGTGGCCTCATGATCCAAAGATGATTGTAAAAGTCATACTCACTCTACATACTGAAAGCAGCCTCAGGGGGCTCTTGGCAGAAACTAACCTCTCCTGTTTCATTTAGAAGAAAGACTAGATGTGTCAAGATATTTCTTACCAGTTCAGCAAACTACACAAGGCTGCTTGAGAACCTTAAAAGGGTGTTTTTGTCCAATGAATTACACCTGTGTCCTTCAATATACAACATTTGTGATTTGATACCCAAACAATTTTCCAATTTTTTCTTATAAGAATATTTGCAAGTTTGGGTTCAGGTTAAATCTTATTGGATTCATAGGAAAGTACTGGAGGTCAGGAATAGCTGAACTGAAACAGGGACCCAAATGAGCCCCCGTGGCAAATCTGTGGTCTAGTACCCCAAGCTGGAGTCCATTGCCTGGTTCAGTTCTGCACTAATAATCAGAGACAGCAGTAGCAGATGAAATGCGGTAACTCTTATGCAAAAGAAACTGTCATCTGCGTAGGAAAACATCTTTCCAAGAAGCAGTGAAACAGTGACCCCAAATTCTTTCTTGGAAAAAAGATCTCCATCCTTTCCCCACTACCACTGTTACTTAGAGCAGTTCTCTGTTGCTCCTGAGCCATCCAAAATAGTGCCAAGAAAGATGTGCAGTTTTGCAATATCCATACTCAACAGAGGGATGAGGCTTGTGTTCTTGCTGTTTCTCTGAGCATGAACCCAAATGCATAGAAGGCTTTGATTTTCAGTGACATCCCTTTTTAATTTCATTACCCTCTAGAATTGTGTATGCATGTACACATCTGCACCCAAGGGGTCAAACAAAAGTAAAGGGACATTAGTGCTACAGAAAATCAGAGCACCCTCAAAAACTGTATGAATATTTTCTCCAAGGTTATACCAAATACATTTCTAACAGTGATAAAAAGAGATTTCATCTTAAAGAAGAGTTCATGTCTCAAGTTTTTAAAGACGCAAAAGAATGGCACTGCTCTGAGCCAAAGGAGATAATTATTTCACATTCATACTGCCTCCTTCTCACAAGCAGAGTATCTGGTAGCTCCTCTTACTGGTTAATACGCACAGGTAACGAGAACAGTTTGCATGTCTGCTTCTTCAAAACCCATGTCTAGAGACAAAGCTTCTCTGAATATTTCAGTGAGTTGGGGAGCAGTTCTTTAGGAGATCGAGTAGACAGTTTTAGCATAAGGTCCAGCTTTGGTGGGCTTTAGCATGTAAAAGATGCATGTTTGAGTAGAAGAGAAGTGGAAGGGGAGGAGTTGGTTGTAGCCATTCTTTACAAGCCAGTTCAGTCCTATCAGATGCAGCCACCAATTCAAACTGTGTTTCACTGACTTCAGACCAAGTGAGTTGGGTGCTGGTTTATTAGTAGGAATTCTTAGTAGTGCTAAGACTTTTGTGATGCTTGAATAATTGAGAGGAACATGAGTATTTAGAATCCTTACAATTTTGGGGGCTGTAAAACTATTTTTAATGTATATCTACAACAAATGAAGTTTTCATATTTAGCCTTCTAAAGTCATGACTATTTTTCCTCTTCAAATGATTGTTTTGAATTAACACATACACTCATTGAATAAATATTTTATATTTGCCTTTTTTTTGTTGTTTGTTTAAAACAGGGCAGCATAAAAATGTTCAAGATAGAAAAACAATGAATACTTACTGGCAATTTTTGTTTTGTTTTTGTTATTTTGTGATGGGAAAGTATAGGATCCATTGAAAAATCAGATATAGTAAGCAAGCTAATAAGTTAAAACTTTTTTTTTTTTTTTTTTTTTTTTTTAATGTTACTCTCTACTATGCAAGTAGTAGAGAGTGGATGTGGCTGCTGAGGGCTTGCAAAATGGTATGTAGCATTGATATAATACCTGTACTTGACTCTATACTCTGATACTATCAATGAAGGAAATTGAAAGACATCTCTGAATGAACAAATAGGTGGTAAGTTTAAATTCAGAAGGGGATTTATGCAGAGAAGAGATGGAGATATGAGCTGAAAATTAAAAAGGAATAAGATTGTCAAAACTGGTCATAAGAGTTCTCCTCTTTCCTGGCTGCTTTATAAATTTCTGAAATGTATTACAAATTTATTAGACAAGTGCACATTTTGACCTGGCTGGTCATCCTCCCACAGAGCCAGAATATGTTACTTACCTTGCCTTATGTAAGGTTCCTGGTTACAGCTTTTTGAATATTACTTAATCCTGTAGAAAAAAAAATAAATCTATCAATCAATCAATCAACACTTAGATAAATAGTTTGCTGCAGTTCAGTATAGAGTTTAAATTAATCTTTAAGATGCAAAATGCTCTCTATTATTGTAGGTAACAGCCTGTCTGAACTGTCCAGAATGACTAATGAATGAGATAAGAGGAATGCCTATCACAATAGCACCATATTTGATTTGAATATTAATGTTTGTCTGAAATTATTAATTTAAATATAAATTTTCTTCATTTGATATTGTAAGAGACTTCACAGAGAAAAATGATGGAGTAATGAGCAGCATCAGCCTAATAAATTATGTAGTGAGACATCAGAAAAAGTAAATACATTTACTCTTCATTTCGTTTTTATGCCACATTTACCCATACAAGACTGAAAATAGCTGTATTACATGCTGGTCTTCTTTATCTGTAGGCTACGAAATTTAAGTATGGGGAAGTTTAACTATAGCCTCTTGTCTGGATAGCACAGAACAATTTTGCCCAGGTATCTGTTCCAATTTATTTATACTTGTGGAACAAATATCTGCAATAAGTAATGTGGAGACCTAGTAGTTTAATGAAGGTTGTAGGACACCATGAAACAATATTGGAGGATAAATTTGTGAAAAAGAGCTGAGAGGCTAGTATCCACAAGTTTTAAGAGGGTTTTTGACAATCAGGAGGTGAGTTCCTTAAGATGGAGTGTACAGCAGTAACTTCCATGTGGTTGTCCATACCATGTTTTTGTGGCCTCGTGGTAGACATATTTATCACATTTCAAATGTGCTCATTTTTTATTGTATATACTGCTTTCAAATATGTATCTTTTTTTTTTTTTTTTTTTTTTTTTTTTTTTCATTCTTCTTTACATGTAGCATTTCAGATTTTCTTAAGAAAACCACAAAAAAATCCAACTGGATAAGATTAGTGAATCAGTTTACAGGGGAATAATCTGTTATCATTTCAGAATATCATTATAATGGAACACTATAGATCAAATCAAAATGTAATCTTATTAAGAGTGCCTTCAGTAGTTATCCAGAAGCCATTATGAGTTGGAAATGTTAGTAGAAATAAATAGACAAAATTCTGTTTGCCTTTTTTTTTTTCTTGTTATCTCTGTGAAGATAATGGATATGTGATGATTTATTCAAAATTTAAAATTTTCCTGAGCAAAATGTCTTGGCAAAATACATTGAGTGTCAAATATTGTATTTGTGATTACAGAAGATACTGTTTGTAGGATGGTTGATGACTAATGACTAGTGTAAGAAAACCTGAAAGTTAAATGTTTCCTTGAAAGTACTAATTTGCATAGTAATTCTTTTTCATTTAAAAATTGTTTCTGCACCAAAACTAAATGACAGCAGTCAATTCTCAGTAACCATCTTATCCTTATAGTTGAGCTTGAAGGGTAACAGTAAGTGTCTTTCAGGCCAAAATTAATGAGTCACTACAAGTGTAGATGTAACATGAGATGCATGTGGAAAACCAGACTTTAGTCATTATTGCATGTGGAAGTTCCTACCGTATTTACATAAAGATATTACACTCATGTTTTCACTCCATTATATTAGTTTGAGTGCTTAATCCAAAATCTGGATGTATGTCTGTGTAGCATTCTTCCATCCAGGATTCCTCTGGAGGATGGAGAGCTTATGCTCATTTTACCTGGGATGCTGCTCCAGTAATATTTCTAGGTGTTAAAATACATTTATATATATATCCAAATATTTCTGGTGTCATTGACTGTTAATTGATTACAAATAAAAATAAGGGGCATTAATTGTGTGTAAAAGTATGAAGTCTAGTCATGTTTTATTACATGCAGAAATATAATGTTTACTAACATTTTTACTGAAATTGGCAGTGATTTTTTTTTATATTAGCTAGAGCAGACTGCACCTAAGAGAAATCAAAGTTGCTCTTGACTTCTCAAGAGCACTGGCTCACTGTCATCTCAATTTCCTTTTCCTGGAAAAGGAAAAAAAAAAAAAAAAAAAAAGAGAGAGAGGGAGAGGGAGTCTCGGTGTTGAGACATAAATTATGGTAGATAAAGTTATGTTTACCTGCTGTGCCCCAAAATCCCCAGTGTGAAAAGGGTGCACTAACAAGGCCTCTTTCTCCCTGACACAATCAAATTCTTCCTTTTCTTTTGATAATGAATACAATTTTTATTGTTGGCAGTTCCTGGCTTTTATGAGTTAGTGTATAATTATGATTCATGCATATGTATTTACAGAGATGAATGACTGACTGGTTTCCTGTGATTTTTACCAACTTTGGGATCTGAGCATCAATGAATATAAAAAGCAAACAAAAGCACAGTTAATAATAAGTTCCATAAGACTGCTCCAAAATAGTAAGCCATGTATTAAGATGCTGAAAAATGATTTAGGACAGACTATAAATGCCTCTATTTTAAGTCTTTTGCAAAAAGAACTTTGCAAAATGAACAAATTTATCTAAGGTGATGGATAATATTTCATAAAATCAGCAATTCTCCTTGCCAGAGGATACAAGCCAAATCTTTCTAACTGAAATATCATGCAATAATAAAACAGTACAACGAAATTAGTGCTATGTTAGTGTATGTGGGCTAAAGTTAAAACAGAGAAAATGTTTAGGGACATGCTAGGAATAAAAATCCAGAATGAAGCAGCAGCCAGAGACCTTTTGCATAATGTAGTTACAGTAAAGCCAGCCAAACTGAAATCCCAATATCCTTTTGAAGTCCTAATCCTTTTGAAGTCAATAGCAACACTTTCCCTGTTTCCAGGTAAGGTAACTGTTTATACCAGGCTGCCTGCTCCTGCCTGGGTGCAACAGTGAAGGAGAGGGGAGAACGCCTGTGGGCATGGCAATGTGCAAGGAGAGCCATAACCACGGCTTTTGAAGTTGTTCTCTATTGCTAGGAGGTGCAAGACCCTTGCTGGAAATATACGTCATATGAGTCAGGCCTGTGTCTTTGAGTCATGGGTCCCTTTTTTCCAAGACTTGCCCACAAAGGAGCACTTTCTGCTCTCTGTTGCACACGTGTCACTCCACAAATCCCTCTTACTTCTGAAAGCATTGCACTTTTGTTAAAAATGAATAATGGTGTCCCTGTCCCTTCATCTCCACCTTGTTCCTAAAGCAATGGGAGCCGAAATCTCCAACAAAATATGAGGAGTAAGTTTAAAAATTGAGTAAGTTTATAAAATATCATTAGCAATCTATCATCAATGGTCAAGCTTAGTTTTGAGTGAGGAGGTGAGTGTTTTTCAGCTTAAATGAGGCTGCAATTTTAATGTAGACTTGAAGAATGGTAAACATTTTTTTGCTAATGCAGAAAATCAGGTTTTAATATATATTTTTCTTAATTTTATGTGATTTTAACTCGAGGCCACAGCTGAAATATATAATTCAGCTGAAGTATCTACTGCAGATTTGATGAGGAGTAACTACCAAGCTGTGGTGGTTTTACTCAGGTGGGTGGCCGAGCTCCACCACAACCGCTCTCTCACTCCCCCTCCTCAAAGAGGAACAGGGAGAAAATATGATGAAAAGTGCTCAAGGATTGAGATAAGGACGAGGAGATCACACAGTAATTATTGTGACGGGCAAAACAGACTCAACATAGGGAGACAGTAAGATTTATTGCCTATTACTAACAAGCTAGAGGAGTGAGAAACAAAAGAAAGAAACCAAAAGCACTTCCCCCCCCCATCCACCCTCTTCCACCTCCTCCCCCCAAGTGGTGCAGGGGAACGGGGGAATGGTGGTTATGGTCAGTCTATAGCGCTTCTTCTCTGCCTCTCCTTCTCGGTCCCTCTCATCCCCTGTGCTGTGGGGTCTCTCCCACGGGATGCAGTCCTTGCTGAACTGATCCGGTGTGGGCTTCCCACAGGCAGCAGCTCTTCAAGAACTGCTCCAGATATGGGTCCGTACCATGGGGTCCATGCCTCAGGAGCAAACTGCTCCAACCTGGGTCCCCCACGGGCAGCAGCTCCTCCAGGTCACCTGCTCCTGCATGGTCTCCTCTCCACAGGCTACAAGTCCAGCCTGGAATCTGTTCCGGCAGGGGTCTTCCACAGGCCGCAGTCTCTGTCAGTGCAGGTCCACCTGCTCCACCATGGTCTCCTCTACGGGCTGCAGCGTGGAACCCTGCTCCACTGTGGTACTCCATGGGCTGCAGGGGAACAGTCTGCTTCACCGTGGTCCTCACCACAGGCCACAGGGGACTTCTGCTCCGGTGCCTGAAGCACGTCTTCCCCTCCTTCTTCACTGACCTTGGTGCATGCAAGGCTGTTCCTCACTCCTCTCACTCTCCCAGCTGCTGTGTGGTGCAGCATTTTTTTTTTTTTCCTGACTTAAATACGCTCTCACAGAGGTGCAAAACAACATCACTTATTGGCTCGGCTCTGGTCAACAGTGGGGCCCTTACCAAACATGGGGCAGCTTCTGTATCCTTCTCACAGAAGCCACCCCCGTGGCCCCCTGCTACCAAAACCTTGCCACGTAAACCCACTACACAAGCTCAGACCCTGGTTTCATATTAATAACTTACTTGCAGCCTAAGTTACTAAAGAACTAAATAGGAAATAAGGACAGAATCTGGCTCCTTCTCCTGATACCAACTAGCAGTTCTGAAGTATTGTTTTTTTATGTTGCTTAGGTTTGGCATAAAGTCAGGTTTTAGTCCTAACTTGTAGTCCTTCATTTTGTTGAAAGTCTTCGATGAAGTTTGAAAGACATATTCTCTATAGCAGGGTAGATCATTCTAAAAGTTAATTGATCAGCATAACAAAGGTATAAATAAATCTTTTTTCTTTTTCCTTTTTTTTTTTTTTTAAAAAAAAAAACAAGCAGTTTAATAGGTATTAGTAAAGATATCATGATCTTAAAAGACTTTGATAATTTTTTTTTCATTTTTCATCACTTTGGAAATGAGGAAATAAACACAAAATAATTGCTACTTAATAAATATAATAAGATAGCTTAAATTTCTCCATGGATATGTCTGTGAAACTGCAAATTAGATCATTTCATTTATGAATTGCATGGTTGATGATTCATCCTCCGGTGTTCTTGATCTGTTGGATATTTTCTGAATGTCTGAAGAAAGTACAAATGGAAGAGAGAATAAAACCTTTATGAGTTTGTTTTCCAAAATTACTCTGATTTGAACGGTAAGGAATATTAGCTTTCCTTCTGAATGAAAGCTTTGATTTTCCCTCATAATTCTAATGTTATTGGTCAGGGTGAAAGTGAGAAGTCTTAATTAAGCCTTATCTAATATTAATCTAATACAAAAGGCAAGGGTTTAAAGTAACATTACTGACCTTCCAAAAATCCCTGTCTGTCACAAGTCTCTTTAGAATTCAGAATTTTCTTTTTGCCTGTAAGGCTTCCTGACAATGAAACTTGAAAACTAAAATTTCCTCATTTCTTTTGTTACTTTCCCCTTTTGCCTTCAATGACACTTTATTATTTCTGTTGCTTTCCAGTTTTCATCCATGTGTATTTCCCATATTGTCCACTGTTTTCAGAATACATATACATTTAAATATATATGTATATCATTTTACTGATTCCTACATTTATTTCTCTTAGTAAACTTGCCATCCAATCCATTCACCTCTGCAATATCCAATTCTTTCCCCTCTTCCAGAAAATTTCATCTTTCAGGATTTATTTCTGAAAATTCCTGTTTTCTTTCTCTTCCTAGGCCATAATTATGATAGTAAGATTTTATCAGCAGTTTTATTCCAGGATGGGACTTGAATCCTATAAGTGTTTGCGTTCCTCTGGGGGGAAAAAAAAAAAAAAAAAAAAAAAAAAAAGTTTTCAATGTCCAGAAAGTTGATGATGGAGATATGAGAACATGCACGGTGACTATTCTGTTTCATTCTGTTTACGGAGGATCTCCCTAAAACATCTTTTGGGAAAACAAATCTAAATAAAAGATTGGTCCAGATTTCTATCTCATTTCTATCTCATTTTTAGAAAAAATCTTTAGTAGTTCTATCCGATATTTATATTACTGCAGAGTTATTTTTTCCCTTCAACATTTAACCATGAAACTAAGAGTTAAAAAAGACTTCTGTTAGTAGAATGGAAGGCTATGCAATGAACATAATGGCTCCAGAAAAACAAGTTACCACTGCAATAAATAAAATATGAACAATACCTCAACTTTCAACTGGAACAATCTAGAAGAATTTGCTTTACTAAGAGTTTCGTAATATTATTCCTTTAGTCTTCCAAGTCATTTGGATTTTTGAAAGTAATTGTTGTTATAATGCTAACTTTTAAAAATCAAAATCATTTTTGTGCCAGAACAACCAGCTTGCCAATGATTTGTGAATCAAGTCCAAGAGTTAATCCTAACTTTAATATTTCTAATTAATTAACCTTGGCTTTTATCAATTGTAAACTGCAAAGAATGAGACTGCTGTACTGTTCATCTGCATGTAAAATAAATCCATTTTTGCGTTGGAAGTATCTTTAAAACTGGTATCTAGAAGTTACTAATACTTTAAGTTGTGTGTAGATAGAAACCACTCTGAAACAATCCTTTAATAGTGTAAATAAATCCTTAAACAAAAAAAAAAACCATGCATATTAGGAAGAAATGCTTCATAACACCATTTTACGAAAGCCCACTTTAAGCCTTATTTAGACAGTAAGTTTAACAGTGTGTTGCACTGGTACAAAACGAAGTAGAACTCTGTTAGCTCTGAAAATGGTTCTTTACCTTTGTGGTACAGCTAAGTTGCTGATGAATTGGCAAGGTTAATCTGCAGAAAAGCAAATTGCTTTTCTGTAGGCAGCAAATGCAAAGCAGCTAAGCAGAGAGAGAATAGTCGTCAGTGCTTCCTCTCATAGCTTCAAAAGCAGGCATACTCCCTAGCTCTTATTTGGTTTCCATCAGCGTGTTGCAAGGCCACTTGGGGAATGTCAGATGATTCTGCACATAGTGGCAAAGAATTTTTTCCAAACTTCTTGTAGAGTCTGGGGCACAGCAGTAATTTTGATGGATACAGGGCCATATATTGACTGAGTGACTCTCCACATACAATGCAGTTTGACTAAACTCACCTACCATCATCCAGTGCAGCGATCATGATATGCTGATATTGCTTATTGTCTCCTACTTGCTGTTGTCAGGTAGATCTTGTGAACTTACACAGTAGAGTCCAAAACCAAAATCTAATTTGAGGATATCAAACAAGTTTGTCTTTTATTTTGGGAACACGATTTTTCTTTCGTACAACCTCTAATTTGAGATGTAAATGCCTAGCTGGCATTGTCTGCTAATTTTCAGCATAATATGTTGTTTTGACTAATCTACAGATTTTTCTCCTTAGTAACAGAAGCTACCCATGAAAACCAATTATCTCACTACACTGCATTATTGAATTTAATCATTTCACTTTTTTTTTTAAAAAAAGTTTAGATTTGTTTCTAATGTAAGTCAAACGTTACATAGACTAATGCCCTAACATGTCATCTCAAAACAGAGGATGCTGGATATAAAATCAAATGAAATAGTCTGAGACTGTTGTATTGTCAAATATCTGAGTCATAATTGTTTAATTTCAGCATAAAAATGAACTTTTTTTTTTTTTTTTAAATTCAAGAATAAGATTAGATGTTTCTATCAGGATTATGTGACAGCTTTCATAAAATTTCCTTTTCAATTGTACAGATCAAAATATATTTCATTTTTTAATATTATGAATACTACTGCTGAAATAGAATAATAATAAAAAATATTATGAATACTACTGCTGAAATAAAATCCATTGTAAATTAACATTTTGCTTTAAATTTCACTTGGATATGTGAAATGCACACATTTCATTTATAGAGAAAGTTTATATGTTTAAATAGTAGGAAGAGATGCAGGTGTGTTTTAAGACACTAAGAAATGAAAATGAAGATTTGTCAAAGGCATGAGTGGTAACTTTAAACCTAAGTGTTAAAATGACTTGTTTATTTTAAAATTAAATAAAATGGAAGTAACTGATCCTTGAGAATTACATTTGAACAATGAAAGATTTGCTACATTATAAAGATATTGTAAACACAATTTGCAGTGAAATGCAATGGATGGAATCTGTTTATTAACTTTTTTGGATATTGGATAGAGCTTTTTCTCAATGATGCAGCAGAAATCTGTCATAACTGGTAGGAGCCAAAATGGCAAATCATTTTAATAAAACCGTAACACACACACACACACACACACACACACAAAAAAAAGTCGTCATTGCTGATTTATTCAGATTTTTTGAGTAGCTGAAATTTTCATCAGTAGCTATCTAATAAATGTATAAAACCATTAAGCTAATAAAAATCCTACATAATTAATGCAGAATAATAATTACTGCCAGATGCATTAAATTAATTAAATCTCTCCTGAATCAATTTAGGTTATAATGACTGTAGTCATGTGATTAGGATCTCTTAAAACAATATTTTATCAAACTATCTGCAGTATAGCAAGGCAAGTGTTTCATCTTTAATTTTATTCTGAAAATTTATGAGAAAAAGAAATTCTTCAGATGGTTGGTTTGTTTTCCTTGCTCTGAGTCAGATCTTCTTCTGTACATTTTTCACTGCAACACTTTCCCAAGTACGTTCTGTCCTGGAGTGCCTGTGTACGGAGACAGTGAAGATGTGAGATATACTGGATAATGCTGTGTCATGTCACTGTGGGCTTTCTGCATGACAGGAGATCTTTAAAATCATTTAGAGGGCATGCTGGCCCAAAAGAAGTTAATGGAAAATCCCCCCCTGGATTCCAACAGAGCCAAAAAACAACTTTAGCAATTTTTCTGCCAGCTAGAATCTTTCACATAATCCATGACTGATGGCAGAGGAGCTCAGTTTTGGCTGAGAGTCTGGCCCCATGTTTGCCTAATGCAGTATCACTTCAATCTATTTTTAGAAAATGAATTGTGTTATTAGTTAATATCTTCTTTAACCTTTTGCAATGAAGTAACTCTAGAAGTAACTAGACAGGTATACAGGAAAGGAATTCTTTAGAAGTATAATACTGGCAAATGTGTGTTGTCCAGGATTTGTTGGTTTATTCTAAAGTCATATAGAGCCTTGATTTTTCTCTCATGCTTATTGAAGAAAGTCTGGTTCTCATATGAGTACGTGACTATTTCTGTTGTATAGTGGAACCAATGCACATTCATATATGAATATATCAAAATATGGAACAATAAGATCAACTTCTAGCAAGCTTAAAGTTGGCAAAGTATGTAATTCAGGAGATCTTCTCCTTACAGAAACATATGATCTAAGCTAATGTTTCAGTTTATATCATCAGATTACCATGAATTATTTGAGACCTGGCAACACTGATGGTTTACAAATACTTCATTTTTTCTACTTGAGAGGAGGAAAGGGAATGCAGGATGCCCTGAATTATCTAGTCCTACTCACCCTGCAAGTCTTTACCCTATTATTTTCTTATCTTGTCCATCACCACATACTTTTGTAGAAAGAGGGTTTGTGCTTATGGACTAACCTACACTTCTGGCAAGTTTGCAGTATTTTATGGCTATTCTAAGAGTGTCCAGACCAACAGACGAGCCTCCTTGCCTCACTTCTGAATGTGTCCTGCCTACTAGAGATAGCCTCCCTACATAATCTCTTTTGTGCTGCCATCTCTACATAGTATCTTTTCTGGTGGTATCAAAGTACATTTCATAGAAGATGCCACTTAATGCCAATATTTGATCAATGTTTGTCCTGCATCTACTGGGAAATGTTCACCAACATCAAAGTTAAGTTTTCAGTCTCTCAGTAAATGCATTGAGCCCTTTCTAATCAAAGAATCTTCGTAGATTCTTGAAGTTGAAAAATCAAGGTAAATTTTTAAGCAGGGGATTTTCAAAAATCTTAGACAGATATATCAATTTACATTTAGAATATATTTGCTGGAAAAGTTGCACTCAATGTTTTCTACAGACCCTTTGAAGAAAGGGAGTTTTATGTAGGCAAACCTCTAGAAATGCTTAACTGAGCACTGCTTGCTAAGCAGTTTTATCCACTCAAGTAGAGCAATTGAGCACAAATAGAAATTCCAGGGCTCTTACATGCGAAAAGACTGTGGAGGCAAAGAGAGATCATCTGTGGAGAGCTGGCATGGCATTCACTAATATACACAAGAGTGATGCATGACTATTTTGAGAGACCTTTCTGTAAATCTCTATTTGTCATGAAGGAAAAAGAAATGCCAAATAATGTCCACAGCAGGTAGGAGCAAATCTGATAACAAGAAATGCCGATATAAAAATTGCATGACTGTTGCTGAATTTCTACTGCACATGATATTAAAAGTAATTTACTCACATTTTTCATTACATAATGATAATGATTTTATCTGTAGACCATAATTAATACATGATGGAAAGACTCCTGTGGTTAAAATGCATTATAAGCTATCAGAGATAGAAACAAACGCAGCATGGATTTTACTTTTTTATGTTTATTTTTTTTTCCCTAAGTCAAAGCAAAGAGCATGCTTTTTAGCTACATTTTCTCAGTGTTTCAAAATTGCCATAAGTGGTAATACTGCAGTGAGAAGTATTTTTCATAAATGTAAAACATGCGACTTTGATGAGTGAGTAAGCTTCACATTTACAGAGTGAGTCCTTTTAAACAAGCTACTGTAAACAGGAATATGCATGCAGAAGCAGAAATATATTTTCATTTTTATCACTTTTAAAAAAAAAGAACATTAGAATAAAATTTCACTCTTGTACTAACAGATATTCTGTATTAAGTGGTATCTTCCACTGTCACTTCATGAAGCAGTTGCAAGCATACTTTAAAAATGCTGGTTCACAAGGTAATTTTTATTTGCTATGAGCATTTGATTTATCTGACATATTTGATCATGTGGCTTTTTGATAGTAACATTTTAATTTAATACTTTTTGTTTATTATCTGTAAAAAGTACGTTGACTGGCTATCTTTTTATAATGGAGTCAGGCAGGTTACCTTTTCTCCTCTTCATTTCTTAGTGCTGCACGTGGCTTTCTGTCAGTATGTTTGCTTCTCACTTTACTGACTGTCAGAAATAATCAACTCACTGTCTCACATTTATTCAGGTGCAAATAGAAGCTGCACTTTGCCTTGTGAATACCAAGGGATGAATCTACAGAGTATTAGACCTTTAAAGTAAAGCAGTACAAACATAGCAAGATGCATACAGATGCATAAGCAAATGCTGTGTTCTATCAAAACCCGAATAAACTCTGATTTACTGGCTCACAATTTTGGTAGATATGTCCTCCAAATATAAGGCAGAAGAGACAATTGTTTTTGTTATCAAGTGAGTGGAAATGCACAAAATGATTATAAAATTTTTACTAATATATATGTGGCATTGTATATTTTTGTAAATAGATGTTAAGATCATTGTCTTTGCATTTTGTTTTAAAAAATGGATGTACATTGCATGAATAGTGAACTGTCTGTAGACTTATTTATTGTTGCTTGACACAAAATACAGAAGCTATTTTCTGATGTAAATACTAAATTCAGGACACTGAGATATTTTCTTTCTCAGAATGTTGCAAAGTGTGAGAGAATGAGTATCCTTGGCTTGGGGAATGGGAAAGAGGTTAAAGCTATTGTCCTGTACCTCTGTGAGGTCCTTTCTTCAGGCCAGAAAGGTTCTTGGTTGAGCAATAAAGACTAAATTTTAGAGGAACTATGTGAGTCATTTCACTTATTTACCTTTTCAAGCCCTTTCTCTTTATATCATTTACTTAAAAATACTGTCGAGCCCGGTTACTTTTATGAGGTGTATTAGTGTTAATAAAAAATAAAAATAATAAAATACAACAGTGATATTGGTAAGGCTGAATAGCCAGAAACTATACTAAACTACTAGGAATTAACCAATGCAATTGTCTAATCAAATTTACCATTTAAATTGAGTCAGTATTTTAACGAATGAATTGTTATTGGACTACATCAACTGGTCAAACCACTAAGTGAACATACCTAGTAATCAAATCAGGCAGCATCTTCAGCTTTGCTTAATGTATGAAGTCCATTTTAGATACCTTCAATGCCTTAAGTAACTTGGTGTTTAGCTGAGTAAAAGTAATAAGAAAAATGGTTAGGCATAAGTATCTTCCTTAAATTTCATTCATTTACTGATATGGTGTTTTCATCCCTCTAAGTGCCACCCAGTAGTTAAGATGTCAAATTTACACCCATGCTTCTTTGAGAGGAAGCTTCAGCAGCTTTCCCACAAATGCTGCTTCCCTCCTGCATGCTGAGGGAAATGCTGAGCCAACTGCAGCCCAAAAAGCATCCACTGGTGCCCCTGCTCGCTGCACTGCACAGGTGTCAGCATGCACAACATCACCCTAAAAACACATAGCAGGGACATTCCTTGTAGAAAAATGGAAGATGTGTAGCTAGGAAAAATACTGGTAAGACACTGAGAATGAAGAGTTTGACCTCCTTCTGCTTCCATGGTCTGATTGCACAGAACTGGGGCTGGCTGATATAATATCTCTTGATGTTCACTGACAGTCGAATCCTTTGAACAATGAAATACTAGTTAGACTGAAATGCTTAACGAATCTTGGCTGACTAGCCAAGTCAGCTATAGAGGCACTTTCTTGTCAGTATTTTTGAGTTTTAAAAGCAAACACCTGACCTGCCATTTTGTTTTGACCCTGAAAAAAAATGACTTTTCTCCTATGACTCAACCTTTATAATCAGATGAATCCCCATTCTCCGGATACAGTCAGCTTTACACTATGTTATGCAACTGGACAGGACTCAGGCACCTGTAAGAGAGCTATTTACAGCAGTCCAGCAGGGCAGAATCCCAAATACAGAGTTACAGGCTCAGCCTCCTTATATTGGATGACTTAGTTTTGTTAGAAACACTGTCTAAAAATCCAGTATACTGAACAACAAAATACTGATGCCTAAACAATAAGATGGATAAGGAGAGAAGGGGGAAAATCTGACTCTTGAGAGATGAGCTTGTGTAGTGGGTTTACGTGGCAAGGTTTTGGTAGCAGGGGGCCACGGGGGTGGCTTCTGTGAGAAGGATACAGAAGCTGCCCATGTTTGGTAAGGGCCCCACTGTTGACCAGAGCCGAGCCAATAAGTGATGTTGTTTTGCACCTCTGTGAGAGCATATTTAAAACAGGAAAAAAAAAAAAAAACGCTGCACCACACAGCAGCTGGGAGAGTGAGAGGAGTGAGGAACAGCCTTGCATGCACCAAGGTCAGTGAAGAAGGAGGGGAAGACGTGCTTCAGGCACCGGAGCAGAAGTCCCCTGTGGCCTGTGGTGAGGACCACGGTGAAGCAGGCTGTTCCCCTGCAGCCCATGGAGTACCACAGTGGAGCAGGGTTCCACGCTGCAGCCCGTGGAGGAGACCATGGTGGAGCAGGTAGACCTGCACTGACAGAGACTGTGGCCTGTGGAAGACCCCTGCCGGAACAGATTCCAGGCTGGACTTGTAGCCTGTGGAGAGGAGACCATGCAGGAGCAGGTGACCTGGCAGGAGCTGCTGCCCGTGGGGGACCCAGGCTGGAGCAGTTTGCTCCTGAGGCATGGACCCCATGGTACGGACCCATATCTGGAGCAGTTCTTGAAGAGCTGCTGCCTGTGGGAAGCCCACACCGGATCAGTTCAGCAAGGACTGCATCCCGTGGGAGAGACCCCACAGCACAGGGGATGAGAGGGACCGAGAAGGAGAGGCAGAGAAGAAGCGCTATAGACTGACCATAACCACCATTCCCCCGTTCCCCTGCACCACTTGGGGGGAGGAGGTGGAAGAGGGTGGATGGGGGGGGGAAGTGCTTTTGGTTTCTTTCTTTTGTTTCTCACTCCTCTAGCTTGTTAGTAGTAGGCAATAAATCTTACTATCTCCCTATGTTGAGTCTGTTTTGCCCGTCACAATAATTACTGTCTGATCTCCTCATCCTTATCTCAACCCTTGAGCCCCTTTCATCATATTTTCTCCCTGTTCCTCTTTGAGGAGGGGGAGTGAGAGAGCGGTTGTGGTGGAGCTCAGCCACCCACCTGAGTAAAACCACCACAGCTGGTTGTGAAACAAGGCTTCAGATAGGCATCTTCTGCTCAAACTGCAGAGTTCCCTTATGCACATACAGATCAGCATAAAATAATGAGATCCATGTTGCAGATTTTTTTCCTGATTTTAAATTGCATTATTTATTTATTTATTAATTTTCCCAGCAGAAGCAAGAACAGTGACCCGAAAGTCTCTCCTTCCACGTTAACTTCCTATATGGTAGGACTCTGGGGAAATATTCTCTCTCATGTTTGATGCTCCGGTTCAAGAAATTGTGTAATCTTTCCTTTAGTTCACATGAAAAGAGTCACCTGGTTTCAAAGTTCTTGCATGAGTGACATAAAAGGTATTTTCATGTGGGTCTGAAGTGTTAGGATGCAGTCTAAATCTAAACAAGTTCAATAAAATATTAACAGTTTTGTTAGTAAGCAACAACAACAAAAATCAGTCGAGAGTAAAAACTTTATTTAGAAATCATATATTTCTGTTGTACTTGGGGAAAGCAATGTAATTAACAATGACTAAGGTGACTGTATTTAATAATATTGGGCTTAAAAAGTATTACAGTTCTCTGCATCCTTCTTCTCCTCCTGCTATCCCTCTCTTCCTATAGTCTGTCACTTTCTTACCCGGTACTGCTGAGCCCTGCTGCCAGGAGTACCTTTCCTATCACCTAACAGTTTCCTTCGACCTCTCCTGCTTTTGCTTACAAAAACTAAGATATTTTAGATACTGTTACATACTTCAGGGCAGGAAAGGTGAAAAGGAAGCAATCAGTGGTGGAACTGAACACATTTCTGACTAAAGTTTCATGATTTACAATAAATACATAGGGAAAACTTCCTTAACTTCTTAGCTTTTGTAAAAGCACAGTCCTGAAGACTGTACAGTTATAAAGAAATCACTCTTGCTTAACATTCTTTTTCAGGTTTGATTCCATAATTTAGAAAATTAAAACTGACTTTTTTTTTCCCCCTGCTCTTTCCATGTAAAGACTAGAAGTGCAGTTGTTTTGACAGGGTTTGAGACTATTCATTATCTTCATCAGCAGAGTACACCAAGATGTAGATCTTAAGAGGTATAGAAGTGCTTTGAGTATTTGATGCCTTTAAGAAAGGCATCATCTCTATGGCTTTCTATCAAAATGATGATAATTTCAAGCATTAGCTAAAATTGACCACTCTAGAGATATGCCTTCCTTCTCTCTGGGTTATGAAAGCTGTTGCTGTGCTCTAGAAGTAACCCAATATACCAATACAAAATACAAGTACACTGGGATCTGTTCTGTCAGTATTTCCCCCAAATTCTCCAGCACATATCAAAGCTGTTGTACAAGCGCAGGTTTCTTCCTTCAATCCTCAGTTTTTTGTTATCTCACTGATATTTAGATATCTACAAGCCATGAAATGCAATACAATGATTTCTTAGCTCATTAGTTGTTATTTTTTTCCCTAATAACGACATATTGCTTTGAAATCAGACAATTTATTTTTAATTAATCAGACTTGCATATATGTCAGAAAAGTTGTGAACAAAATTAAAAGCTATTATATGAAACTAATGCAGCTCCAGAACAGTCTTTTGTAAGCTTCAAGTACTACTTGTACCACTAAGGGGTCTTTTTTCTGCTGACATACCAATGATACAAAAAATCTATATCCGAGTTTGGAAGCTATCAACAGATTATCTTCCTGGACCAGTTTGCCTGAGATTCCCTCTGAAGCCTTTCAAAACATTGGTTATGGCAGCAGGAGAGACAGCAATGTAAAGCTGTGCAGCAGATTAGGAAAAATAAGGAGCTCAGATAAATTGGCCCTGGGATTTTGAGATCTCCATTGTCCCCAGTGCCATTACACACCTGGTGCATATTATTAATAAAATAGATTGTTCTTGTACATTGTAATATTATTTTGCCTTTAATAACTTTTAACTAATACATTAAATTTATTGTTAACATTTTTACAGTGGCTTCATTTTTACTGATAAAAGAATAAAGAGAACCAAAAATATCGTGAAAATTGGCTTTTGTATGAGGCAATTTCAAATGTGAAGGTAGGTGTTTCATAAGACTTTGCTCACCAATTTCTACTGTTTTGAGCATTCCTATGTCACATGAAATGCTTTTGGAGAAGAATGACTAGCAAGAAACAGGTTATCACATTCACTGCTAGCATTGGAATAATAGCAGGAAATATGCAAGAGAAAAACATTTTAAACATATTTTGAAGTATGGTATCAGAACAAAATCCATATGGTTGATTATTGGTTTTTAAATTCTGTTATAATAGTCTCTACCATGTTCATACCAAAGTAATTTTCAATACGCAATTTTTAATTTCTTTGTCTTCTCATGATCTTATTCAAAGTTCAAAAAATGTCCTAGCCTGAGAGTTGCTTAAATTTACAAGAGTAAAGTAAGATAATCGGTGTGGGTATGGGTGTGTACATGTGCACACACAGTGTACTATTTAAGTTCTGAGTATCTTTGTTTGGGGAAAAGTGAGAAAAAAAATCTTAGTGAAAATATTTTATAGGGAAATATATCTGATTTTGTAGTGAAATAGATAATACAATACAGTTTCTGTTTGGCCTACTGTCATTTCAATCTTCCATCTTGAAGTCTCTGAAAATGTGATCATTTACTCAAAGGTAATCTTCTCTAACCAAATATATATATAAAAAAATCTTCTCTAACCAAATATAAAAAAGGGATATTGTACACATGTGAGAAAGTTCAAAATGTGAATAACTACAAAACTTTAGATACAGATGCAAGATAATGATCAGGATCTCTGGATCATTACTAATTCACAGTCAAGTGCATTAAATAACAGATTTGGGGAAGGTTTTTATTTTTATTTTTTGTAAAAAATTTAAGGCAAAAATGAAGAAATGATTGACTATTAAAGAAGAATAGGTATTCATTTTTATCATTTGTTCTGCCTTTCTTGATTGTATTTGTTGTTGTTGTTTTTTTCTTTTTAGTTTTTGTTATCTTTTTAATTTGGTGCACAGGTGTCAGGATGGAAACTTTTACCTAAACCTTCCTGTCTGCCCCTCATAATATAAAAAGAAGATCTAGTCAAGGTCAAACAGTTCATTAAGCATTTCACAGGGAAAAGCCCACACCCAGAGGACTGCATGAAGCTAGAGACTGTGTGACTCCATTACTCACACTTGCCCCACAGCAGGATAATTGGGACCTCATTAGTGCTCCTTAGGAGAACGACTTCCAAACTGGAACCAGTCCAAAAAGTCAGCGTTCTTAATTAATAACAGTCAGTGCTATCTGTCCTATATGAATGCTGCGAGTCAGATTCTGAGATTTAAGTGTCTGATTATTCCTTTTTCCAGCTTAAATCCACAGAGACTCTTGTGGAACTCATCACATAAGCATAATAAATTTCATCCCTAATTGAAAAAGCAATACACTTAAAGTCCCTTCTAATGACTTGCATGTAAAGGTGGTTGCTTATATAATTTTAGATTTATACTATTATCCAAGTCACATTAAAAATCCATAGTAATAAGACAACTTGGTAGTGCTTTAACTTTGAAGCCATTATTTAAACAGAACAAGAACAAACAACAGGCATTAATTTCCTCGTGAAATCCTTGTTTTACTGAAATAAATTAGCTTAGAAAGTTTAGATAATCAATTTTATGAATTTTTACATCTTCTTCTCTGTGAAAGCTTTATACTCAGTTTCACCTTCTACCAGCAGGCAGAGCTGACAATATGCACAGAGAATTTGCTCATGGGGTTGTGGGCTGCAGGAGGAAGCACAAGCATTGCAGGTGTGCATTCTGGCCATGCACCTGTCCAGCACAGCCACACACTTTTCAAATGGCCAGAAACTGTGCAGCAGCTCATGCAAAATAAAATGCCTGGGTCAATCCATAGGAAGCACTTTTTTTTTTTTTTTACGTTTTTTTTTTTTTTTCCTATTTATTTGTTCCTCTTTTGCCACCAAGGAAACAAAAACATAACACACTCATTTGAATATGAAATGAAACAGTCATTTTCCACTTAGCAAACAAAAAATTAGTGACATTTTCATGCTGTATTATACTATAAAAATTTGCCTTTCTCAGTCTGCTCATAAGCCTGTCTTTCCTTGTTCTGTGATATGTTATGTAAAAAATGTAGTTAATTTTTTTTTTAAAAAAAAACACTTTACATTTACACTACAAACCTGAACTGTCTTTCAGGTATTATACAGCAGAGCTGGTGACTGAAATGTAAATTTCAAGCGATTTATAAAGGCAAAATCCAGTTATTTTGCATAGTCATTAACATAATATTTTCATGATCTCTGAAGTATATGGATTTCCCTCTGACTCACACATGCACACCCAGAACTACTTGTTAGTCACCCCCTATATTTAAGTCACAGAACAACAAAATGCAGGGAACAACATAGTTAAAGCATATTAGGCCTCAGGAAAGCTACACTTTAACGTATTAATCACAGTCACTAATCAAAATATGAAAGTTTTATATCACAGTCTTGCAATTACGTTTTCTTGTTTTAGCACAGAATCAATATTACATAAAATATAGTGAGAAAAATGATATAATGGCATGTATGCATATACATATATGTGAGTGTGTATGCATATGAGAAAGTGTTTTTTTGTTTGTTTGTTTGTTTGTTTGTTTGTTTGTTTTTCCCTCCAAATAATTTCTTCAGCATTTTTACCATTATTTGCTCTGGAATCTGGTGACCCAAAACACGGGTCTTCATTATCAGTCAAAAGGGAGGCCAATGTGCATTCATAAAGGAACTTGATGTCATTTGCATCTGATTTTGCAGACAAGAAGACTGTGCAAATATGAAGAGAGGAGACTTAAATGGTGAGAGAGTAAAAAGGAAGGTGAATGCAATGCTTTCAAAGTTGAGAGTGGTTGTTTTAAAATGTTAGCTTTTGTAAAAGCCTATTGATTTTGCACCACCATCACCAGCAAAATCAGTGTACAAAGGAAAACGTGATTAGTACTGTGACTGCTCTCCTTCCAGTTCCTAAGAAGATAGTGTTCTTTGTCTAGTGGCTCCACCTGGGCTCCAAAGAACAGCACTATTTTGAGAGGGCAGTGAGTCTCAAATGGTTGATCAGTTTCTTAGAATGCCCCTGGAAGGAGAAAAAAAAAAAAAAAAAAAAAAGTCTCGTGGTTAAAGGTTTGGATGGTGCTGAAGTCTTGAACAAGAATCAAATCTCAGTCCTTGGTTGATTCTGTTTACACTGTATATTCACGTACAGCCTTAGATATTGATTAGAGCAACATCCTGGAGGGACAACTTTTATGTAAATAATAAAGAATACTTGAAGGAAACATCACCACAACTGCTGTATGTAGAAAGGACTTATTTCATGATGGTTGGCAGCATAGTTGTAGTATAAAATAAATTATGATGAGTTGTTTAACTACAAAAAATCAAAGTTAATAACATACATGATGCCAGAGGATATAATTTAGGGGAGTTGATGTATTTCAGAGGGTCACACACAGCTGCATTTTATTTATTTATGCAAGGATTATTGCTACTTACAATGCTAATTAAAATCACTTGAAGTAATAGGATTAAAACTTGACAAAAATCAGACCAAGTGAGTTTTAAACCATACTAGTGGTAACATTTCCCCTTCAGATTTCTGACTATCTAAGCAGAAGGCATGAATTTGTAATTATTTCTATGCATATATGTTTATATCTGCCCTCTTGGACAGAATATAGGAGGGATGAATTGTACAGCATGTCATTCCAAAAAAAAAATAAAAAAAGAAAGTGGGGCAGTGAATATTAGCAGTGCCTGTTGATCTTATTATTGTGTTCTTTCTGACTTCATTGAAAGTGAGAGATTATCATTAAGCCATGATCCATAAAATTTCTTAGACATGTGTGTAACTTTAAAGAGAGATACCTTAAACACTTTAGGCATACGTGTCCAATTTAAACATCTGTTTAGCTCAACCAAGTTGCCTGCAATCTGTTTCACCAAAACTCGAAACTGTTATGAAAAAAGTAAAATACAGCACAGATTCTATATCTGGATCCACCAAACTGCATCTGTAAATCCCTTTCCCTCTCCCTCCCCTTTTCCCTTTCTCTTTCCTACTGGGAAGGCTCCTAATTTCTATGAGGATTTGAGTGAGGAAGGGGTGTTAGTTTTGCTTGATGAAGAAGCAAAGTATTTCAGTTTCCTTCCTCAACAATCATAGTGATTCAGAGATATATTTGCTATTAAAACCTGGCATTTTTATGCAAAGCTTTCTCTTAGGCAAAGCTTCTAGTGCAACAAAGAGGTCTTACCAACAATTGTCTTTCTGAGCTCTTATCTATCTGGTCTCATCTTCCTCTTTTTAACATGAAGATTCTCATTTTCAATTTGGTTAGTGCTTTCAGCTCCATTACTTATAATTTCTTTACAGTCCTTTACAGTCCTTAAAAAGCTTTTGCAAATATATTTTCCACATAGAAATCAGAAATGAAACTTCTGCTTAGGAAAAAAAGGAAATAAAGGAAAGTCAATTCAGGCAGGTGGTGTTAAGCAGGACACCATGTAGATTGGACTGCATTATTTTGGCAAACAGAAATAAAATCAAGAAGGAAAATTTTGAATTTTTCTGCCAAATTGGAAATGGTCAAAATTTCACTGAATGTGCTTTTAAAGAGTTGCACTAGAATTAGGGGAGGAAAAAACAAACAAACAAACAAACAAAAAAAAACAACAACAACAAAAAAAACCATGCACAGTTAGATACTTTTTGGGGAAAATAAAGTGCCTTACTCACCAGACAAAATTTTGATCAAACTCTTGCAATAACCTTTGAGATGTGTCTGATTTTGATTGCTGCCTTTTACAGAAGGAATGGAGCTAGACAGATACAGCTGATATTTAGTCCAGAGAGCTGCTGGGAAAAAAAAAAAAAAAAAAAAAAGAGGTTAGAGCTAATGTACAAGGGAAATCTGATTGTTCTGAATAGAGTGGCGAGTAAAATGATTTCCAGTGAAAGCACTGTGCAAATTTATATGATTTGGCGGGTAAGGAATATGTTCAAAACAAAGTGAAAAGCACACATGCTTAGATAATTGATATTAAAATCACTACTTAACCAGTGATTGCTATGAAAGTCATGATCATATTTGTAGAATAAAACATTAGGACATGTTGAATGTACCTCTCTATAAGTAACCATAGTAGTCTGCTTTTCAGTGACATTTATTTTGACATTTTATCTTCAATATTTCATTAAAAAAAAGAGTTTATCTTCTTTACAGCAAAATAAAAATGGATCACAAGTTTCTGTGGGGATTTTGTCACCATTTTCCTTCTAATTTTTGTGACATGTCATCTTTCCAGGTATTACATTATTTTTAAAGGCATGATTTAGCATATAATTTTTATGAAACCAAAAGTTTGTGAATCTTCCTGTGGACTAAGAGGCACATAGGTCAGACTGGTGGGGCCCTGTGTAATGTTATGAAATAGGAATTTGTGTAAAGATACTGTCATAGTTATAAACTAATGGTGATGACTTTTGTTTATATTCTGTATGTATACACATAATATTTAACATTTCTGGTAAAAGTGTTTGAGAACTTGAAAACCTAGAGATGTCGTTCTTTCTTTCATTTAATATTTACTAGTTGTTCCTCTGGTAAGTAAGGCAGACACTTTTGTATTTCTTCCTACTTGAAAAAGAAGCAATAACCACCTTCACTGAAATATTAAAAGGAAATATGGTTTGTTAAGTCTTAATTTATGGGAACATTTTACATAGCTTTAGGAGATATGACTAGAATTCATCAAAAGAAACTAGCAGAGAACATGTTCGATACAAGAATCTAATTCTTCATGTAATGAGCAATTAAGCTGTAGAAGTTTTTGCGCAGAATGCTGTGAGCGTTAAAAGCCAACATAAGTTTGAAATCAAACTGACAATTTCTTGAAAGGATAAACCCAGCTGAGGGTCATTAAACACTAGAGAAACACTTTTAAGTGTTTGAGGGAAGTCCCCTGGATTGTAGCATTTTAGGGGACAGAATAATATTTGTTGGCTGTATTGTTCTTGTTCTGCCTCATATTCTTACCTAGGTAGTCATGAATAATAACTGTTAAAGCTAAGACACCAACCAGATTAACTTTTGATCAGACCAAGTGCTTTTCCTTTTACTTTTTAGGAATAGTAAATTCTTAGTTCATAACAGAATTAAGAATAAAAACAGTAACAACAGTATTACTGGTAAAATTAACAAAAAATAATGTTTTGTAGTTCTGGAAAAGTTATAAATAAGCCAAAAGTTGTATTTGTGTAATAGGTAGAGGAAAGTAGTGATTGGTTGATGAATAATTAAATTTTGAAATGTTAAATGGTGTTTTGTAGGAACACTTCTAGAATACATTCAGAATACTTTGCAATTTTATTTTCTAAATCAAAGAGTACATAGTCCTTAAAATTCAGAATGTGTTTTATGTTGTTTGATTAGATAGATAATGTAAGTAAATGTAAGTATGTTTTTTCAGTTTCCTTTTTGGATAAATGCCCCCAAGAACATTAGTAGAACTTGACATGGGAATTTAAAATTTCATTCTCAAAAATGTATCTTTTGAAATTCACTTGCAATCAAAATTAATGTTAATGATTATTTTTGCTAATGTAAAAATCTTATATAAGAAAAAAATCTTTGCTACAATTAAAGAAAGTAGAAAGGGCCTACAAAGATACTGGAAGCCATTAAATATTCTACTAAATTAATCTGATCTGCTAAATTGAAGAATCTATTAGAAATCTATTTTAATCCAGTGCTAATACTCTGGGAATTCGTCTGATATTATTTGTTTGCCACAGGGTTATCATTACTTTCTAAGTCTTGGAAATGGGAAGATAACTTTTCTTTCTTTTTCTTAGCACAAAACTCTAATGAAAAGCCCTCAAAAAGACATGATTTTTGTTATTCGGAGTAAAGACACATTTTGGTCCCATGTTCTGGAGAGGACTTGACATGTAAGTCCTCCCAAAATATTTTTTTCCCTGTTTCTGCTTCTAAGAATATGAAGTCTATAGATGGTTGGCTCTAAATTTGAATCTAGCCATAGCTGTTTTTAGGGGAATGAGGAGAAGGAAATATAATCAAAGGAGTAAATAAAAAGACTGAAAACTTAGTTTTAACTTATATATATATATGAGGAAAAAACATGTCTTGTGGACCACAAAGTCCAAAAGATCTCCAGAATTCTGAGAGATATATAGTTTATTTAATTTGATAAAAATATCTTGATAGAAATAACTTTATTTTTTACTGCTCCAGTGCTCAGCATGTATTCTGCCTTATACAAATGGGAATTTTCTTCTGTCTCCATAATCCACACATGCCATACATACCTGGTAAAACAAAACATATTTATTGGGCTGCAGACAGCTTACTAAACTTCTGAGTAAATATGATTTTTGTCACACATGTGTAACCAGCAGCAGCTTGGTGGGTACTGGTAGGCTAGGGAGACTCCAGTGCAGCTTTCAGATCTCCCGTGGGCACCAGGGACAAGAAAACATGCAAGAAAACAGGAGGAGAAACCATGTAAAAAAGGTCAAGAAAACCTGAAAAAGAGGAGGCAGTGACTTGCTACAACACTCCACCTACCCAGACGCTCTTGGGACTGTGGCAGTTGGCAGCAACCCCTGTACTCATGTTCTCCCCGAGGAAGGCTGATGCTGTCGACCTTGGGGCCAGGAGGGCACTTGAGGACTGAGCATGACACCAGGCAACAGTGGTAGGTACTAGTAGATTCTCTTAAGTTATTTTTTATGTATATACCTTAATAATTTATTGTATATAGATATACATTAATTAATTAATACATTAATTATACATTATTAATAAGATTATTAATAAGGCTTCTTTCCAGTTAGATTATTTGGGCTATCAGCTGCTTTAAAAACAAATTGGGATTCTTGTCTCCATACATATGGTGTGTCCCTCTTTGTTCATTATAGGCTACTGAATGTAAAATGTCCAACATTAAGTACCCAGTATCGATCCTTTTTCACAGATGGGAAAACAGTAAAGTGAGCCATATGGAGAGTTAGTACTAAACATAGTATTAGAGATTGCTAATTCATTCTAACTAATTTCATTACACTTCTTTGTATATATAAATAATAAGTTATGAAAAATAAGATGAATAAAAGTAATACTTTTAAATAATAAAACAGCTTATCCTTGATCTTTTTATTTATTTATTTATTTTAAGAAAAAGATTAAGGCAATCAATATTTTGACTGGGAGAATAAAACAATAGAAACTGTAAAGCAGGAATCAAATTATAAAATGTTTCTTCATTACAGCATTCATTGCTGTTAAGCATGAAGATATATGAGAGGTCTGAATGGGAAAACAGACTAATGATTACAAGATTCAAAATATCCCTGCACAATTGAAAATAACAACAAAAGCATTGAAAAGAAGGGCTGTACGTATTAGGAAGATTTTATTCCATACAGAGTTGTGATAGATAGCAAGTAAAGCACTAAATATAAATTTAACAGTATAGATGATTTATATTCTCAATGCATTGTTTAGATACTGTTTTTCTTGTTTAATGCACACAGACCGGCACATATCAAGACATCTCCACATACACAGGAAAAGAACAGAAGTTATGCGCAATTTCATAAAGTAAAAATTGTTCATGATCTGGAGAGGCATGGAAGATGAGTCTTGTTCTGTCACTCAAATCACAGTGCTGAAAGCCAGGGCTGTTCCCCACACCGACCTTCACTGGGATATCAATATATATAACAGATGGCCACTACCAGCATGTGCTGTACCATTCTGACACTTCACAATAAGTGCAGGTGCCAAGTGCCAACCCTCCGTGCTAGTTCTATGCAGATTTGGCCTCTGGGAATGATCCTGATTTTCTCCAGTCAGAAGAGTCAGCACCAATAGTTTCAGCTGAGTTATCACCAGAGACTTGGTGTGAAACCATCCTTCTCCTTTGTTCATTAGGGGAGTTTTATCTGAGCAGTAAAATGTCATCATTCTCCCAAAGTAAACTGAGCTCTTTACTCTTGCATCTTCAGTCTGGAGCTCTTTGACACAATTGTCCAAAAGGTTTGGGTGAATTTACCTGATATTTTTCCATTTTTTACAAATGACCTAGTAGAAATGGTGACAATTTGACAGAGTAATTCAATATATTAATTTTGCAGCACATTCAGTATGACCGCAAGTTGTCTTTTCAAACCATACTGACCAAGTGTTTTTGCAACAGGCAAGATAATCACATCAGAATTAAGAATGAAATTGTAATGATGAGAAGTATAAAAAGAATCAAAATTTCATTTTTGCACCTTTCTATTTTATCACAGTGGCCTTTTTTTTCCCGATTTCAATTTTTTATTCTTATCTTGTAAAATTTGTAAATGATAATCATTTTAGTTACATAACATTACTCCTTTTAGCACAAAAACTTAGCCATAGTTCACAATTCTCTTTGTGAAACATGGTGAGATCAAAAATTAATTTCACCATGCTCAATCAATTATTATCTGGAAAGGTAAACAGTCAACAGCTACATTTGATAAATATCTTGATAACAGTTTGGTTAAGATATTATGCAAAAGATTTTTTCTCTTTGAAATAGAAGCTCTCCAACAGTTATGTCTCCCAGTACTCTCTTCATCCTAAATTGTATTTAAAATTCATTCAAATATTTAAGCCAGCTCTAGTCCAGTGGTACATGACTTACATGCATACAATTTTGTGGAATTAAGAACTCATTATGAATTATGCATGCAAAATGTGCTTTTTTTTTCCCATAAACATACATATAAATTTGATCACCTAAACAAAATGAATAGTAAGCGTTTGACACAGCCCCTGAAATAAATGGTGGTTGATGCTCCACATATCTTTATCACCTTGGGTACATGCTCCAAACAAAGCTTGAACTGTCCTATTCATTTCCTTTCTACTCCAGCTGATTCTTGGTACACAGAATTGAATCCTTCTATAAAATAGCCTGAGATGTCCTATCTTATGTGATATAAATCTGTGCCCCAAAATGACAAAGAAATTCATTTTCTAAACTCCAGAAAGACATGGGATACGATTTCTAGTGCTTCTAAAAGAAAATTTTGGGTCACTTTTTGACGAGTTAACAAAAACTAAGGTATTTATAATTTATTTTCTATTGCACTCATACCAAATGAGAGTGAAACTCTTTTGGTTTCTGGCTAATGCATTCAAAAGTCCCTTGGCCATCACAGTGAAAAGGAAACCTGCAGCCAGACTTCACAATTTGTAAAACCTAGGCAGAAGTAAAGGGTACCTACATGTACCCTTGATAGAGGTAAGACAGAATTTTCTCCTCTGGTTTGGGGTGATTTTTTTTTCTGTCAGAGGTGTGTGCGGTATTTTTGAAATAGATGGAAAAATAGATGATCAATAGTTGATTAATAATGATAAAAAAATAAAAATCTAGCTTGTCTCTTCTTTCATTTCTAGTACTTTCCCATTACTTTTTCAGGAAACTTCCACTTATGTCTATAAAGGATTGGAAAATATGTGCAAATATCAGAATAATTCATTAGTAAATTTTGCTGTGCTCTTGCAGTTGTCATGTTAATGCTCTCTATCATATGTAGATACTCAATTCTCTCCTTCACTCCCCTCACAGTTCTCTATTCTTTCTTATTCTTTCTGCACTGATGCACAGCCCCAGTTTCCTTCATTACTCCTCATTTTAAGCAGTAGCTTGCCAGGGCTTTGTCAGGGCTGGAGTCATAGTCAACTTAAAGACCCTGGAGCTGGGTATCTGGATTTCAGCCTCTCTATCCCAGCAGTTAAAATTGTTCTTTTGTGCATCTGCATTTCTTCTGTGTGTGAGTTAGAAATTCACTTTGTATGCAATTTTGCGTCTTTAAATTTTTTAACTGCCCTTAAATAACAAGTTGGTTTATTTATTTATTTATTTATTCCCAAAAATGACCTTCTGAACTCAAAGTACTCTTGTCTAGAAATTTGGTCCAGAGGATGTTAATTCCACCAACAGGTACACCTTTGCAACTTTGTCTTTTCAAGGAATGTTCTTTGGAGTCTCAAAGGGGTGTGCCTACATTCTCTGGCATCCATACTGCCCATTATTGTGGATTACACAGTCCACAGGGAAGGGTTTTGAGGAAAACAACAGGAAGTAGTAGATGAAAAGAATTTGATTTCTGCTTTCATGTGAAGGAGGGAAATCTCTATTTGGAGGAAAATGTCTGTAAATAGATTCAGAAAGTATAATTTGTCTTCACCTCTTTTTAAATTATGATATTTAACTGTATATTAGAATAGGACATAGTTCTTCCCTACTTCTTCCAGTGTGTGCCTACAGTCTATGAAATGCTTTAGAAGAAGAAATAATAATAATAATAATAAAAACTTTTTCCAACAACAAAATGGTGATGTCCAGTGAGATATGTTCTTCTCCAGCACGTTAAAAGACTCTGCCAGATGCTTTATTCCTTTAACATTTGCAATGTTTTTTATTTCTGTCCTCATGAGTCCTGCTGTTTCTTTTAAGGCTGGAAATGGTAAATGTTGGTGCAAACTCATTTGCATCAAAAATACCGAGCTTATCACAAAGTAATCTAAGAACAAATGCCCAAGGCTCCAGAACATGTATTTAACCACATTCTGTTTCAGTGTATATGAAATGAAAGCCAAAGCTATATCTCAGGCTATATCCTAGTAAAGGGGTTATATAGTTTTCTTAAGAAGTTTGGGTTAGGAAATTTTTTTGTTGCAGTTCTTTGCTGGCTGAATTGGAATGTGACTTACCTTTAACTCTCTATCTATGGTTTTACTTAATTGAAAGTAAAATGACCCTGAAACAAGACCTTTGTTCCAAATAACCTAAAGCATGATTTGGTAAGAGAGTCTGAATCAAACAGCTTTTCTAGATGTTACGAAATGTTACAGCTGGTTCATTAAAAATAATAAACTTACAAAAGAAATGATACTTGATTATAAAAGACTATAACTTTTAACTTTTTTTTTTTTTTTCAAGGACTAGGAGGTCAGAGAGGTAAAGAATGCAGAATGATCTGATGGAGATGATGAGAGAAATTAGGTCCCATGAGTCTGCCATATGAAGGAGGAGAGACAGCAGATAGCTCTGTGGCCTGTCTTGGTCCCATCTTCTTGATACCTATATGCCCCTTCTGATAGAATATTAAGTAACTTGCTCCAAATAAGATGAAGTTTGATTGTTTCTGTCTCCAGAGTGATGGTCTTCTCCCAAGGCACTGTATCCACTATGAGGATACAAATGCACACCTTGAGAGTTTATCTTTTTGTTTTTCTTCCCAAAAAAGAAAAGCCATTATTACTTCCTCTTGCTTGCTTGTTGTAGTCACAGCCTAGGGTTGTACGGAGAATTTCAATGTGGATTTAAGGTGCACTGAGCTGAGAAGGCTTTTGGCATTCCAGATGGTTTGAGCTCCTCAAGGAAAAGAAAGTATGGTCCATTCAATGAGTCCTAGTAAGAGTAGTTTTCAAATAACCAGAATCACATTTATTTTAAGCAACATGATATTGTACTTAGTTGTTTAAGACCAGACTTTTAAAGGCAGTTTGGCACCTGGAATTCAAACAAAATGCCAAGATAAAGTGTACTACCTCTGACTTCAATGGGAGTTAAGTGCTTTTTGAAACTAAATCCCATTAAATATTTGTTTGCATTATCTTAAAATAATATTTTTTTTCAAAAGAGAAAACAAAACAAAAACAAACAAACAAAAACATTTCAGGGCAAATCTAAAAAGTTGTTTCCTTGCAGACATTCCCGTTGACTTATAAAACATCCCATTAACATGACCAGGCTGGCAGTGATTCAGTACAGCTTGCTGGAGCTGATTAAGCACTAACTGTCCTCACTCTCTTGTGGTCTCCTCACTGGTAGTTGGGCTCCTCTTGCTCTTATGGCTTGGACCCCTGAAGGGGGTGTCAGCTGCCCCAGAGACCCACTTACTACCCTGTAGGTAGCCTGGTGACTCTCCCCATCTTTGTATTACTACAATGTCTGCTGAGCCCTAGCCTGGCTTGATAACTATACAACTCTGTGTAGCAAGGGTTTATTTGCATATACAAGACTTGCTTTCATTGAAGGCAGAGGTAATCCTTGTTGCTGACTTTACTGTAAGAATAAGGAGATTGCTTCATTCCAAAAAGGTAAGCTGGTCTTTATCACAATTGTAAGGTATGTTTAAGTAAGTGGATGTGGTGTTTTCATATTATAATATCTAAGTGGTTTTATATTATAATATCTAAGTGGTTTTATATTATAATATCTAAGTGGTTTTATATATATACATATATACATATATAAAGCTATTTTTTATTATAATTCGGTACCGTAAATTACTGTAAAGAAGTTTCATCTGCACCTTATTACTTGATTAAAATTATTCTCCATTAAGTCAGTGAAACAGAGTTATCAGGACTTTACTCTTTTCCATTTTTTTTTTAATTTTATCTGTAAAACCACCCTGCTGAATTTTTTAATTCTCTATGTTTCAAGTTAATAAATTCACTTTAGAAATTTGGGACTCTTAATTTATGCAGGAACAACAAATATGAAAATACAAGCATATTAACATATTCAGTGAATGATGTGTATAATGATGTAATATTTCTTGTTTATTTGAGGTGATGGGTGCCTTAAGCGCCCAATGGGTTTAAGCATGGGTAAAAACAAAGACTGCCAGTTTAGGACCATCTACATGTGGATTTAGGTAACACATTTTGGGCATCTGTCAGCATGTTGGTCTAAAATTATATTTCAACTACTGAATTAAAATTATTTTCTGCAAATGTTTTATTTCTTTTATTAAATCTGTTTGTTAGGTTTCTGTTATTAATGCATGCTTAAAAATGCTGTATCATTCTAAGTTCTATGTTATTTTTAAGATTACTAAATGACATGGCTAACACTGATGAAATTGTGGTGAAACAGTGTTGATAGTCTGCTTTTGAAAGGTGTGTCACTAGATCAAAGTTCATCTATTAAATTCTTTACTCTGAATGATCAGCTGACACACAGCATTTCAACATCATGCTTTGTCCTCAGAAGGTAAAGCATGGGCTTGACCTGGGTATAATTCACTGAACTTTTCATTTTCATGGCTCACTATAGAACCTTACAGTGGAGATATCTCTCTTTGTTACTAAGACTTTGCTGGCAGTAATACGTCTTCATATGCTTCTGTCTTTGAAGAAACAGAAATCAGCCTTGATAATTCACTTCTAGGTTCAAATTTAAAATACTAGTTTGTTCCGTAGAAATAGTTCATTAAAACATTTGGGGCAATAATATGCTCTCATTCTTCTGCTTGATGCTGAAATCTCTTCTACAAAGCATCCATTGTTTATAGTGGACTGTTAATTGTCTTGATTTGCTGGATTGAAGCCTTGGGTGTATGTCTCTGTGTCCTGGACAAATTCAGTTACGTTTACAGTCTTCTATTTAAACTTATCTCAGTATCCATGAGTATGTTATTTTTAGACCCTTTTTCTAAAAGGACTGTATGTGTGGAGCAGCTGTTCATCTTATTCTAGAAGGTACTGAATTTTATGAGTGAATGGAGTTTACAGATGCCTAGAAAGCTGCAAAGATAATATTTCAGTATTAGAAGAACATTTCTCCCTTCTGTAATTTCAAGGCTATTAGAGGTAGATTTATTTTACTATTTAAGTATGAATCCCCTATTGGCATAATGATACATAAATATGGAAAACTATGTTGAGTCAAGAGTGTACTAGAGACACAAGTGTGATTCACACGAGTCAAATGGCCTTTTGAGTTCCTAATTCAGAAAGGACTTGACCAAGAGCAGACCAGTGCTAGCTGCCCACCTGGCACAGATCTAGCTCCCCACTGCATAGGCACTAGGCAAATGGCAGTACACTTGCATGGTTTTGGCATACAGGTATGTGTAGTGATTTAAACTCTCAGATGGAATGAGTAGCCCCTTGAAAGTTCATTTCATACTGCACACTTAGATAAGAGCAGACCTAGCTTTTCTCTTTCTTTTCTCTTTCCCGAACTCCATGTGTGTTTTTAAGCAACACAGCTGTTTTACAATAATTCACAATGAATCATGCAATGTTTGAAACTGAAAAGGACTTCTGGAGGTCCAACCCCCCCTACCTAGAGAAGGTTGCCCAGGACCATGTCCAGACATGTTTTGGACTTTGTTTGAAGTCTCCCTCCCTCTCCAGGGAGGGAGACTTCACAGCCTCTCTAGGTAACTGGTTCCAGTCACCTGCACAGTGAAGTGCTTCCTGGTGTTCAGGAAGAACCTTCTGTGTTCCAGTTTGTGCCTATTTCCTCTTGTCTTGTCAGTGATCACCACTGAAAAGAACCTGGCTCAGTCATGTTTATTCCTTCCCTTCAGGTATTTACAGACATTGATGAGATCCCTCCCTGAATAGGCAGCAAATTTAAAGAACCTCTTGGTAAAGTCAATATAGCATTCAGCTAGTCTGCAAAAGTGTTTTTTTGTTTGTTTGTTTGTTTTTGTTTGTTTTTTTTTCATTGTTTGTTTAAGAATACTACTTTGTAATTAAAAAACAAACAAGCAAACAACAACAAAAAAAAACAGTTAAAGTTTAAGAACATATTTCAATTTTTAGCTTCTCAGGACCAGTTCCTCACATATTCCCCCCATGAAAACAGACACAGAACTATTTCCTTTCCCAAGAAGGAAAACTCTTAAATCCACAAAGAACTTTAAAAATTGATTACTTTTATAGCTACGATTTGTTATATGAGCATTCACATTATGTGATTTTTTTGATTTTTTTTTCTGTCAAACTTATCACAAAACAACTTTTGCTAACCTGATTACTCGTAGGAAATAAATAAAACATGAGAAATTCTACTGAAGTGGATGTATTGCTTTTATTTAACTGAGTATTTATAAATACATTTTATAAAATTTACCCTCTTGTAATTCTTAGAACTCAAAAAATAACTTTTTAATCTGCAATAGCTATTATATGAATGTGGATGATTGAAATGTTATGATGATTTTCAGCCACAATATTAATAAACATAACTAATCAGTACTCAAAGTAAAACTTGATTTTCTGAAATGTTAGTTATTTGTCTGAACCTCAGCTGGTATTTACAAACTGCAATTTTCCTCCTGTATAATGTGTTTGTGCTCAATATAAACAGTTCATGAGGAGCCTCTGTCAGTACCCATGATTAGTTAAACCACAAACCTGATTTCAGGCCATAGTATGCCAGACTGATAACCTGCATGTTTGTATTCATGTTGCTAGATGTGTTTGAGTGCAATGACATCTCTTTATGGGCAGGGCTGTGATATATCTTCTCTGCACAGAATTTATCAGAGAGATAAATCTATGTCTTGAGTTTTCTTCTTTAGAGTTTGGAATGATTTGCATGCTGGTATGTAAACAGTGTAAATGGTTGTTCAATATGAACTTTGGAAGAAGTCAGATATTTGACTCAAATGGTAGAAATAGAAATGTGTGTCATCAAATTGCCATCTTCATAGAATGGCTTGGGTTGGAAGGGACCTTTAAGATCATCTAATTCCAACTCCCTGTACTGGACAGGGATGCCACCCACTAGATCAGGTTGTCCAGGTGCACATCCAACCTTGTCTTGAACACCTTTGGGGATGGGGCATCCACAGCTTTTCTGGGCAGCCTGTTCCAGTGTCTCACAACCCTATCTTTATTTATAGTAGCTGGAATCTTCTTAATTTTATTTTCTTTTATTTTCACGGTGAACTGTAATACATGAAAAGTACCTTGCTTAAAACTAAACAACAACAAAAAAAATCTCTTCAAGTCTTTTTCTGCCTCCAGATTTCATCACCGTTTCTCAAGGACATGACTACCATCTTGGTGTTGGTATTTTGGCTGGCAAGGGATCACTGCTTGTAGAAGAACATAGATCACCTAAATCAACTATTCAGAGGGGCACCTGGCACTGCTCCCAATATGCAAGGTCCTCACCTTGGGGGCCCACGAAAATATGTTCATGAAAGCAAGGAAGAGGGATTTTCTACTTTCTGAGCTGCTGACTCAGCCCCCTAAGGATGCTTATAATGTGGGTGTAGCACTTGCTGGAATTGGACATACAGTTCTTAAAAAGCCTGTGGCAGGTCCTTTACACTTTAAAGTGAAGTCACTATGTAGCCTGGGCATGAAAAAGATAATACCAGCTGAAAGTGCTACTGATAAACATTTTTTAAAACTGAAGTTGCTTACTCGGCCAGCTAATAAGATACCAGTTATATCCTGAAATAATGAAATATTTTATTAGCCGGTGCTCAGCAGAATTGCCTCACTGCTGTTAAAAATATTTATAAAATGAATTTGAAGGGCATTGTAGCCCATTAATGTCATCACTCCTGACATATTATCGGGACAGCATACCACAATCTAATGTTATTTAGCAAAAACTATTAGCTAATGCCAGGACCTAGCAGTGTCTGTGCAAAGTTATTTAGCTAAGTTGATTCCTAATGCAGAGAATAAGAAAAGGACAGCTTACTCTAGAAATGTATACTTATTTTTATTCTCTGTGTGTACTTATATATTTTAAATTGGAAGGGGAAAAAGCTTTAAATGTAGCAAGAAGGAACATATAGAAACATTAATTCTATTGGACTAATGACCAAGGACATTTTAAAACTGTTAAATGGAAATGTATGCATATCTGTTGGGCTTTAGTTCCCCAAAATTTCATGGTATTATGCTCACCATAGTATAGCACATTATTCACCTTGCAGATTTTCTACATAATTTCCTTGTGTAGTATATGATTAAATTTCAGGAAAATAATACAAAGGGGAAAAATACAGTGTTCAATGGACAAGCAGGTGCCAGACCAGAAAAATCCTTCCACCTCCCCATCTCTTCTTTTTCTGTCTGCAATTTTCTGGCACATCCTCAGAATCTGTGCCTCCAGCTGCACAACTGCAGTTAGACCGTAAGGTGCTCTAGCCTCTGACTGACCCCACACTCCCTCTTGCCCTTGGCCTCAGGTTTGTGCTCCTTGTCTTGTATATTATCTGCAGTTTGTGCTGGCCAGGGATGTCCTGTTTCAGAATACTAAACCAGCACAAAAATGTCACTTGCCGCATTGGGACAGCTTTTTGCCAAAGAAGGGCACTAAATATAGCACAGGACAGGAGACATGTTAGATACAGGTGAAGGAGCTCACTGCAATGAGGGGATGATTTTGGTGCTGGAGTTGGTTTTGACTCCCACAGAGCTGCCCCCTCAGCCCATTGACTTGGGGGAATCTCTGAACATCTCTCCAAAGACATCTTAATCAGGGGTGCAGTAGCACAAAGATTACGTTAGAGATAACCTTCTAGAATCATTTTTGGAATTAATTTTGGTGCTGCTATTAATGCTGTAGAATACTTTTTCCCAGGAGGGGGATATTTGACTTCAGCAAGATTGTTAGACTGAAAGAGTGTTGCTTCACACGAGAGGTCCTGTTTAAGTTGTGTTTGACAGCAAAGGCTACAGTGTACTCCTGTGTTTCCAGAGACTGCACAAGGATATCTCTATCTGGGTGATTTCCAGTTCTTCCTGTCAGATTAATTTCAAGGAGATGGGAGCATTAACAACTCCTTCTCTGGCAAGGATTTCTGTCTCCCCTTCTCCCATAGCTTTAATCATATATTAGGCCTCAGGAGGAGACTGTAGACCACTAATGCTGCACAAATATGCCAAAGTGCTAACATCTCTGAGTTACCTGTGAAAGAAAGACAAGTACTGAATAACGGAGCATTCAGCTATGTCGACATCACCTGTACTGTATGGAGGAAAGGGATATTTTCACTAAATATAGGGACTAGTTGGAGGTATGCATGGAAGGGCAAAGGAAGAAGAGAGAAAGCTCCTATTCACAGATTTCATGAGCTTGCTCAGTCTTAAACATAGGAATTAATATCTTTCCAAAGTTTAATTCCAACAAAATAAAACATTGACTGCATGTCAGCAATATGCTTGCCTCTTTCCCTGGAGAACTCTTTCCAGAAACTCATCCAAAGACACTCTCTCTCTCTCTCTCTCTCTCTGTCCCTCCTTGTGTTTTGGACTCTTCCATACTATGTTCAAAGTTGTATGTAGACAGACCAGGAAGGTCAGCCATAAACTGTGTATTCCACTGGAACAGTTGTCATAATATTAGATAGTAATCTGTACTCTGAAGGATGCTTTATTTGAATTAGGTCTATATGTTAACTAAAACTGGACTGTTCTTTCCATGTATATTTAACAGTCAGAAAATCTTCTTTGTTAGATATAAACTACCGAGTCTGTTGAAAGAACTCTTGTTTTGTGCAAAGCTATTTTGCTGACTGCTTCCTATCCAAGGTGTTCTTATGCTGATAGCATCTTGTTCTCTTAAGTGAATTTCTTGTAAAAAGATGATGTCAGCTTTTTCTGTTTCAACAGTTTTTTTGTAGTTATAACTCTAAGCCATTTATGTTCCACATTACAAATTCAATTATTTGATTTGCCATCATTCACCTCTGTAATACTCAACCATTTGATATACTGTACAATGTCATTGTAAAAATTTAACATAACTATAAAGAGAACAACATATTCTAAAGCTATTTGTTTGGAGATGTTGGTTCTCATAATAGTTAATATATCAGTATGACACTGAAACATACTAGAATACTTTGCTTTATCTTTTATAAAGTCAGGAAAGCCCATTTTCTCATTTCAGACTCTCTTAGTTTCATATATTGCCAATTAATTATTTATCAATAAAATAATGCAATTAAAGTATTTTCAACAAAAATGAAACAAGAAAGTTTGAATTATTTGTCATAATTAACACAGATGTGGATAAGCCAGTACCATAAGCAATGCAGTAAACCAGTACACAAACAATGACGGTGGATTTTTTTTTTCCTTTCAAGGTGTGCAGTTGTGGTTAGACTGATTTTAAAACAAACAAACAAAACAACAACAACAACGAAACCCAACACTTTGGCCTTGAAAAATTCTATTAGTGACCAGTCATCATATCCAATTTTCCCTGGCTGATGGAATCTGACAAGATCGCAGCCTATGGGAATATGGCTGCAGGCCAGTAATTTTTTTTGTTCTTGTCAGGCATACTCAAAAGGGTAAGGCCATCTGCTTTCCGGCAATTAGATACTCCCCTTTCAATTGTAATATACTGTGAGTTGGATAATTTATTCATCCCAGGGTAAACTTAAACATTTGCAGTACGGTGAATCCTGACACAGGAATAAATAGCTCCACTCTCTCTTGTCCAGTCCATGAAGTTCCTCAGCAGCTCACTCACATTGTCCCTGTGAATGAACATGCCTTCTCACACTCTTTTTGCTGCTTTGATATGTAAAGCATTGGTCATCATTACCCAGTTGCCTGAGGAATTCTAGAAGTCCCTGGAACCTTAGCTTAAATATTTTCAGTAGCATTAAAGACCTAAGTAGATGGTGCGATTCAGCCTGGTAAGGTGGCTGGTATGGTCAGAAGACTATAGAGAAGATACAAAAGCAGATAGTAATATAAAAGACAATGTCATAGTTATCTTTGAGTTTTTCAGAGATTCAGAGAAAATTGTCCCACTTGAAATAAAAATCAGTGTTTTGTTTTGTACTTGAGAGTTTTTCTCAATTATAGTGTGTAGTTTTCAAGAACTACATTGATAAAATTTCACTGGTGGAACAGGTTTTTTAAAATATGCATCAAAGATACATATACCAGTATTCCTAGAAATCAGTCTTAAATTATAATTTGCACCCATGTGGTAGGAAATATTGAAGTGAGTCAGGAACTAAAAATATCACAGGCCATTGATCAGAATTAAGAATATCAGGTCCAACACAGTGGATCCTAGAAACTAGAGTGCTCATGGGTGAAATTAGAAATACTTGGTCGTTGTGGAAGTCAATATGCTAGACCTGGTACTTGTGTAGATTAACATTGAAATCAATACAGCTCTTGCAGTTTGTCATAGCTTCTGGTGATGTTAATTTAGGGTAATATTTATGACAGTATTTTCTAGTGTTTTGTCTCATAAATGTGTAGATAGTCAGAAGGGGTCTGTTGGCTCTAAAAATGCATTAAGAAACATTAGGCATGAAAATGAGGAGACTAATGGTGAAGATGACGTGGTTGTGGTGGTACATACTTGATCTGGAAGTATTTCAGTAGCATATCGTCCCATTAACAGACTGAACCTTTAAGAGACGAGGCAGTGTACAGAGCCTTATTGCAGCATTTTCCATCTGCTAAAAAGTTAGATGTTGCCATTAATTCCATAGGCTCATGATTTAGCACTCTCTCACACCTGATGCTGTGTACGTACCCCCTGGCAACCATCAATTACAGTGGAGACTGAAATTTGTCTTGCTTTAGGTGAAACAAAGTGATATTTACTGAAATATTAAACAGGAGAACAGATTGCAAAACCCCAGGCTAGACATCATGAGGAGCTTCAGACACATCTTTAGGGCATTTTTTTTCTACTTCACTTCATAAGTAGGATAAGGTAAACACCTACCCTTTATGAGCAAACATTGCTTCTTATAAACCCATAGGCAGAAGATATTTACTTACAAAAGAAAGTTAAATTCTGATAGGAATGTGATGTATATTATCTCTAACTTAATGGAAGTGTGAAAATTCATTTTCATTTTCTGGAGTGAACATGCTTCCTGCAAATTCTTTGAAAATATACTCTTTACTTTAAAAACTTCAATCTGGCTGAATTGAGGTTACAACCCTAAAATGTTTCCTAACACTAATCTCACATATTACCAGAGTGATAATAACTTTCTTCAGCTGAGCATGGTGTAAAATGAACAGTGAATAGGACTGCTGATCTTTCATTTTTGTTCCTTCAGTCACCTTTTCTGAACATATATTTGATTAAATCTTTAGACTAGAAAGAACAGGGTTTTGTAAACTCAAAGCAGTATTTCCAGAAGACAAAAATGGGAGGAAAAGGCAGATTTTTTCTTTTTCTCTGTATATGCTAACATTATTTTATCATAAAAGGAGAAACACCTAGGACTAAGGAAGGCCTCAGAGAAGGGATCCAAAAGCATCTCTAGGTAATTTTGTTCTCGACATCCTCCTTTCCTCTGAGTTTTTCTTATGAAAATGTTTTCTCTATAGACTGTGGGAATATTTTAACTGAGACAAACAACTACATTTCTGCAAACTGTTTTTGTCCACAAAAGGACGTGGGTGAACTGTGGGCAGCATTGTTGTGCCTAGTGTTCAGTTTCAGGAGTAGTATTCACAAACTCAACTGCATACCCACACTTCCCTGGAATGAGTGAAAATCTACAGAGTCCAGGAGTGAGATGGGTAAATCCCAGCACAGTGGCTGGAGGATGCCTACACTGAATTTCCAGAAGAATGAGGAGGTATTTACTTCAATATGTTTCTCTCAGAGTTACACTATTATCTGAAATAATCATCTGTATAAGATTTAGATTTTTATGCTGAATTCTTCTTTACATGTTAATTTACTGAATCGCTCCATTGGCAGAGTAAAGCAAACTCAGTATACTTCTTTTAACATTGTACAAGCAGTTTGGCCAATTCATGTCAAGAATCCCAGACTCTCTTTGAGAATTAGAAACTTATTGTGATTTATTTTCTTTATTTCTTCTTAAAATTCAATTTATGGAGCTGGGACTCTGTGAATTTCTAAGGTATGGTGGAAAACCAAGGACTCCGTGGAAATATGGCTTCAGACCTGGCTCTCAGGGAAATCTTATTACATTGTCGTAGCTGTAGCTGGGATTGAGACTTGTGCTAATACTTGTTCCTGCTCTCTTTACAGATAGCTGCAGTTTTTCTTTGGTTTAGATGTCACCTCTGGAAGATGGAGACAAGATACTGTATGTGCAGTTGAAATAGGTTTTTTTCAGTATGGTGCTGCAAGCCCCACCATTGATTCATTTCTATACAACTCAAGTATGAATCTTGCAGGTTAGCTGTTTTGTACATCTCTTTCTTGTCTTTTTATTTTTATTTTTATTTTTTTTAAGCTCCCCTCAGCAGGAACTGTTTTAGAGTCCTCAATCATCTGAAATGGGAGATGGACTCAAACTGGAATACCAACTCTGTGCTGCTGCCCAACTTTGGGACAGTTTCTGACTTGACACAAACGTCATGTTTCCTGCTCTCTTTGTGATAGCCAGAATGTGAAGCATAAAATTCAGATGCTGTAATCCAGGGAGGAAAAAAAAAGGGGGTGGGGGTGGGGGGTGTTCAAACCCAGGCACAAATAGTCAGGATCTCAATTTTACATCTCTCTGTCTTCAACAGGAACTTAAAGTGCTCAAAACACAACATTCACCTTGAGATTAACAGTATGCCTTCACCCCAAAAGGGAACACTGCAGCAAGCTTTTAGATCACTATTGCTTTTATATGGATTCAATTTATGAAATGATGATCATTCCAGGAGAGAAAATATCCAGGTGAGACTTTTAATTTGAAAGAATTAAATTGTGATCTGCTTAATATTTCATATTTAGGTTAATGTCTTCAAGACTTTAAGAACTCATGCCAAGTAAACTTACAGATCATCTACTGTAGCTGTCAATCCAAAAAGCAGACAACTGTGAGATATAAACTACCATGAAAGGCAAAATAAGGGAGCAGAAACATTCCTAATGCTGTTATCTACCTTGTCTACTACAGTATATGCATGTTGTATTTCAAAACATACTCATATAATATTTCAATATATATATATCTCCTTAAATATCACACTTTCATTAGATTATAACTGCCACACATTTTTTATGTGTACATTTGTGTTTGTTTTGCAAATAAAGTAAGTTACTAAATTAAGCCCAAATTAATTTCAAGCGTTCTTAAGGCTGGGTTTTTGTTTTTGTTTTGTTTGGGTTTGGGTTTGTGCGTGTGTGAATTTTATGCCTATTTCTGGGGGAAAAAACAGTCTTGATCAGTTCTTTCATGGAGAAATACAGTAATTCATTTTTCTTAAATGCAGTGATTCAGAAAAGTTGCAAAGGATTAACTGGTTTTAAAACCACTTAAGTTTTGGCATTCTTTGTGGTACTTTCTCTACATTTAGGACAAGATAATGGAGAGATAGAGACCCCTGCACTTTCTCTGCTTCCCACCACCCTATTAAGCTATTGCTCACAACAGTGAAACTGCACACTTTGATTAACACACAGAAAAGTTCATGTTTATGTAAATGTGAAACTTAAGGTGTTTCCTGACAGAATGGAGGGAAATCCTTAACTTGAAATGTCTTCTATCAATAGCTAAACAGAAAGTGCCTCAGACACTGCATAAACATCTGTCATTTCAGATGACTCCCTCTTTCTTTTTTACATTTTACAGAGTTCAATATAAAAATATATTTTTTTCAATGTCTTTCTTCATGTTTGGAAAAATCATAAGCCTTTACTTCATCTTCCTATGTTGGCTTTCCAAAAATTATGAGTACTAAAACGCTGTGCAGTTAAATGGCTCTATGTTTATTTTACCTGTACAAGCTTATAAAACTTTAATGATTATTATCACTCACACTTTAAAAATACAATGTTTAAAGTTTTTTTTATTATTATTTTTCTATAGTGAATATCATAAACATTTTAAAATATTATTTTTAAATTAATTTTATTTTTTATGAATTTTAAAATGATATACAAAATACATATATATGCATATTTTTCCTGTACTGATTGTTTCTATGAAAGATGTTACCTCTTATTACAACTATGCTAATACCTTCATGCTCCTATGATTGTACCGGCAGCATCAACACAACAGAATATTTGGTTAAGTTATTCCATATCAGAAATGCAAATTCCTTTTGTTCAATTTTGATTTTTTTTTTTTTTTTCACAAATATTTGTGCCTATACAGAAATCAAGACCAGCATCCAGTGTGCACTGTTTTTTTCCATCTCCTGTTTTCCAGTCAGCTTTGTGGGACAGATCAGAAGTAAAGTACTACATAATGAGGCTGAGATTGTGAGAATACATTTACATATAATGCTGTAAACTTTCTGTGATGTGATTTAGCTCTTTAAATGATGACAGTGTAACTGATGAAGAAACCAAGACCAGGTCTTCAAAATATATTATGTATCAGTCATTCTGTGACAATATTTATTCACCTAAGATTGGTATGATGCTACTGTTGACACAGAAATATACTGTATGCAGACATACTCACGAACTATAGAATCAATCCAGTATATGTTGACTTAGCCTGGAAAAAAATCATTTCCAGACAACCAAAGAGTGTTCTTGAAATCTCTGTAAGCAATTTATAGAATTACTTACCTTGCTCAGCTGTTAGAAGTGGATTCATTGTTTTATCTGTGGCAGAGTATAATAGCTTCAAAGGCAGCAAAGCCTCTCTGGAAGTATGAAAGACACATTCAGCCTTGATGCAGTGTAATACAATTTTTATGGACTCCTTAGGTAGTAAGAGCTATGGGTGAGAACTCTGTTGTTGTCTGTCTTCTCATTCTCTTCTGTTTCTTCAGTGTATTGTTTACAATGGAGTCCAAGTAGTAATGGCGATTTCTGTTTCTGGAATGTGCTATTCAATGGTATTTCTTTGATGCACTATTCTTAAGAATAGTGCGTACTTGTTTGCAGTTATATTCATCACGGTTTCTTTGAATCTCTTCAGCAGATGGAGTAATTTAAAAAGACTACGGGACTTCAGGACAGGTGGAGGAAGATTTTCAGTCAGCCCTTTAGGACCTGGAGAATATAAGAGAGATTAATGAGACACTGTTAAGATATTGAGTAACCAAGACATGGCTGCTGAATGTTACTGAAATAATAACCAGGCTTCTGGGAGTAAAAAGGCTCTTTCCAGGGTTTGGGGCAGCCGGGATTGGGAAAAGATGTGAAAGTTGGTGCTTGAGCTTTATGTATTAATGTGCTTTTTTACTTTTCTTATCAAATTTGAGGGAAGAGATGTAGCATACCTGTCTCTGTGCTACTGTAGTCAATGTATTTCTGTAACCTATCAAATGAATAGCTCTGTGCAAAATGTGCATTTGGGGTGGAAGAGACCTCTTCCATTCACCTTATCCACTGGCTGTGTTTTGGGAACTAGCTCCAGGAGCTGTGGAAGTCTTTACCGTCAGCATCCCTTTGCTTGCCTACAAAAATAGAGCCATTTTCTACCTCACAAGAAAACAGGTAAATTGGGATTTTGGTAACTGTGAGAATTAATAACTGGAGTCTGTAAACTGTCCTGAGAGTTTAACTGACTGGCAGCATGCTCCAAAAAAAAAATATCTCATAAACTATTTAGGAAGTGCAAGGTATGGGGAGTATCTCATATTTTCATATGGTGAGTATTCTATATTTTCATTGTCATTATTACTGAGAAACTGTGAGGTTCCTTCTATAATAAGGAGAGCCTGAAGGGCACCTATTATGTGTGACAAAGCAGAGATCTTTCTGTTCATTCATAGCACATTTCCTTGTCAGCAGGATTGTTTTTAACAACATTGCCATGAAAGAGAGAATAACAACACCAAGAAGCTTTGTAAGCCCTCTCTGGAAATCTGTGGAATTTGTTTGTTTAGAAAGTCTATAATTGTTAATGCATTTTGCTTCAGATTGTGCATCATGAAGCCCAGTGTCTGAGAAAATAATCAGTATCTTATCTAAATTAAAATCTAAATTAAATCTATGTGCCTTGTGATTCGACCTTTTTTTTTTTTCTGTGTTTGTTTTATTGTTGGGCTGAATTCACTCTTGTTTCAAAGAAAGTGAAGGAACATTAAAATCTCCAACAGATATCCCATTCAAAGAAAAAATCAGAAGAAATAGGAAGAGCAGCCTGGGAGATCACATTAGCCTACTCTTGTCATGTTTCTTTCTTTTTACTTGACATGTGACATGACAGGAATACTGGGTACTACTACTGCTGTAGGTTTTTCACTGGCTAAGTAAAATAGGTAGATGCTTCTTACATTTGCCAAGCTATTTAATTTAAATGTTTCTATATAACGGTAGTTATCACCTAGGAGACTAAACATGACTTTCCTTTTTATCTGGCATCTGCCTTTCAAACTGGCTCAGTAAAGTACTGTTTGAACATGGGCATTTCTGAAGGGGAAGAAAAAAAAGGGTGGTAAACACCATCTGTTTTCCAAACTATAGAAACAATTTAACAATATAAATGTAAAAGAAAAACATCGTCAGTAATTGCTGTATCCAAAGTAAAGATGCTGTGGGTATTTACAGGACTCTAACAGGGTCTGTGGGTAGGTCACAACATTCCCAGTCTGTCCAGGTCAAAAATGGAAGGCACCTCCACTCCCTCATGCTGGCCTAGGATTTGTTCCTCAAGAGCTCAGTTCCCACTGGCCAGGCATGGAGGGGGCCCTTCAAGCAGCTGTTGCCCTTTCAGAGTATATATTTCTGCTTTTGGAATTCAAAGCTCGGCATCCACTGAAATACAAAAAGGCCTGGTTTCCTCCTGCCTTTCTCTGTCTATCCTTGCATATCTCTTTGGAACGACATTATGAAAAATCCATGGTGGTTTAGTGCCTAGCAGGGAACATATTTGTATTCAGTTTACAGTCAGGAGTAGGTTATGTTAAAGATTGTTTAACGCTACCAGAAGCAGAATGCTATAGTATGTCTAATTAAAAATAAAGTGTACCAGCTTCAGCTAGTTCAAAGGCAGAAAGTATTTTAATATTCTGCATGTCACTGTATATAATGCAAAAATGTACTGTTGCTGCTAACTTTGTTTTGATCTATTATTCTTCCTATTGCAAACAAATGTTTAGGAGCCCTCATTTTATTTTATTTTATTTTTTCTGGACTAGGTGGGAGTAATCTGGTAATTGTACTACCATACTAACAATTGTTCACCATAAAACCTATAGTCAGCACTTGAGCATTGGTTCATAACTTTTTAAGAGCCTTTTTCATTTTGTGTTGATGTGTAAATACAATTAATATTTTCCAGTTTATAGTGAGCCCAGGGTGGTGGTGGTGGAGGTGGAATTCAGAATACATTGCGGTATTTAAAATAGAGCATAAAGTAGGTATAATAGTTTCAGGGAAACACAGAACTTACGAAGGCACGTATTCTTCAGACGCAACGCTGTGCTGGATCTGACTGGAATGGAGTTAATTTTCCTCACAGTAGCCCATATGGTGCTGTGTTTTGGATTTGTGTAAAACAGAGCTCGTAGCACACAAGCGCTTTGGCTACTGCTGAACAGGTCTTGCAGAGCAGCAAGGATTTCTCTTTGTCTCCCTCTGTCCTCACCAGTGGGTAGGCTGGGGGTGAGCAAGGTGTAGGGAAGGAACACAGCCAGGACAGCTGACCTGAACTGGCCAAAGGTATATCCCATATCATATAACATAGTGCTCAGCAATAAAAACTGCGAGTGTTTGTTGTTGTTGTTTTCCTTGCCAGAGTAACTTGCTCAGAGACTGAATGGGTATCATTCTCTTCATGGGAGATGGTGACCGATTGCCTTTTGCTCACTTTTTTCCCCTTCTTTCTTTTGCTTATTAAGCTGCATTTATTGTGACCTACCAGTTTTCTCACTTTTGCTCTTCCTATTCCCTCCCCTGCCCCTGTGGTAGAGGGCAGCTGTGGGGGTACTAAGACGCTGGCCAGGAACAGCCCACCACAGCTGCGAAGACTCTCTAGTGTACTCTACAAAGGTGGTTAGAAATGTGATTGTGAAGGATGTATGTGGCACTTACATGCACTAGTTTTAGAGAGAAGGCCAGGAAATATTTGAATAATTATGAATCATTCCCTTTTAAAACAAATACAAATGAACACTGCTGCAAAACCTAGCTGTTTGTGGAGAATTGGTTGTATATGAATCATGTACTGAATAAGAAGAACTTCATTACGTTACAAGTCACTGAGACAAACTTACTGTTAGTACAGCTATGTTCCTCTGTGTTGTATGAGTGAAAACACATCAGATATGTATTTTACTACTTTTTGCTCTTTCACAGTGAAAGTGAGAAGATTTTCTATAGGGTTACTGTTATATTCTTTTCCTAGATAAATTAACAGTGCATAGTTTCTTAAGAAGATTTACTATGGGAGAAACTTATTGGGAATCTTCCAGGAGCTTGTTACCCATCAAATATGCAGTTTTTAAGATCAACAGCTTGAGTAACTGATAAGTTTATTTAATTTACTCTTTGCATTAAAAAATGCATTACAATTATACTTACAATTTTTATGCTGTTTCACTTAAAAATATCAATTTTACTATGAGATGTTTTGACTTAAAACAACCCCCCACAAAAAAAAAAAGGCACAATAAAGATATTTCAAAGGAAAAATACATCAAAGCCTAAAAGCTTAATAGTAGAAAATGAAAAAAGAAGCAGTTTCTGTATGATACAACCATTCAAAAAATCCAGTGGAAATTTATCTAGAGATGTTACTGGCATATTAGCATTAGATCTGGTTAATAATATAGGTGAAATTACAGGAAATTGTAGTGTGTCTGCAACTGTGCCAACACAGTTATAAAAACTCCAAAATAGCTTTCCAAAAATCCTATTTTCAATGTCAGTGAGTTTGAGGTCTATGAGTTATGGACAGCACAACATATAAAATGAAAATTGGCTAAAAGGAATTCCTGTATGTTCTTTGATAAATTTAAGATGTCAATGTATCACTTTTTACTTTCTGCAGTAACAATTATCAGTTCTATCTTAGGTTACAAATTAATACCCTCTGATGAGCTGCCAATCTGAAGCAACTTATACTTTTGCTGATTAATATACAATGCCTATCCCTATTTTTAGATTGAGCTATGCTTTCAAAGCCACCTTTGAGCTGTGAGTTGTTCTTCTAAGTATGGTTATCTCTCTCTCTCTCTTTTTTTTTTTTTTTTTTTTTCCCTAGGATATAAGCACTTTGCTTTCTTCATCCAAGAGGACACTATTGTCCTTTTCTGTTTGTTCCTTCTGTGTGACTCTGTCAGTCAGTGACAACATTTCCTTTTTAGTTTGGTTTCCTAAAATATCTGGTGTCTTTATTTTGTGAAAAGTATAAAAAAAGTAAAGATTTTTGACTCTTCATGGCCAAAGTTCTACTGGAACTATTAGAAATATCTTTCAATAAAAACAAAAACAAAATCTTTGATATTTCTATTCCTCTGGCTGAAGCCCAATGCGGAATCTTGTTGTGAAAGTTAGCATTGTCTTTGTGTTCCTTAAGTTATACCAGTGGAATCAGCAGTGCCCTCCAGCCAGAATCGGCTATGCACAATGACACCAGTTGAGAAACACATGGAGGGTCCTCTAAACAAAAATTAAATATTCTTGCATCCTCTAGAGAGAAAATTTTTCAATGTATCCCCTCTGGAACAGTGCGGTTATGTATGTATATTTATTAATTCCTCCAAAATGTACATAATATATGTTTACTATAAAAGTTTTGAGTCAACTTCAGTTTTTTTATGAACCAGCATGAACTGCATTGTGGGATATATACTGGACATTTTGGTGTATGCCATGCTTTGATAAGCAAATGAGTTAGAAGCATGTGCAATTTGGCTGATTAACACAAGAAACACATTAAATAGCCAGTAACAGATCTGGTTATTTGACAAAATTGACAATTCATTGATTATGGACATAAGTATATTATTTTTTAGAAGGAAATCTTAAAGTTTCAATCACTGTTCCACCAGAGCTTACTCAAAACTGCCAAAATATTGCTCTAAAACCCATGAAATGGAAACCTAGAAATTTGGAGTTTAAAATGCTGCCTTGAACAATAGGATTGCCCCAGGGACTCCATCACCTGTGCTCTGTCCTTGGGTGGCCTTTAATGACTTCCATGAAGACTCCCATCAAGAGGAAAACATTGTTTTCTTCCTGAAGAGGTAGGTGAGATGTAGTAATGGCAGACAGCTTACCATCTAAAGAGGTCAGTGTGTAGGAGAAGAGCAGAAATCACCTGAGAAGCAGAAAGGGATCTTGGGAACATTGCATGTTCTTATTTCTTGAAGGCAGAGCAAGTTTCCTTGAGCTCTTAGCATGAGCTACTCTGGTAGTGAAGAGATAAGTTTCTCACATCTCCTGCTCACATTGGTATGCTTACTCTTGGTATGGTATGGTATTGGTATGGTTACTCTTATATGCAGAAATTAGTCATAACATGAAGGAATTACAAGCTCGCTGTAAGTGAGCATATGTTTTTAATATACTGTAAATCAAATCATTATTTCAAACTGTGTTAAGAGATTGTGTATTTGAGGAAAAAAAAAATAAAAACAAACTTGTCTACTAACTGGTGTAATGTAATATTCTCTGAACAACATCTGAAGGGCACTGCATATATCGGAACATGATGCCTATCTAGGATGCTTAGCTGCATTTTGAAATGTTGCCTCTTTGAAGTGTCCTGCTCCTTCATTAACAGCTGTATTACACTTGAGAAGGGCTAATGATAAAAAGATTTCCTGGCAAGCATCTTCTTCTGTTAAATGGGGAATGTGATGTGTTTGGCATATATAATTTAGCTAATTTGTACAAGAATCACATTACTTAGCTATGGATTTGGTTATTGCGTGATAAAATGGTAATCCATTAATCAATTTATAGACATAAATACATTATTGTTCAATAATAATAAATAAAAAAAACAACAAAGATTTAAAGACCCTTGAATCAATAAATATAATTAAAACAATGGCGTGTTGTTTTCATTTATTTGATTGTCCTACAGCTGTCTGAAGCATGGTGAGATCACTGAAGCATGGAGCCAAACAGCCAGCCAACACTATATTTAGTTTCGTTTATTGAAATAATGAAAGGGTGTTAATGATAAAGTACAAAAGTGTGTAATAGAAATTAATGTACTGTGAAATAAAATTATGTTTGGAAATCAAGAAGAGTACAGTAAAATTTAAAGCCTGAAATGTATTTGGAAACCACTTTGTATCATTTTAATAGAAGAATGGTTTCTTTATGCAAGCTATGAAAAATTATAGGAATGTATTCTAGACATGAGTAAGATGAAATCAAATCACTCTGCGAAAAAGAAACTACCATGCTTAAGTTAATTTCTTGCAAACCAAGAACTGGGAAAAAAAAAAAAATTAAAAAAAGGAAATGACTATATTATCTAATTCTTGATTTAGAATTAAATTTTCAATCATTTAATTGATATCTTTGTTTGTTTGTTTGTTTGTTTGTTTTAAATTTTATTTCAGGAAGCCCATGCCAATGATTGTTAATCTCTAGTTGGAGAGCACACAACACGCACAGGACACACTTGTCTGTAATGTATATGATTCCAGTTTGAGAACCCTCAGGAATTACCATTTAAACAAAAAAGTCCTAAGTGAACATATTGAGTGATAAGCATGACTAATTTAGAAGCACAAATTGTCAAACTCTTTCTGTTTCAAATAAGAGAAATAAGCAAGTAAGATGTGAGAGAAATCTTAAATCTAGTAAAAATATAACAATACTTAATTACCATCTGTTAAAACAATTGGCATTTGTCTAAAGACATTGTACTTAAAAGATGCTTTCTTTTTACTATTTTATGTTTCAGTAGAATTAGCGAGCAAGAAATACTGCATCTGGTTTGTGCACAATGTCCTAAGCAAAAATGCAGCATGAATAAGAACCATTTGCTATCTTCATACACGCAGCACATACAACTTGCAAATATTTTAGATAACACCAAAAATTTTAGATCTGGTGATCATTATCTTCAAAAAGAAAAATGTATGTTTACAGAGATCTTTGGGAAAGATTGAAGGTAAGGTTATATCCATTGGCTCCGATTTGTTATTTGCATTTCAAAAGACTTTTAAATTTTCTTTACCGTATTTGTTTTCTAAGCCATCTTCTGGAAGGAAGGAATGAGTAGAAGGAAGGAAGACATTGGCCTGGAGTTGAGGGACCTCAGAACTACCGTATTAATACTTCCTGTATAACACTGGAGTTATTACTTTTCTGTGGCTTTTTTTTTCAGATCATTTGCTATGAAGTCAACTTATGTCATGACAACCACGTTCTCTAAAGTCAAAGGAGTGAGAAGTGTTTTAACCCATCTATTATCTAAGAACGCCTGACAACCTATGCGGTCAATAGACTTGTTGCTCACGGTGAGTCATACTCTACTTTGTATGACAATATCCATTTTTCTAATGGAACAACAGTTGGGTCTTACAAAAATTATTTAAGGAGTAAATTGAATGAGGCCATAGTGGCATTAGAACATTATGAGTAAAAAAGGAGGCAATACATCTTCTGTGCACCAGTCATGGAAAGAGGTAGTATAGATGGAGCAAAGGATATAAAGTAAAATAATGGGATGTGTATACTTTGATCTTACTGAATCTTTCAACCGTCAAAGGCTTGTATATGCCAAAGAAAGCTAAGGTATTTCCATTGTTATCTCCTGAGGCTTGTTTCACTAGAAAAGAATACTGGAAAGAAGACATAGCTTCCAGGGAGGAAACATGAACCTGTGTTGGAAGTGGATGCTGTGGTATTGCACAATGGAGTAGGGTCTGTTTTCTTCTTGAATCAGGCACTTCTGAGTGAAGTCCATGTAGCTGACTGCCTGAGACTGGGAGGGAAAAGAAGGTGAAATAAATATCTGGAAAAACAAAATCCAAAATTATTTATTGTTGGGTCTTTAAAAATTCAAGCATTCCTTTTTGAAGAAAGAATAAATAAGCATAAAAAATCTTTCACTCTTCATGTTTATATGAGATAACTTTTTATTTTGTTCTGCTGTTTGTATCAGAGTATAAACAAACATAGACAGTGATGCTGTTTTCTAAAGAAATTTTAATCCAAATAAAACCAGAAGCAGCAAATAGCAGTAAACAGCAAACAAAGGGAAACAAAGGAAGTGTGTAGGCTTTGAGAAGAAAAACAGCTTATACAGTGCATTAAATGAGTATTATTATGGCTCCTAACTACAAGTAATGTAATTTCCCATAGTTTTATATCAATAAAGAAGGCACATTGACAAAATTTTAAGAAATACATATAAGCTTGAGGTAATCTGATATTAAAGAATAATTACTCAATAAATGCTGAAACAGAACAAAAGAAAAACTAGGAACACAAAGAAAAGAATTGCAAGCCCCAGTCTGAACAACTCAGTAGAGCTGTTTTCTGTTTGGATATCTGGTATTTGTTTTCTCACAGGTTGAGATCTGTACCACACTCATCATTGATTTCCAATCTTAAGGCATCTCAGTATTTACAGATGTGCAGCTTCCCAGGCAAGATCAAGCTACAGCTTTTCTACTGTCTAGCCATGATTTTTACCGTCCTTTCTTTATCAGTAACACTTGCTAGACAGGTCTATAGTAGCTCCTGGCACTTGGTCATAACTTGCACATTGACAATTTCAATTCACTAACTAAACAATTATTGAAGTAAAAAGCTGATGATATTAAACTGCAAAGTCTGATTCCACACTTCTGACTACAATGCTCTCTGAGCGCTGATCTTAGTTGTACAGTACTACTGAATTTTGACATGAATTGTATGGTCTCATTCAGGAACAGAGTGATAGGTTTTACATATAATATAACTGAGTTCGTATTTGGATTGTGAAATTAATACTGGGGAAATGGAAATTACTTCAGTGCTCTGAGCTATAGGCCCATGTGCTGTCAGTGCCACAACTGATGGGCCTGTCAGCAGGATAGCACTGAGGTAGTCTTTAGCAGCTTCTCAGGAAGTTCAATTTAATTAAAAGCTTATCTCTTCATACAACGTCAGCTTCTATATGACAAAGAAGTGTTTCCCACTATGTTAGTTTTTACGGCATCGCACCATGCAGAATGTTGACTTCTCTCTCCATCACAGTAGAGGAAATTACTGTTTTGCCTTTGTTTTCCATGCTGCTGGAAGAATGCTGGGTTTGTGAGCATTTTTGTTTTCTTTTCTACATGCTTTCCAAGATAACCAGACCATGAAATTCTGAGAAATAACTTGAAATGAGGCTTATTAAACTTGCATAAATCTGATTTTTATGGAGCCTGCACCGTGACTTTCACGTATTGAGAGTAACAGTAAGAAGCTAATGTGAACTTTCAGGCAGATTAGCAGGCTCTTGCTGCAGTATGTTTTAGACTTTATGTCCAAGAAAGACTCTGGCACTCAAGTTGGTTAAGTGCTCTGATTGTAGCTTTCATTTTCAAGAAGCAAGAAAATGGCATGTATAGCTCCTAGGAGCTTCAATATGTCAGAATCTAATTATTCCCTAGAAGAGTAACTCATCTGTTTTTGGAGGACTTTAGTAACAGGCAAAACCCAGACACTAGTTCTGTATGTTTCCAAGTGCCTAACAGACAAGGAATTCTTTCAGACTGCAGTTTGACATTGGCAAATTTTGAAAATTACTTGTGGAAGAGGATTGAAGTGTCTTTCAAGTGTATTAAATATATATATATATCAATTACTTCTCTGCATTTATAGATTCTACCTTTAAATGGGTCTATTTCCCACAAAGGTTATGTGTACATCATGAAAGTACTTCATGAATATACACCATGGTATTCTGTCCATTCTGTTCGTTGGTCCAAATTAATTTTATATGTATGCATGTCTCAAATTCTGAAAGTGTTTAATTAAATCTAGAAAATTTGTTTAATTTGTCCATCAAAAGCTTATATTCAGTATTATTTTGTTGAATATTTTAACAGAAATACAGATGAACAGTGTTTTGTTCTATTAAACAAAATATTGGCCAAATCCAGTTCATTAGTGTGTTTATAACTTACACCTTACAGACACGGGAGCTTCTGTACCAGTCCAAGGAGTATGATGAAATGACTTTCTAATCCTATAGCCTACTTCATATTCATGGAGGTGATTTAAGAGGAATGAGGGAAGATTCTGCACAGAGCTTTAGAACAGCTTGGTTGCAAACTGAAGTTTCTATGCAATAAGAAACATTCCTGAGCTGTGATATGTTGATATTCATCTTGAAACCTACAAATTCTATTGTGTTTGGATCTTGGGATTTAATTTGGGCTATCCCAGAGAAAGGAGACTGACACAAAAAGTTAATCTAATCAGAGGCTGTTTTTTTTTCCCCACTATTGGCCCCAAGCCAAGGTTGATCAGTGCCATTTCTTATTAAATATTCTGAGGGTAAAGAGCAGGTTTTTCTTGGCAAAGGAGAAACATTTTCATCATTATGAAAATATTTGCAACAACTCAAACTACCTGGCACTTTTTGTTACTTTCAGATTAAACGTGTCATGATATAGGTGGCTGTGGAGGATGTAACTAGTGAGAAGTAACGTCTCTGGAGGGGTGTTTCAGACTCACCAAGAAGGCAGGTCATATAAATAGAAGAGAACAGAAACATCCATGCAAGTGATATCTAAAAGAGTAACATAACCAATCAATATGTTAAAAAAAAGATCCTAGTTTATGTTCCACATACAATATTTGTGGCTGTTAAATCAGTACCTTCTGCTTATTATTTCCCAGGGCTCTCAAATTCTTGTTAATCACTGCTTTCCAAAATACTCACTCACTCAGTGTGTATGTATGGCTATGGCTGACTTTTTTTTTTTTTTTTTTTTTTTTTTTTAGGTTATACTAAATGGTTGTTCCCAAAGACCAGCTGATCTGTGCCTTTCCCAACCTTTTCAGTGCTTACCAGTCTCTCAGTAGCAAATCCCTCAAATCTTATGCCATCTACAGTTCTTCATCAGTAACATTTTAATGTTGACTTCCAAATAATTATCAAATGTTTAGGATAATATTGGTACATGAATTGTTTGGTAGAGGCCACTTCTAGTATAATGGCCTGCCATAGGTGTCTAGCACCACCACAGATGTTGTAGGGTATCTGAAATGTCAGCATGGTGCTGGCAGCTGTGAGACAGGATCTGGTGAGGTCTGCACCCTTGTAGGGTGTTAGCTGAGCCAGGTGTTTGAATCCCTCCCAAAACCCAGGTATAGGACAGGAATCCTGCGGGTGTATCGTGGGGCCTACTTGTCCTCATGCAGTTCCTTCAGTACCTAATTATCCTTCTTATATCCATCCCTTCAATTCTTCTGTGGCTTTGATGAGGCCAAGTGACCCAGATAGCAACAGATAGCAATTCCATTAATACTATCTGCCACAGGAATTAATATTTGTCCTTGTCTTTTTTCCAGCATGTTAGCATTTAATATATGAAGGTAGGTTATATTGGGAAAAAAAAAAAAAAAAAAAGTTTTTCCTTTCTTTATCTTTCATTGAAGTTTTCTTGCTTACCTTTTATTTCTAAATGACATTCCCAATATTAAACATGAGGAGTTTTGTACACTGTCTGATATTGCTGAATATAATGATATGATTCTGGTACAAATTGAGGCTCAAAATGAAGCAGAGTGCTCCCAGCATGTTTAGATAGTTCTATGTCATTATTCAGCTTGGTTGTGCAGTCAAAAGTGTCTAAATGTGACTACAGGTAGAAAAAGAAAATACATTTAAAAGACTGTCAAAAAAAAAGGCATTGAACAACCAAGAGTATGTTCATGTGTGCATCTTTCTCTGTACATGCATAGACACACAACAGTTGTACATTGTTATCACAGTTTCTTGCTTATGAAACTAAAGTCAAAGGAAAATACATTTTTTCACAATGCATGTTTTTTATTTAACTTCTCCGTATCATTTCTTTGCTGTAGCTGGTTTCAGTGGCTTGCTAGCTCTTGCACTCTTGCACACTACAGAAGCATTATTAGGTAGCTGATTTCCAGTTCTGTTGAGAGTATTTTGGATTGTTGCTTTGGATTATTGATTATCTTCAAAAAGAAGTTATAGTTACTGAGTCTAAAAGTAATATCACTGAAACACTCCCATTTCTATGAATTCTCATAATTTTGCAATGATATTTGTATTTTAAAAATCTAACTTCTATGTTTGCTAATTTCTTTTGTTGTAATTCTTAGTAACATACAAGAAAATTTATTCAGAAGAACATCTTCCAGCAATATTGCATGTGCTTTATTCCTGTTTTATTCCCAGCATTACTCCTTTCTAAGAGAAGTAATGAGTTTTTGACAAGATTGCTTACTACTTAAATATGTGGAAAAGGAACATGCAAGAAGGAATAATAATAAAATCAGTAGCTAAAGCAAATTTCTTTGTCTTATGGAAAAAACATGAATCTTTTCTCTCTTTGCTTATTAAACTGTAGTAGAATAAGAAAGCATACATTTAGAAGTAAAATAAATCAGTTTGCAATATAAAAATATGATTGATTCTACTACTAAGTTAAGGTGTACAATATATGATGTTGGTGCACTATAGTTATGTCAACATACTATTATAAGAGGGAATTTTAACAATCTCGTAATAGCTTTCACAAGGAAATGTCTATTCTGTGTCTATTCAAGAGGGGAAATTAATTTTTATCTCAAAATTTTAAGATTATTATTTATTGACATGATAATAAGGAAGGGGGGAGTTTTAGGTATGTAATATACTTGGGTAGGGAGTTTTTTTTTTTTTTTTTTTTTTTTTGCAGAAACTGGGAGAAAGAAGGGATAGATTCTAGGAAGACTTTAAATTTTCAGTGTCATCTTTCTTTTTGCCTCCCACATGCCTATAGATCATAAAATCTTTGACCAGGAAGGTCAACGTGTTTAAATATAATTCAAATCTACATCCAGGCCCACAGAAAATCTGCTCTACCAAAATTATCTGTACTCCAAAGTGCAATAGAAAGTTCTTGGTTTGCTTTTCAGACAGATGACCTCGTTCTTTTTGGAGTAATACATGCTTCTAATAAAAGAAAATGCAGACTGGAGGGTAATGAAGAAGTGAGCTTCAGTGGTAGCACATGTGTGAACAGCAGTCTGGCGCTCCTCAGATCCTTTTGCAGTGAGCTCTGTTGGGGAAATTCTGCCTCTCAGACATCCAAGAATGTTTTCGATGTTTTCTATTGCAGAATTACCTTAATCTCTCTCTCTCTCTTTTTTTTTTTTTTTTTTTTTTTTTTTTTAATTTCAGCTATTGGTCCTTATGGAGGTGTTTTATTGTGTTGAATGCTATAAGCATAGCTATAAGCATTGAGTCTAAGAAAATTCAAATGCTTGTCTCTCCACCTCACATGAGACAGGTGAGCAGTGTGTGCTGGACCGTCCAAAGCAGTTGTTCCTTCACATAAACTCACAGTAACAAGTGTATATTTTATATATAATAGAAAATGTTATACTTCACATATTGCATAGAGAGCAAACTTTACATATTGACTTTCTCTGCTCTTATGTGATAAAAGCTTGTCATTGTGTTCACAGTAGCAACAACTAACATAAACTAAAAATGATTTTTTCTTTCTTATCCCAGTTTTTATTGAGTTTCATCTTCCTGTTTGCTGCCTTGGGCCGTTACTTTGTACACCTGCACTCAGCCAGAAATATAATGAAAAAGAATCAATCTCTGAAGAGAAAGTTATCACCAGCCAATAATATTGGGCCACTTTCATGGGTCCTGCAGTGTTTCATCCAATTGCCAAAATGCTTTACCATTATAAACTGAAGACAGTAACTCAGCTGCTCTTCCTGGTAAGTACAAAATCATTGTACTACCCAGAAGATCTAGAATTAATAATTATTAATATTGTGGAATTCATTAGGACAGAATGAAAACACTGTTGATTCATGTATCTAGAATAGACTGTCTAAAAAATTGATGGACAGGAATAGCAGAAAAACATTATTTCTTAGAAAATGGGTGAGTGCTTCATTATTCTGTGTGCATTAACTTTGTGTGTGTTTGTGTGTTCAAAGCTGTTCATGTTCTGTGATTTTCTTACTTTAAAATTCAAGTATTGAGGAAATTTATTGATTAGTAACAAACTTGCAAGGCATTCACTGAGCATATTTATGTTCCAGGTGTTTGGACTGCATGTACAAGTGTTCTGTTTGTGATTGGATGAGAACTGAGCTTGAAATCAGTTTCCTTGTGTTGCCATTCATAACTATTTTAAATGATCTGTAACTGTCCACATTAAATTCATTTCATTTCAGCAAATAATTCTGGTACTAAATTAATTAGCTTGAATACAAATACATAGGTGGTATGGATACTTTAAAAGCAAATATAATCAGCTTCATACTACATTGGGAAAGTATTTCTATCTTCTTGTGTTATGTATAAAATATAACATTGCTACTAGAATTGTGTTATTTGTATCTTCAGCCTACAGTAGATTTGGAAATGAGTCTCCTGAGTCATTGATTCAACTGTTGCCATTGATGTGTAGGATACAGTAAAATGATTGATTCCATGTGTACTATAAATGAATCAAAATTAATCAAAACTGGACATTCATTTAGCATTTGAAACAGTCCTGTCACAGAGCACTTGCTCTCAGGAGGGAAGATCTGATTGTTATTCTGCAGAAGAACTTGACAATCAGAAATAATATTAAGAACATTTTTTTTCCTTTTCCTCCTCCTCCTCCTCCTCCTCCTCAAGAAAAAAAAAAAATAAAATAAGAATAAAAAAAAAAAAAAAGGAAAAATGTAATTGAAAAACATTTCAAAATAGATCATAAAATGCTTTTGGAATCCTTTCTTTGGTGAAGACTCTTTTTCTGGAACTTAACAACAAACAATTAAGACATGTTGGAAGTGTTATCTCAGGTAGTGTTCATTTCCACTGGGTCCAAGACAAATTTGTCTGTCAGCATGAGAACTAAACCTCACACCCCAAATTCTTCTAGTTTAACTTCAGCCAAGGCTGCTCACTGTACAGCTTCAGACAACTTGACAGGATGCCACCTTCCTCGGGAAAAATATTCTGAGAATCTGCATGTATTGGAGAGAAGTTCAGATAATAAATATGTCCTATTAGGAGCATACATTTTAGTTTCAGCTAAGGGTTTCTAAATTCTTCAGAAATAAAGGGTTCATCTGAGTTAGTTATCAGGGTTTATTTGGACAGACAGCAATCTACAAGCACAGACAAAGATTTAGACAGCTGGGCAGTCAGATGTGAAGTGTTTCTGCAGATGCCTGAGACATTTAAAGAGGACTTTTCACATGCTTAAATAGAAATTGAACTCCAGATTGACATGTGGTAGATTACTTTCTGAGATGCTGACATACTGCTTTTCTGGTCTGGTCTGTCCTAAATTATTTCATTTTCCCCCAATTAGTTATTCCACCTATGGTCTGCTCCTATGACGGTCTGGATGGTCTGACTGTTCACAAACTTAGTACATGTGGCGATTTCTGAATATCCTGATGTTAAGGAAATACATTCAGGGAGGAAAAGAAGTCATTCATGGATATGTTTAAAATGTTTGATTCATTCCATGATGTGACAGAAGATTTTTATTTTTTATTTTTTTGGTAAGGTTTGGGTTGTAATTTGGTTCTGAATATAGCCAGGACCTTCTTTGCCTTGTTGCATTTCTGAGGCTATGAATATACACAGACCTGATATGCAAACAAAAGGCTGGCAGGCTGCTTCACAACATATACTTCAGCCCAACATCTCTAGGCATGCACGTGAGGATGGCTGCCCCTGCTGATGACAGCAGCAACCCAGTGAGACATCATCTGTTGCTCAAGAGGCAGCCCAGCTAAAGCCACTTGGCTGTGCAATCCACACCCTGAGCCAGCATGCACCCATGCTTGTATTTGCCTCTGTCTGCTGACAGAACCCTCTCTCTGCACACCTTTTACATCCTAATTTCATTATTTTTCATAAGGTTGAAAAAAATCTGCTTCTTGGGTCAAATTTTTTGCAGGATTATTTAGGTTGACATCTGCATAACTGGGAAAACTATGTCTGGTCTTCATTAAGATATTTTTGAAGACAAACTTTAAAGACCTTGCCTAATAAGAGTGTTTTCTTTTAAAACGTGTTGTGATTAAACGCGGTAAATTACCATCTTATTCCAAACCCACTGATTATGAAGCCAATTATATGAGAGCCAAGAACACACAGTTCCTTCTGGCTGCACTGGAAATTAGTCACATTGAAGCCAAATTAACTTTTTAACTGCTCTCATGATCTGCAAACAGGCTCTCAAAAATGAATCCCCACACTCCCTCCTTTTCTTGCACTCACTACTGCAGCTTCCACCCTTGTCTTTGCTAAAGCTTCATCAGCCCACTTCTTGTGCTCTTGTTCCCTGAGCCTTTTCCAGAGGAGCTGACACCCATTCAATTGATACCCCAAATTTATATCCCAAAGTCTGAAATATCAGGTGGTGTTTCTTCATTGCTCTACTATACTGCAACTATTTTCAGAACACAGAGGCCAAGAGCAGGGCTATCTCATGTGTTTTTTGCCTTTGCAAATCTAAACACAGAGCATGTGCGAAATGATTCCTACAGAGCAGTTCCCTTATATACTCCTTGTGTAGCTGAAGTGCTGCTTTATCTAGAAGAGAGACATTTCCACAGAGATGCACAGTAAAAACATTCCTCAGACTGTAAATCTGTTTAATGGTGACTACTTGTTCCCTCAATAAAATAAACCAATGTTATAGTATATTTTTGGTACAGTATTAGCAGATAAACAGTGTTTTGGGGGGGGGGGGGGGGTTTCTTTCTCTTTTCCAAAAAGTTGTTTAAGAAAAAGAAAGAATAGCAGAGAGCAGACGTATGTTGTGCCTTTTCATTGAGTCATTTATTTCTCTCTCCCTCTCACTACCTGTTGTGTCCTGTACCTTCCTGCAGTTTTTACTCTGGGTCAATATTAGGACCCTTTTTTGTGGTTTTAAAAAATGAAGTATAACATTCCTACTGTATTCAATTCAGAAGTTAATTGGACATCTCTAAGGGATCATTATAATTATTGGCAGTTTCAAATATTGCACCTGAAATTGCTTATCATATGGTCACAGTGCATTAAAAGGCTACTCTAGGCATGCTGATTATTGAAAACTCAATTTTCGCATGTGGATACTTGTTTTCCATAGCACGTTTAGTGAGTCAGTCTTCGCTTCTTGGTTGTAGGAAAAATCTTACCTTGTCAGTGTTGCAAGCCCTTGCTTGTAGAGGGACCAGCAGTAGGTAAGAAAACAGCATCCTGGGCTTTCTTGAAAACTGAAAATATCATCCAAGACAGAACAAATAGAGTAACTGCAGCAATACTGCACTCCATTTTAACTAAGATAGTAGATACTGTCTTATTGATATACTCCTCTCTGAGCTTATTTTCTTTTCTGAGGCTACTTAGTAATTCCTTCAGCTTAATGAGCTACCATTTTGGCAGCCACTAAGCAAGTTTGATTTAGTGATGTGACATTTTTTAAAAGAAGCAGTTGTAAATGTGCTGAGAGAGCTAGCTGCTTGCTCTCTGGCACCATAGCAGGTACTGGCTTCAAATAAAAACACTTGCTTTGGTACTGACAAGAAATTCCATGTTATTTCTGTGTTAGTCATACTGTATGTCAACCTCTGTCAGGGTGGAAGCGTTGGCTGTCATCATGTGGAATTAGCCTAACATGCAGGACCTGATCCAGAATTCAGAGAGGCATTACACAGACTGATTGCCTGGAACAGAGATCAAAGAGTAGGCAGATTTTTACCATGAAGAATCTCTATGATGACTTCCTTCAAATATTGTCTCACTTAAGTTTCTTAATTGCCTTTTAAATGGTTATCTTAACTATAGTAAAGATGACTGAAGTGAATACAGACTTAGGATCTGTACGTTTCTCATGATAGCAGTTTGAGTTAACGAAATTATCTTTTCTTCCTGTTATATATATGTCTATAAAAGAATACAGATTGCTGTATTCCTTTTTTTCAATAAATAAATAAATAAATAAATAAATAAAAATTAGTATTATTCCCGCAGATTGGAAAAGAAAAAAAAAAAATCTATCCTTTACTTTTTACAAGTGCTGGAGAACTATCCATATATAGTATGTATAGTATGTATGAATAGTTGTGCAAGAATTTCCCCTCTTTTTTTTTTTTTTTAAACCTATGATTCATTTCATTTTTCACTCTGCGTACTTTAGCTTAATTTTCTGCATGCTTTCTTTCCTTATCTGCTCCTTCTTCCCACACTGCTTGTCTTCTCTTCAGTTCTCTTCCCTCTGTATGCATCTGCCATACATAATCACCACTATTTGCATAAAGGTTGAATTTCCTCACAGACAGACAATTAAAAACAAACAAACAAACAAAACCCAACAAAACAAAAAAACTAACAAACAAGGGAACTCTAAGAAGACAGAAGGGGTAACATTAGCTCTTAACTCTCTCATACTTCCACAGTTTATCTCCCCTTGTAATTTTTCCCTCTTTAGCAAAATCCTGCATAGTACCCTTACTTAAATGTGTGTAAATTTATTCACTTGTGGGGACTGACAGAAAAGGGAGATTTTGAATTCAGAATGTTTTCCAAGCAAAAGGAAAGCATATATATGTAAGAAATTCACTTCATGTTTTCAGTCTAATTGAATTTTTTAATCTTTTAAATATTTAAACCATACTTCTTGATGCTTGGAACGCAAACTTCCCTTGATGATACAGTTAAATCTGAATGCTTATCAACAAAAACTACATTGACTTCTAAATAATGAATTTAAAGTACTGAAGACTATTATGTAATAGGCCCCAGATAAATATTATTATACATTTCCAGAAACTAACATTCCTCAACATTGTTTATTGATTTCTTCTGATACAATTGTAATCAGATTGTTCATTTGATAAACCTCGTTCACAGCCCAGTGGAGGCAATGGCTGTGGAACAGAAAGAGAATAGAAATGACTTAAATAAGTGATAGGAACAACTAGCCACCTGTTTCATTTATTTCCATCATAAATCTGTGGTATTTCTACACATGCTCCTTAGCGTAGGAAACAGATTTTGCTACATTGGCAAAATTCTTGGGGGGGGGGGGGGGCAGGGGGAGAAGTGTTTATTTTTTTATTATTCATTTATTTATTGTCATATAGATATGTTTAAATCTTTCCATTGTTTTTGGACTACTCCATTTCAAAACATTCTGAAGTGTGACTATTAAAACATTCAGTTAATTATTTGATGGCTTTAACAGGGAATAAATACTCTGCTAGCACCCTGATTTTTACCTTTGATGTCAGCTAATGGGAGAGCAAAGTTTCAGGTACTTGTATCTGAAGGCCAAAGTGTTTCTTGGTCTTGACTACAGGAGATGCTCTTTGGACTCCACCTTCTCATTGCAATAATGAACATCTGATCTGCATGATATTATACTCTCTACAGTGAATTCAAGGAACCCTTAAGGTACTTTCTTTTCTTTACTTATGTATTTATATAATATGTAGATTCAGAGCCATGATGAATTGGTAACTGACATATGTTTGAAGGATATCATAATTGGGACATATTTTGAATTAATTGTTGTAGCTTGGAAAAAAAAATATTTTAAGACAAAAAAATAGTTATAGTATTGTCACATATTTTTGCTTAGGTTTTGGCTAAAAACAAACATTATTTTAAAAGAAAAAATAAATAAAATTAGCTCAGCTAAGGATAATTTAAGCTCCATGAAATTAATAGGAGTAGCACACGAAAGCAAAGTAAATATTTTCTTAAAATCCCCATTTCAGAAGAAATTTCTGCATAAGTTTCAGTGCCAGCAAGAATGAAACAATTGCACAGAATAGGTGTGTGCTATTCTCTTGCTCAGAAAGATCTCCAGTGAAGTTGATTAAGGTGTATATAGTCCAATGTTTCCAGCCATGCATATAATTTTTGTATCTTGCTCTCCTCAGATTAAATATTAAGTCTATGTTTTGCCTGGCAGTAAACCCTATTCATAACAGAAGAGATCAAAAAAAAATTTTGCATATGCATTTAACAGTATAACTTCCTTCATTTTTACTAACTGGAATGACAACAGATAGCATGATATTTCTGATATTTGCTAGCATTTTCTGCAATGAAGGAGGACAATCTTTCCCAGACATTTTGCTTTACACCTAAAAAAAGATATAATAATAAATAAATAAATCCTAGATTTTTCTAGCTCCCCAGACACATTCTTACCACAAAGAAAGATATGGCTAAAGAATAAATTATAATTGTTCACCTTTGTGGAGATATGAATAACATGCATATTAGATTTCTCATGCAAAGAGATGCCAAGAAGTTTTTGTGTTCCTGGAGATTTCAGTAGTCTGCAGAGATAAGGGCCATTGATTTTATTTGTTATCTCTTGTGCACTTTGAAGGCAATCATGATTCCTAGTTTTCAGTATTCTTTTTTTTCCCATGGAATATGGAGAGGGCATGACAACATATGTAAAACAATATATATGCATATTGTGTGTGTGTGTATTTTAAAGCTTTCAGTATTTTTTCTTAAACTATTTGTATTTCAAAGGCTTGATCTAAAACCAAATGAAGTCATATATTCCCAGTGTTTTCAGTGTGCTTTGGACTGTCTATTCTATTTTATATCAACTAAATGTGCATTTATATATTTTTTCAGTTAGGGTGCAGCTCTCAAAAAATCTGCAATAAGATTTAATTACTAGAAATAAATAGTAACTCTTAATTTGGAATATGTGACTGGAAGTCATGTTTCACCTTTAACAAATAAAATATTTGTGTGTTCAGTTGAGCAGTGGGACAGTAATTCTCATCTACTTACATGGGAGTAGCCCTTCAGCAATATCACATATTGTACGAAAATGGTATCTTCTTTGTATGCAAAGACATGTTAGTTTATGCCTGTTTTTTCAGAACATTTAACTGGTTTTTAAATCTCTCTGCTAACTCTCATTGCTATGGTACCATTCAGTATCAGTCCATGCACTAACTTTTTGGACTGACACCAAAATAAAGGTAAAATATTAAATATCATAAAAGACATTTGGATAATTTGAAGTGCAACATGAAGCTCAGTGAATTTTAGGTTTTCAGACAGCCAATTTGCAAATAAGTTCTATTTTCCCCAAACCACTTGCAAATATAGACAGAATTTGCCAAATAATATTTGTAGACTGAAGGGGGCTGGCTGGAGGAAGAGGAGAAAGGGGAAAAAGAAAAGGAGAGAGGAAAATAAATGCTTTACAGAAATTGCAGTTATATCCTTGCAGAATGTTCTTGGTGAATGACCCATGTCTGGCTGTGCCAGTACCTCTGGCCAGGCAAAGAAGACTTCATTTCAAAGCTGCAAGTTCCTGGGATACTTTGGGGACCCAGTGATTCAGCAGAGTCTTTACCACCCATGCTGTCAGTAAGACACAATTGTTCACTAAATAAATTAGAAATAAAGAAAGGAAAGAAAGGAAAGGAAGGAAGGAAGGAAGGAAGGAAGGAAGGAAAGAAAGAAAGAAAGAAAGAAAGAAAGAAAGAAAGAAAAAGAAAGAAAGAAAATGTTGCAGATGACTATAAGAACGTATATGAAATGTATTTGGGAGATGTAAGTACATCACCTTAAGTACATCACCTTGTTATACTACATTGTGAGCCCAGTGCTGTAATATGAAGTTGCTGTGCATCTTGGCATGTGAAATTTCTACCCTCTGTTGTTCTATTCCTATGATTAGATTTTTGGTTTGAAAGCAACATTTTGTATTTAGATTCTTATTTTTCTTTTGCTTTGCCATAATGTTACATTTAATGCATCTTTTATAACAAGTACATTGTTGTTCTGGAAACCTCATCACCACTCTAACAGGGTACAGCATAATCACTCTATTTTGTTTTAGAGGGGTTATTTTTGTTGTTGTTGTTTTTATTTAATTTTATTTTCCCACTTCTGCTCATTTTTCTTGCTTTTCTGCCCATGCCCAACAAAGATTCACTGTAATAGAAAACAGGCTCGGTAATAACTGCCTGTTATGTTTTTGCTTAATGTAGTGTGCAAAATATGACAAGGGTGAACGTTAGTAGATGTAGAAACAATCAGAATATTTCTTTTATTCTAGCTGTTGTATCCTGTATATGAAATATTTGGAAAATATGTTAAACAAGCAGGTAGAGTAAGTCATAAATCTAAAGGTTGGAAATTTCAGTTGTACAATTTTTTTCCTGAATATGAAAAAAGAGAGTGGTGGAATGGTGTAGTATCTAAGATTAATGCATTAAATAATAATAATAATAATAATCACTAATGTATTAAGTTTGAAGAATACTCATGGTATAAATAATACTTTCAATATGCACCGCAATATCTCTTTATCTGCATCATATTGAAAACTGATTGTGATTGGTAGCCCTTTCATCTAGATGCTATTTTAACTAAGAATCCTTAGTTTTAATTTAAGTTAATTTAAAACATTTCCAGCTTACTGCTAACAAACTGTACTAACAAACCATTCGAGTCTGACACACATTTTACAAGCTGCAATTACTGTGAAAACATGGTTTAATTTATACCATTACTATACATTTACTTTAAATGTTAATCTGTCACAACAACACATGTATTTCTTACATTTTCTGTAGGAATATATTTCCAATCTATATACATAACCCATAAAACAGTTGCTGTCATCCATATACCCTCCTATCTTAGCTTTGATTCATATATTTGAGAAGTATCTTCATGCTGATTTTCCTTGCCTTGCTAATCTGAATATATTCGTTCTGGATGCATTCATTTACTGGGCTATCTTTAGTATTCCAAGAAAAGATGCAGAGTAGTTTATATTCGTTTTTTCAGTTCTATAACTGTATTTGTTTATTTGCAAATCAGTGTATTTCAAGCCTCAAACTGAGGTCCACGATGTTGTATCAAGAATCAAAGAATCAAGAATCAAATAATTCCCTGGCTTCTGTTTCGACAGGAACTCTAGGCTTTCTTGCAGACCTTTGCATCACATCTACTCCGGAAAGAAAAGATATATCTGTAGGTGAGAAACATGCAACTATATTAGACAAAGCTGCCAAGTAGGCTGACTTAAAAGTCAGTGTCAAGTGTAAATTTAATATACAGGAGGTGACACAGTTGGTATATTTAAATTAGACTTTGAGAACCTGCTTTCCAAAATATCAAGAACTCAGGGCAGAACAATTATCATGATCATATGCATCTAGAATAAATATATATGTTTACTTTGTAAATGAAAAAATGTGTGTAATTGCATAATTGTTTTAACAATAAATGTCCTGCAGGGTATCTGCATATGAAATCTCATATATGATATATGTTTTTGTGGAAGGAATTGGAAAAAATAAGTCCAGAGTTCCATGAAATAATATGTAATCTTCTAAGTTTTGAAGAATAATCTATTACTTCTACTGAAAAAATACAAGGTTGTTTAAAATGACTGTTTATAAATGTATTTATATTACTAGGTTCCCTTTGTCCTATAGATCCTATAAAGGAGCCAGTCACACTCCTGCTTCCAAATAGTACTTTTTCAGCATTGCTTTCTGTTGTGTCATTGGTGCAAGGTGTTTATAGATGTCCTGGCAGCAGATGATGAACATGGTTTTACACCAGTCTCCATTTGACACCTATCTCTGACACAACACTTACCCTGAAAAGAGCTGGGCACTGAACATGAACTTACATTAATAAAACTTTAGAGCCTTCACAGAGTAATGAATTTAATCCAGCTCTTTTTAATAGCCAGAAGTTTCCTTTGCTCACTGTGCCACTTAAAATGTGCTAATCATCAGCCAATATCATTGAGCCTTGTTGTTATTGTTGTTGTTGTTTTTATTATTTTTCCTGCATGGTCATATATATTCAGTATACATATCTGCATGTTCCAAATGCAATAGCTGACTTACCAATGGCATGCAAACTTGATGGAGTTCTTTCATAATTTACATTTCAACACTATAGAAGAATAATATATTTCACAGTTAACATCGTCCACACAGTTGACTTTGAAATCTTTACATTCCTTCAGTGTAGGGAGAAGAAACTTTATTTTTCTAACAGGACAATAAAATAACCTACCAAAATTGAATATTTAGGTTATGCAGTACTGCTTCTGTTTGGTGCTGAATTTTATCTTTCCTTTTAAAGTTTTCTCCTGAGATGCATCAATGAGCTATTTCCTCTGCTCATCTCTTCAAGAAATACAAAATGTAAGATATAAAATGTATTGCCTCATAGGAAAATTTTCTGTGAATTGCTTTACAGGATACCAGACTGTGAATGTCTAGTCTTGCAGTCGTAACAGCCCTATTTAAAAGCTGTAGAACTATCCCTTTCCTTCTCTTCAATTTCCACACTTTCTTTTAGACATTCATAATTAACAGCAAATCTCAGATTTGATTTCTTCGCAATCCTTGCCAGAGGCTGTATGGGAGACACTCACTTCACAATCCTGCTGATCAGAGCTGGGTAAATGAGTACTTCTAGCAGGAAGACTTGTGATGTTGTATCTTTGAAAAGATTCAGAAAAGACTTTTATTTGAGAATAAAGCAGAGGATAGACACTATCCTGGAAACTTTGAAAAAGATGGGCCTTCCTGTCAACATCTATTTCGTTATGTTGCAAAGGTTGAAATGTTTTCCCTTGAGTCTTACCCCACAGAGTTAGTATTTAGAGGGCATTATGTGAGGTGACCTGTTATGACATGGGGTAAGCATGATGGAAGGGGAAAAATAAGTGTAATGTAACACTGGGGGGGAGCAAGAAGGGGTTGTTCTTCATTCTTGTCAGGCATATGGAGCAAAGTTCAAACACACCAAAAAATATCAGATTGGTTTCAGAAGTCAGGAATAAATTTCTAGCTGGTGTTTATATCCAGACAAAATAAATCTTGATGGATAGCTGTTTCATGAATAGGCATGAAGTGCTACAAAGCAACCTTAATTTGCCCTATCAATAAAGGGAGTATTGCCACTCCCAGCTTACGTGTTACTTCTAGACATGCACCAATCTTTCCAGCAATATCTGTTAGGCACTTGCTTTGAAGATAGCAATTAAAAATTTGAAAAGCTGAATTTTTCAATACAGGTGAAATGGAAAATTTATTTGGAAGCCCAAGAATGGGGGAGCCTACCAATATCTAAGGGTCTATGTGCTTAAATAAGAAAGAGTGCATGGACTTCAGCACCTAAATCCTTCTTTTTCCTTTTCCTTGAGGTCCTTAAATCCTTCACTGAAATGATAATAGGAACTCATCTCTCTCTTTTTTTTTTTTTTTTTTTTTTTGGGGGGGGGGGAGGAGGGAATTCATGGGGATAAATACATTTAGAAAGAGCAAACTGTGTAGGATAAATCCAAGAGTCCAGCTAATTATCTGTAGAGGAAAGTTTTGTCTGTGATATCAATGATTTAGTTCAAGAGAGCTTTACATCTGGCTATTGACATCTTTCTCTCATGGTGACAACCAGCAGAACAAGCATTTTAACCTTCTAAGCTTTTAGAAGAGACAGAAAACAATGGCATGACATACATGTAATTAAATAAGATTTGAGAACTGTTTTTTACTGCTGCTGTTTGATCCTCTTTGTTCTAAAAACAAAACAAACTTGCACAGTAGGAAAATAAATGACCCCCACCCCCCCCACACACACCAAAAAATGGAACATGAAAATGCTGCTTCTGTCTGTTAGCTTGCATCTCTTGAATTTCTTTCCCCTGCAGTCTTGCTGGTGGTAAATTACAGTGGCAGATCAGAAATTCAGCAAACTTTTAGCAGCCTTATGTTGTTTAAAGCATTACTTCCAGGTTGCGGGCTCAGGGTAGTACTGCAAAAAGGTGGATTTATCTTCACTGGCTAAACCCAACTCTTATTGGAAGAAAGTCAGGAAAGAAAGCACAGGAAAGAGGAAGAATTAGGAGACAAATAATGCACCAGGGAAGTAACAATAGCTAGAATCAAAGGGTCACACCAGGTATTGACAGAACTAGTCCAACCTGGTGGAGATGAAGATGCCACCTAATTTTGGACTCTGCATTCATTCTGCGGGGACAGATTTCTCCATCAGGCTAACAAAAGGCACAACAGTGGAATTTTGTGTGTTGCAGATCCAGTCATTATGCTGAAACTAATTTCTCCCATTTGCCTTATAGTCTTTGATATGCAAACTCCAAAAGGTGGTGGCAGTTTCTTCCCATAAAAATAATCTTTCAAAACTGATTCTTGGCAACATCAGAGTTCAACACACCATCCTTGTTTTTACAGGACTTGATGTAGTGTTGCTGATTGACAGTCCAGTCAGGAACACTTGGATGAGTTTTGATTAAACTTTTGTAGCTTAAATCACTAATTCTTTTATAATTGCTGTTTCAGTGTGGTTACTTTTGAGAGTGAATTTAGAATATAAACTGAAATGGACCTTGGCATAGAATACACATCTTTCCAGAAAAAAGAACTGTACATGGTTATCACCCTCTTTGTCATTGTGTGACTAAATCAGACTTGATCTCTTGACATGGCTCAGTCTCCTCTCAACCTCTAATTATATCTGTTGTTGTTCTTCCTTCAATCTGCAGCAATATGTTAATATCTTTTAGTAGCTGAGCCATTATGCCTAATTAAGGGATTGCAAATAAATAGGGGTGGACAGTTCCAAACATACAATAGCTGCAGATAAATAGAGAGGGACAGATCTCAACATATGGTAATGAATGCAGCCATAAGGCCTAAAGTATGTATTTTAACTGCCAAATTTTATGAGCAGCTTCCAACTGGTTTAATTTGGCCGCAGCTATATGTCTGACAATCATTGTAAACACAGTTTTTGTGCCATATCATTTTTGTGTTCAATGGCTAGAATTTATGCATGCAAAGTTAATTCACACTGCTGACTGGGACTGTTCAGAGAAGAAATATTTTACGCATGAGAAGTTGCACGTTTAGTGTGGTTGTTCACAGTATTATTACTTTCCAGACTAATACAAATGTAAACATTATTAATAACTGATACCATGTCTCAACATTCTCTATATCTTTTTAAAGATTATTTAGTAATGTTTAAGAAATATTTGATTATCCAGTCTTTATCATTTGCAGTTTGATGAAAAATAGCCACAGTACCATCTCAACAGAGAAAAGCTATCCTGGGAAGAATTAAATATGCATGGCCTCTTTAATAATTTAATTCCATGTTATATTCTAACGTAAATGAAGGGCAAGAATTTCTGCTCTTAGCCCAAGTGGCTGTAAAAGAAAAGAGCAGCTCAAAAGTGAGCCAACACTTTCAAGGCCAATGTCTAGCAGCTAGTGTTATCCTGGAGACAGGATCTTCCTAGAAAGAAAGGGAACATGTGAAACTTGTGTTTATTGTTCTCAGTATTGCTAGGGAAGGGAAACTTACAAAGGCTGAGAGAGGAGCTGCCAAAATGGGGAGGCTGCCCCATGTCTTCAGGAATTACTATGTTCCAGTGCCAGTTGGAACAGTGCCCCCCCTCTAAGGGTCCTACAAGGAAGAAAAGGGTATCTCTTGGAAAATATACCATTTCTAAACCCCATTGCTCTCTCCTTTTGTGTAGACATGTAGAAAGCCTGTCACTTGATTCATTCTCCTACCCAAAATAAGGGTCAGCTTAAACCTTAAATTAGACCTAGTTGTTATTATCTCTGTGTTATTGTACTGCCAGTTAACTATTGTTTGCACTAATTTTTATATCAAAAAGGATGACTAACACTATTTTTATCATTAAACACATAGTTTTCATGCTAACAATATTGTTTAACTGTACTAAACAATTGCATCTATTTGATTGACTTTTTTTTCAAAGCTGTTTTTTGTACTTTAAAACCCTTTCTCACCAAATACAAAATTAATAAAACTTGTTCTTAAGGCTTTTCAAGCAGAATATGCTGCACTGATGTCAGCCAAGTAAGCCTACTGTGCTGCATAGTCTGAGTGTCATCATAATCAATCAGGAATGAAAACCAAAAGAGTTAACAAGAAGGTACAATTTTTTTTTTTTTTTTTTTTTTTTTTTAAACTACAATACTTTTTACTATCTTGATAAGGAGATTAAAGTTTCCAGGAGGGAAAAAACAAACAAACAAACAAACAAAAACCCAGTATGATATAGAGACTATATTGACTATATTCTCTTTGTGCAAGGAGTTTTTAAAGTTATTTTTAAAGAAAACATTACAAACTCCATCTATGTGAAGGATCATTTTTGCTGCATTTCAAATACTACAGTTCTGGTACGTGAATACTCTGAAATGCACTCATTACATGAAGTATTCTTTATAACTGGCAACGTGTAAGGTAAATTAGTATAATAAAAGCAGACGCAATTTCTTTAATTATACTATTGCACAAATCTTAAATTCATTCAGATAAAGAATGTACATGATTTGCATCTGTGAAACCAAGTTCAGGATTTCTCAGGAGGAGAATCTGAAACTAGTGTAATTCAGTTAATTGGAAAAGCAGAGGTTAGTTTTGGCTACTGCGTGGAAACGTGTTATCCCCTTCTTTTCAAGTGTCAGACAGAAGAAGAAACTGGGCCATTCTTCTTTCTTGCTACTACAGATTATTTATTTACGCCCTTTATAATTACAATTTCTAACTTCCACCTGTTATCTCTGAAATGTAATCTGAATTCAAGAGCCTAAAATTCGTTTTTTCCTTTTTTGTTTTTATGTGCTGTTTTCATTGTCCTGGGGCACTGCCTCACCTAGACAAAAGGAGAGGAAGATATGACTGTGAGGTGCAAGTGGTGATGAGTGGCTCATGCAGATACTGGAGGTCCAACCTTACACCTTTCCAGTCAACTGGCATTTTACCATGTGTCTCAATCATGAGAGATGGTGGATGGCATGCTATGGTGATTCACTTGATATAATGCTCTCCTTGCAAAAATGTATACTTTAAACTTTTTAGTTCTGTTTGTCTTCATAATAAGGCTGGCTTTATCCTTATAGATTGATAGGTTTCCTGGTACCTGCAAGATAGGCAGAACGAAACTTTCCCCCCATTACAGTCAAAGAGTAAAACTGATGTTATAACCTGAGTAAAACTCATGATTCATTTTGCCTTTTTAACTGGAAGAGAGTATAAGATGTGCAATAGTGTCGCCAACAAAAAAATCCTAACTTACCTACTGCCATAACTACAGATTTGATTTGTTGTTGTTGTTTCATTGTAAGCTAGAAGAAAATTGCTCTTATCTACTGACTTGGTGGTAATCATTGCTTGACAAAAGAGTTTTCATGGACGAGAGTTGGCAAAGAGTTTTACTGGTGATATGTTTTCACTACTGTATTTTTGTTTGTTCCTTTGAGGAGATGCCACATATATCTCATAACTGGCCACATCAGTCACATGGTACTTACGGTTTTCCCAACTGTTGTAACTAGCATATGAAATAAACATAAATAACTGGGCCATGACTGCAGAAAAAGGGTGCAAGAAACTCTATCTGAGGGAACATACAACAAATGGCTTTATAGCTTGCTTGTAAATTAAATATATATATATTTTTGCTTTTAAAAAACAAACAAACAAATCAACACTCACCCCCCACCCCCCCAACTGAGAGAGAAAGAGAGAATAAGTGAGATTTATTGTCTGTCAAGCCAAATTTATAGTCATTTTGTCATATATAGTCAATTAAGATTCTGCTTGTTATTTGCCTAGATGTTAGTCAGAGTAACTAACTAGTACCTTTGTTGAGTTCATCCTTTTGTCAATGATTTATTAACCACAAGGAAAACAAGTCTGGAAGACCCCAGTGAACTTTATTAATACAGTATTTTTTTCAACTTTTTAAAACTAGAAATAGCAAAAGAAAGATTAAAAGTATCTTTTGACTAATTTCTACCATTCTTGGAAATTTCTCTTAAGTTCATGGTGTTCAACAATTTGTTTTTGAAGGCTGTTGCCAGTGTGATGGCTTGGAAACATCATATTTTCTGCAGAGAAGCAGAGGCTGATAGAGAGGTTTTTCAGATATACTTCAAGTTATTTTTTGTTGTTGTTGTTGTTGTTTTTTTTAATGTCAGGCAGTATCATTTTATTTGCATATCTGTGCTAACAATAGTTCTCAATGTACAGAGAATTTTCCTTAAGATGTACTTTTTATCAAGATTGACATAAAAATCCTCAGAGATGCTGGGATTTAGGAACAAATTAAACAGAAATACAATGATATTACCATTTGGTTTGCTCTGTAGAGGACAACTCCAGAACTTATTTTAAAATAGATATTTTGTTTGCCAAACAATATTTATATTTGTGTGCAAATGGAACCTTTCAGGGGGTTAGTATCACTTAATTATATACAAGTGCTTAAGACTTTTGGAAAATTGAATTAAAGTTTATAATATTTGTAATGCATTATAAATTACATCCAAATTCATATAACTATTTTTTTTATTATGACACTATTGCAAATACATTTTCATGATACTGTATCTGCATATATTTGAGAGGCATTATTCTTTCCAGTTTAAGCGTTGATTAAGATCATAAGAGTACCTGACATCTCCTTTTAGCACCTCTTGTAGATGGATCTAAGAAAATATAGTCTTTGCATCCATAAAATTATAGCACTGGCACTCTGCAAAAGGTTATGGATGTTTTCTTGTGTTATATTTACTATGGTCATATCCTGAAGCTACAATCCAGGGTGCAGCATTGACCCTCACCAATAATTGTGCTGAAAGTTATGTTTGTTCCACTTCACACCAAACACATATTATAGGGGCAGCAGGCCAAAACTGTTCAAAGGGTGTTATTTTTAACCAGATTCTGGATTTTGTTGTTTTATGTTGTCATTAACAATTCATGAAGCACTTATTGAAACTAATAAACTGATTGCAAGCTAGAAAAATGAATTGATTAATATGAAATGTAAAATGGAATAGTGATGAGCTCATTTCCATTGTAAATAATGGAAAATAAATCCAATAACTGTCTGCTCTTTGGACTGCAAATTAAATGAACTTCCTACAAATCAGTCCATAATAGTTAGCCATAACTGACTTATAGAATTTTTTTAAGTCAAAACTAACAAAGTCATGTTTTGAATATAATTTTTGGCAGCTTGTACACCAGCAAACCACCAATTTAAAAGTGGTTATGTTTAATCATGAGTCTGCTTTTGATGTGTGGATCATCTTAATTTGGACTTTTCGCTACATCTGTATACATCTTAATTCTATTTCATGGTAAACTTGAAGAAAAGACAGGTGATGCAGCAGAAGGTTCTTTTCCCCCTCCTAATGATGCAGGATTTCCTTCTGACCTTTGCTGATAGATTTTTCAGCAGGAAAGCACAAAAAGGTATGCGTCATTTCTTTACTGTAATAATTCAGTCAAGACAAAATACAGTCATAGAATCATCTAGGTTGAAAAGACCTTCAGGATGATCAAGTCCAGCAGCTATCAACCTGACCTGCCAAGCCCCATCATTAAGCCACATTCCTTAGTGACATGTCCACAAAGTCTCTTAAATGCCTCCAGGGATGGGGATTCCATCACTTCCCTTGGCAGCCTGTTCCAACACTTGATCACCCTCTCCATGAAGAAATTCTTCCTAATGTGCAATCTAAACCTCCCTGGTGCAATTTGAGACTATTTCCTCACATCCTATCATTTGTCACCTGAGAAACTGACACCCTCCTCACTGCAACCTCCTTTCAGGTAGTTGTAGAGAACGGTAAGGTCTTCCTTCAACTTCTTTTTCTCCAGAATAAAAAACGTCAGTTCCCTCTGTCACTCTTCACAAGTCTTTTTTTTATTCTAGTCTGTGGCGTAATGACGACACGGACACCAGGGTTCTTTTAGGATCAGTAACTGCTACTTCTTTATTGATGACATAACTTTATTATATATCTGTTGCCTTCACATATTGAGGACAGGCTCCCTTCTTATACCATTCCCCCACAGCAGTACTTTCCCACTAACTTCACTGGTCAACAACTTTGCCCGGCAACCGCAAACACCCAGCAACCCCCATGCCCCAACGGCCGGAGGACAAGCAACCCGAGACGGCAAGGCGTCTCCTGAATCACCCCTCTTTGTTCCCTCTAAACTCTTTACATCCCTAATGGCCTCATCGTTAAGAGTCTGATGTTGTCACCAACCATGGGGCTTGTCGACCCCCATGGCCACACTCCCACACTAGTCCCTTCACCAGCTTTGTTGCTCTGATCTGCACATGTCCAAGGAACTCAATATCCTTCATGCAGTGAGGGGCACAGAACTAAACACAATATTCAAGGTGTGGTCTCACCAGTGCTGTGTACAAGGGGACAATTCTTCCCCAGTCCTTCCGGAAAATTAATAGATCCTTCCTCTGTTCAGTGACAACAGTGAAAAATTAAGCTAGTTAAGGGTGGAAGAGAAATACATTGGCAGAACTGAAAATCCCTGAAAGACAGTTAACAACAAAATAATTCCAGATTATTGAAAAATCTGAGATGCAGACTCACAGTGTTACATATTGTGAGTGCTAGTGTAACAAGACACAGTGGAACATAAAAAAGAGCAAAATCATTTTGGTTTAATACATTTTATTCTAGAAGTTGACTGCTTTCTATTCTGAAAGTTCCTATATTAGGACCAAAAAGAGCAATGTTGAAAATTACTCTACTTCATGAATGTTTGCAGTAAAGCTGCATAAAATAAATCGGTTTCAGTTGCATTAATCTTCTGTTTGACTAGATTTTATACTAGGTTATATACCAAAGTACATTTATCCCATTTGTCAGTCTGTATTTTGTTTGTGTCTTTGGTGGAAGTTTGGATTTTTGCTGCTCCAAAGTAAGTTGATTATACATAGCCGTTCAAATTAAGAACTTTTTCTCATACTAGTTTAGCAAGTTCTATTTGTAGAACAGTTAGCCCTCAGTAAATAACAGTCAATCAGGCCTAAGTGGGGAGAAAAAATTAAATAAATTTAAAGCCCTGCAGTGAAAATGTTTAAATATTCAAACAACTCAGTAGAATTCAGATGGGGTTGAATTATAACCTGGCCATCCACAAGATATTTAGTATTCTATATCTCTGGATTACTTATGTCATATACAAAATAGTTCCAAAACAGCTATTTCGTATTTTCTTGCTCCTACATGGATTTAATCAAGATTAATTACAGCATAAATTTCTCAGTGCTGACCTATTTAAATACAACAGGACATGTTTTCAAGGCACAAGGCCCAAATCACAAGCCACCATAAGTTCCTTTTTTTTTTTCCTCTTCTCTAATATACATGAATTTCTACAGAAGTGCCACTGATGTGAGGTCTCCAGTGAGTTGGTATCTCACTGTATACACACCTCAATTGATCTGTATGTACTATAAACAAATGAAATGACACTTTGAATGTCAGTTTGTATGTTTAGTAGTTACTACACGTGTTGTTATTAAATAACATTAAATATTTGTAATATCATCATTTCATTTAAAAACATGGCACATGGCCACTGAAATGCTGCATGGGCTACTCACTGTATGGTTTATATTATCTAGAATTTAAAATGAAATCTGGTGTCAGTAGCCAATTTAATTAACAGGATATTTTTCATAGCTAATAGATGCTTTTTCTTTGGCACTTTCTTTACTGGATCCTGGTTTTTCTGATGACTCATGGAAATAATTGTGGCAGTGGGGATCACTAAATAGACACAGAACACTGTGTTTGCCAAATGCTCTCCTTAAAGCAAAAAGAATTCCATATGTAACTACAAAGATTGGGCATTTCTCCAATTACAAGAGAGATACTTTGCTCCAAGGCGGCTTCGTGGGGCACCATCTGGCTTCACAATTCTTCAGAAGTGAGATTTTCCTTGAATAAAATGTAACCAATCAACCTCTCTGAAAACTGTATAGTGTAAAAATCCTGCATTAACTCATTCATTCAGAATTCTTTAGTAGTCCAGGTGAGCCTGTGTGCTAAATCTAGAAATCCTTTCATGCTAGAAATGTATTTTACTTGATTTTAGTGCTTGGGTTAAACATAAGTTTGGTGGGTTTCTTTGTTTGTTTGTTTGTTTGTTTTTGTTTTTTTTTTTACAACTTTAACAACCATTTCTTTCAAGGAAGTGATTTCATAAATAGCAAATTACTTTTTTAAAAAATATATATATATATTATGTTTTACTTTTAGTAAAAGTTTTATTTCAGCTTCTACTGCCCTTTGGTCTAGTATGGAAGTTTAAGAACTCAAATCTTTGCAGCTCAACTGAAAGCATTTTAAATATTCTTTTCCACACAATCTACGATATAATACATTTCTATTTAACACAGATAAATGATATCAAGTATGCCCTAAATTGTGATCTTTGCATTTTAAGCTATGACCCAGAGATTTTTGTATTAATTTTTAATGAAGGTTCTGGAGCACACATGGTACTGGACAGTGGGTGACATCATAATTCAGAGCAATTTTATTCTGAATACAGGAATACATTGGAATAAAAGTTCTAATCTGTCTTCACGTAGATGCAAAATTTACTCTCAGACATCTGGTTGCAGACATTGAAGCAGTTTTCTATTTTAAGTGTGAGTAGATGTCAGATTGATTATCACTGGGTCTTCTTAAGGCTGAAGGTCTTGCTTTTTAAACTAAAATGGATGGAGGACAGGGTGAGATCTTCCTATTATACATAACACTTTATGAATTCTGATACAGGAATATCGGTACCAACCATACATTTATTTTAATCTTGTATATAATTTGAATGAGACCTTAGTGGAATTTATTACTTTATCCACAGCATAGCATTCACTTCTCATAGAAACCGTTACATCGAAGAATTACTTTGCCTAGAAAATGATGTGAAAAGAGAGTCTCAGAAATGTCTGACCATTGTTCATCCCTCTCACACAAGTAAGAGATGCCATGAAGCTCCCTCAAGGGAGGTTTCCCTCCATCAGCATCTGACAAAAAGAGCAGTAGTTTGTGCTCTCAGGAGGTTTTTTGTTTGTTTTTGTTCAAATTTTGGAGATAGCCAAAATAAATGTTTTATAGGAAAAATGTGACATATGGGGATTCCCCAAATTGCAAAATAGGCTACCATATACTAGCAATTGTAGCATCTCAGCATAATCTCAGAAATTACAGAGAAACAAAATCCATGGGCTTAATCCTAAAACATCACTTCTCTGCCATTGTGTTGCAGAATTCTCTTAGAAAAATGGCTGTGATTTATGTCTTATATGTTTTTCAAATAAAATTTTCAAATAAATCAGGCATTAAAATTTTAAAAATTAAGCATTGATCACAGAAATTAACCAATGTGATCTGGAACAGACAGAAATATAGTAAAGCATGATACCTTCCACATTCTTGATAAATTTTAGCTGAATGTTAAGTATTACTACCAAAACATACTACCAAAACTTAGGCCTGATGTTATTTTTCTAAATTCTGACTTTCCTAACTAAGCTCTAAACTTCCAAGGTAAACAGAAATTGCAGAGAGAGAAAAGCAGAATTGCTATTATATTTGTACTGCTTCTGCCCCTGAATTTCAGCGAGGCCCTGTCACTGCCACAGTGTTGGCTGTTGTTACTATGGCAATTTGTCCCTCTGTGCAGAGAGGAGGGGACCAGCCCTCCTCCTGCAGGAGAAGGGCTTCTCCGTGCTTCTGTCAGTGCTGTCTTTCTCAGATAATTTAATGTGCACGCAGTAACTATTACAGCAGTGGCATGCGATTATTATGTGTATGACATTAGTGCTTAAGTGAGATTGTGGTAGGCACAGTTCTTGCCAATTAGAAGAGGCTGTGTCTGTACAAAAGAGCTCATAACCTAAACAAAAGAAGCAAAGAGGGATGAAGGAGCACTCATATCTTAATTTTGCAGGTGGAAACCAGGAAGAGAGTTTGTCATTTGTGCAAAATAGCTTGTGAAGCCCATGATACAGGCAGTAACCCAGGTCTCCTCAGTCTCAGACCAGCACTGCAGATTTAAGATCGTTCTTCCTCATTTTCAAAGTTGTTTCATAACTACCTGCACTAACTTTCAGATTCAGAAATCTCAAGTGTTGTTCCCATCAAGAAAAAAAAAAAAAAAAAAAGGTTGTTTCTTTTAGCCTTTTGTATCTGATGCCTTAAAATATTAGGCATGCCCTGGCCCACATTCATACCCTGCTCACGTTAATGAAAATCAGGAAAGTATATTCAGGACAGCAAAGTGAAAGCAGTGTAAAACGTATGAGAATAGTCTTTTGCTACTAGGCCTCGATAGCCCAGCAAGTTTTTCTCAGTACCAATACAGAGTTTTAATTTGATTTCATTCAACAATGCTAATAAAAGAACACTCCAAGGCGAGAATTTAAAATGATTAATTACAATACTTTAAAAGATGAAAAAGAATCTGTGTGTGTCAGTCAACCTCATGGGGCAAGGAATAATGAAAATGAAAAGCACACAGGAATGAGTTTTCTATTGTCAATGATAAAAGTGATAATCGCCTCGAGTCAAAGGAAAATGACAGATGAAAGAAACCTATAGAACATCGCCTAAGGGAGCTCCTGAGGCCGGCTCTTGGTACCACATATACACATGCTAGACTTTAAGGAAGCTCTGGTTGGCTCCGTAATGAATGCTGAAGGCTCTCTGGAGCATCAAACATCATTTATTTTTATTTTGTGGGGGATGGGGTTGGGTGGGGAGGTGTATGTAGGGATCTTTTATTACAAGTTTTCAGGTCTTTAAATGAATGCATTTAAAAGAGGGGAAACATCCCTTTATGAAGCAAAGAAAATTTACTTGAAATGCGAATTTGTAACATTTTTATATATGTAAAATGGAAGAGGAATTACTACAGGGATAGTCTAAAGTGTTAACGAGCAAAATTAGACTGTTAGATTATTTATACTAGCCAGGGATTGTCTGACCCTGGTGATACAAGGAGTAGCCAATGGATTTCTAAATCATGTCTGCATGGTCTGTGGTCAAGCAGCTGAAGGTGAAAAAGAAATTGAAATAGATTCTCACCAATGATTTAATAGGGATATGGTGATTGTACTGTATAAATATGTCTTCTGTGGACCTTTGGGACTGTACAACAAGATCAAGACAGTAAATAATAGTTCAAGTTATATACTAGGAATAGTTCTGAAGCCCATAGCACTGTCAGGCAGCATTTCCTATCTTTTTTGATCTTAATCAAGTTATCTATGTGCCTTTTGTGGTTCTCCAGAGACATTTTTTGAAGTTAACACCACTACATCAGCTTTTGTCCAACTAATGGCCCAAATTATGTCAGATCCGCCTCTCTGCTCTCCCCCATTTCTTTCCAACATACTGATGTAATTGCTGCTAGAATCAATTTAAGTGTAATATGGCTTAATACTGCCCCAACCAGCAACTGGTGTTATTTGCATCTGTAAGGCCCCAAATATGTCATCCTCTAGAGATGTTATAATAAATTCTTATCTCAGTTTTTTTGCTACCTTGCCCAGACATGCAGTGTGCTAAAGACCTGAATAAAAAGGATTCTGGAAAAAAATATATTGGCAAGTATCAACCCATGTTTGTTATAATGGGAAAAAATATTCCCGTTTAAAGGAAGGAAACATTGTGAGAGGGATAAGGTCTTCCTTATAAACAGAAGGATTTTTCTACAGTTCAGCTGCTTGAAGTAATAGGAAGAGTGGATAGAAAGTGCGGTATTAGGTTGTTATCTTAGTCTTCAGAAGAAGCAGCAGAATTTTGTTTTCTTTTGCTAATAGAGCTTTATAGTAGTTTATATGGGAATCATTACACCATTGGTCCTTTCTGATATTTATTTTGTGAATTAAAAGTAGAGTTAATGAAAACCAGAAACAATTTCAAGAGAGAAAACAGACCCTCAGCATTTAAAGCCATAAAACATGAGTATTTGGGGAACAAATAATCAAATACTGCAAGCTCTTTTTCAGTATTAATTGTCACATGGGAAGGAAATAGAAAGTTATAATTTCTATTGCTTACAATTTATTAATAACATATTATTGAAACTCAGTAATTCAATACAAATTGATCGAAACTGGTCAGAAATAACATTTTTCTAAAAATTATTCAGGTGGAGTGGAGAGTATTCTGATGGTCACATATATACTGTGTGGTGTAGTTACACCAAGTAGATCACAATTTGTTGAATGTATCACAGAAGAAACGTGACATCTTCAGTAGGATCCATACTGCCACAATTATTTGATCTACAGGAATACTTCCACCAGGGATGTTAAAAAACGTAAGGGGAAAATAAAATATTAAATGAACAGTCATTTTTGATCATTTCCTAACTGAAAGATTTTCATAATTTGTGTTCATTGTCAAAGTTTCTAGGAAAAAATCTTGAGTCTGAGTGTATTCCCATGAGGCAAAATCTAATGTGCTGTTGTTGTTGCTATTGCTGTTGCTATTGTTGTTGTTTCTGCTGCTCTTGTAAATAAAGAAAAGTGACAAATAATGAGACTTATCCCAGAATAGGTCTGTTGTGAAACCAGAACCTGAGGCCAGGGAATAAGGTTTGAGAGGTCACATCATTATTCTTTTTCAGTAAGCCTAAACATGAAATGCTTTCCACATATGATCAATTTAGCTGAATACATAATGTTTATTCAAAAGAGAAAAATATTCATGTTTTAAAATTCTCTCTGGTTCTAGGTAATTTCTAAAAGAACAACCATCACCAGTTGTTCCCCTTCAAGGTATATCCATCATGTTTTAATGAAGCATTCTTATCTGGACTGAAATAGCTCTTCTCTTCATCTTCATTTAACATAATGTGTCCTTTGAACAATTAACATATCTACACATCCAGAATATATCAAAGGTTCTTCAAGGAACTGTCTTTTGTAAGGAAAACAAACAAACAAACAAAAAACCCTGATCAACCATGGGGTCGTTTAGTCTTAAAGGAGAAAATATTTGTGTGCTTCTGTCATGTCTGGTGACTTACTAGGTAAAGGGAAGCAGTGACTCCTGGTTCACAAAACCAGTGGTAGAGAAGTTCCTGTTTACAAATTTGAAAGCTGCTTAGTTACAATGGTTCTGGTGGAGAAAAAGAAGGAAAGGGATGGTCTAGCATATTATCTGATACAAATTCATACTTGTCTAATGACAATTTTACCCAATCTGGAGGCTCATTAAAGGAGGTGCAGTGGAAGTGGAGGCCCAGTTTGACTGGTGTGATAAGAGCAGCAAGAAAATGCAGGATAAAAAGTGTGATCATGACTGTAGTAATCATGACTGGTTTTTGGTGAAAAGAGACAGCAGTTGCCAAAAATAGGATTTTGCAGACTCCATTTTTGCTGTTGCCATAACTTTTCTGTTGGTCCTCTGACCACCATATTAACTAAGAGGAGGAACTAGAAACAACATCCCCCCCATAAACAGTTTACTAAACTACTACTTTATTTTAATGTTGTCATGGTGTTAGACAAGGAAAAGGATTAATCCATCATTTTCCCTGCAAAGACTAATTAGACACAGATCAGGAGAGTGTCAGTAAATGTATTTACTTTCTGTTATTTATTTTTTCTCAGTAAAACTGTAAAAGCAGAATTCTTATTTTTCTTTAGAATTGCTTTTCCTCCCTTTACTAATAGTGTTTTTAGTTGCTGTTCCCACTAAATGTTGCAGCTTTATACTGCTGAGACAGTCCAGATAAAATATTTTTGAATTTCCTGCCAAACCTATTAAGACTTTCCTGAGTGAATGCAAGCTCTTCAGAGGTTGAGCTTTGGGTTTTCACTTGCCTCAGCTAATAGATTTACCTACTGTGCACACAGGACATACAACAACAACAACAAGTTATCCATATCACTTTATAAGAAATCTTCTTGTATGACTTAAGTAGAAACAATTTTTAACATTCTTCTAAAAAAGGCATATTTTCCTTTAGCAAATATTGCACTTATAGGTGCACCACAGTACAGTGCTGGATCTCAAAATACTATACACAAAGATCTTCTGAATTGCTCTATGTCATCCTGAAAACTCATGAACATTTCTAAACATTGAACCTCTTTGAAAAATGATGTAGAGTTGTCCTGGTTTCAGTTAGGACAGAGTTAATTTTCCTCCTAGTAGGTGGTAGGGTGCTATGTTTTGGATTAGGATGAGAAGAGTGCTGATAACATGCTGATGTTTTAATTGCTGAAGAGCAGTGCTTACACCAAGCCAAGGATTTTTCAGCTCCTCACTCTGTCCTGCCAGTGGGCAAGCTAGGGGTGCAGCAAGAGCTGGGAGGGGACAGACCCAGGACAGCTGACCCAAACTGGCCAAAGGGGTATTCCATACCATCTGACGCCATGCTAAACAATATACAGGGGTGGCTAGCTGGGGTGGGGGGCTGGCTGCTCAGGGACAGGCTGGGCATCAGTCAGTGGGTGGTGAGCAATTGCATTGTGCACCACTTGTTTTGTACACATTATTATTAGTAGTACTATTATCATTATTATCATTATTATTATTTTCCTGTCTTAATAAACTGTCTTTATCTCAACTCACAGGTTTCACTTTCCCGTTTCTCTCCCCCATTCCAGAGAGGGAGGGGGGAGGGTGAGTGAATGACTGTGTGGTGTTTATCTGCTGGGATGGGTTAAACCACAACAAGAGTGAAGGGGAAAAAAAATAATCAGAGTAGCTGCCGTAACATGTACATCCTTCACTTACGGCTTACAAAACATTTGCACAGAACTGCTATGGATCCTATATCTTCTTCCTGCCCACCCTGGCCAGTGCCTCTTACCTCTCCTCACATGGACGATGGTGCAAGCATGATACCAATTCATCAGCATTTGAGCACCCTTCTAGATAAAACATCCAGCATCCACTCCTTAATTTTTTTTTTTTTTTTTTTTTCCACCCATCTCTGAGTTCTGGACATTTTAGTTTTTCAGTTACACTGGGCACTGGCTGGAACTACAGTAAATTTCACCCTTCTGATTAATCACTCAGCATTGTATTTCCTATTTTCCTATTATAAGCAATGTGGGATCCCTCCATTCCTATCCCAAGTCCTGATAGTTTACTGAATAACATTTTTTTCCACAGTTCTTTCCCACAGAAGTAGTTAGGAACCACATCACTCTGAAAGCTGTGGTGGTTTTACCGTGCTAGGCAGCTGAACACCACAACCGCTCTCTCACTTCCCCTCCTCAGATGAGGAGGGGAAGAAGTAAAGGAAAGAACAACTCACGGGTTGAGATAAGGATGATTTAATTAAAGGGAAAAAATATTATTAAGGAAATATTATTATTAATTAAACAATTCAACTAAAGGGAAAAAAAGGAAAGGGGAAGGAGGGGGAAGGGAATAACAAAACAAAACAAGTAAAGGCTATGTGGAAGTGCAGATGAAAGAAATTGCTCTCTACTTCCCACAAATGAGCGACACTTGACCATGTCCTTGAAGCAGGGCCTAAACGCATGTAGCCGGTGTTTGGGAGGACAGACATTTTTGCAATGAGAGCCCACCCCTCCCCTCTTCTTCCTTTTTCCACCTTTTATTGCTGAATGTGACATCATATGGTATGGAATATCCCTTTTGTTGGGTTAGGTCAGCTGCCCTATGGATGTTTCTTTCTCACTTTTTTGCCCACCCCCTAGGAGGGTTACAGAAAGTCCTGATGCTGTGCCAGCACTGCTCAGCAGCAGACACAACACCGGTGTGATACCACTGCTGTTCTAGCTACAAGTGCAGAGCGCAGCACGGTGTGGGCTGCTGCAGGGAAAGTTAACATCCCAGCCAGACCCCAGTACAAAAGCATGAATAAATACATTAAATTGTGTATAAATTAGGGTAGAGCAACAAATACACAATAATAGTTTTCAGGTGTTGAAGAAATGTATACATTTCCTTTTCAGCCCTGACACATTAATGAAGCACCTTCCTTTCCATCAGACTTAATTCTCTCTGTGTTTGGAAGCATAAGTCCTATTTCAGATAGAATATGGGATAAATGAATATATATTTGTGCCAAGATTTCTTTTGTGTAATTACATTACTGCATAAGTTTATGCTCCATAGCTAGGAAAGCATGTATGGCTTCCTTGAACACTTCACCTGTCACAGTGAGAATTTCACTCTTTTCCTGAACAAGCACAGCCTTTATATAAAGTAACCATAAATGAACCTATCCAGGGCAGAAAGTTCCTGAGGCCAGAATAAAACTAACAAAATGTTACCAGTATTTTACGATGGAGATCCTAGGAATGCCTTGCCTGTGGTATGTGATATATGTTCAAAGGCATGTAATGTTATTTTGTTTAGCCAGAACAGCCTCCCTGTGCCTGGATGTGCTCTGTAACTGACATCTTAATGCCTTGCTTTATTCCTGCCAAGGAAGCTGTGAGTGGGGTTTCCTCAGAGCAGTGATGCCTTCCAGCTTTCCCAGTGCGGGCCCATGCCTAAATGAGACCAACCCCATGGAAGCAGCTGTGATGGTTTCCAAAACACCTCCTCTCCTCTGGAAAAGAGAGGTTGCTCTGAGCATGACCCCTCCTGCCTGCTGACAGCAAGTGCTGGTTCAACACAGATGCCTGGAGCAGAATTAGTGAAAAGCTTTGTACGAGACTGCAGGGAAAATTCAGGCTCATGGGTAAGTTTATTATGTTCATTTCTTCTGGAATGCAACCATTTCTTTAATTTTTTTTTCTTTCCCTTTTCAGGTATTCTTCTAATGTTGCATAACTTCTGCTGGAGGCAGTGACTAAACTCACAAGTAAAAAAGCATTCTTCCCGAGAGAAGACAATATGCAAAACCAATATACAATATTTGGAGTACTACCGGGAGGGGCTACAGTGTACCATAATGTGTAATTTATCAACCAGGATGATGCAGTACAGCCTCCTGCAAATTTTTCATCTGAGATATATTACTTTCTGAAGCTTTCTTTTCACTTTGGAATAACAGTGTTGGTTTTAAGAAATAAAATAGATGTCTGAAGAGCAGAGCCTTCAGTCTGACCCTCTGAAAAATAGGGTCAAATAATAAGCTCAAGGAAAGTGGATTTCTGCATGTATATGTGAATTAAGGAAGCATGGAAAATATTTCTAAGGCTGTCAAATCAATATAAGATCTTAAATTAGAGTGATACTCAGAAAACAATGGTGATATGCATTACAGTGCTTGCCTTGCAGTGAGCTTCTGTATACATTTGTTCAGTTTGTAAATAAATATTAGCTTCTTTTTTGTTCTCTCTAAGAGCTTTTCCTGCTTTGACTGAATCATGACATTCAGACTGGAGTCATGTTTTTTCTGGTGGCAGCAGCACTGAGATTTCTGAAGCAGATGCTCTGGATCTTCAGCCACACCTGGATATCCTCTGTCATCAGGTAAAGCCCATACGTCTGAGGAAATCACATTGCCAACAGCCACTTTCTTCAGGGTGGAGCTAATAAACCTTGGAAAACTAGATGCTGGTTCAGAAAAGGAGTGGAGGGAAACGTCTGGGTGTTGTGAAGGGGATCGGGTAGCAGTGCAAGGGCTGAGGTGCTCCAGGAGACACAGTTTGTGAGCTGAACTCCACCCTTCTTTCACAGGTCAGGAAGAACCTCAGTCCTTTGTGTGCTGCACAGAGTCCTGCTTGCACAGAGAGGAAACGAAGCCCTAGGAGGTTGTTTTCTAATATTCTTAATTTGGCATGTGTGCTGGGAGCTGCATCACTCATATTTTATATCAAAATCAAACGTTTATTTGAAGTTGCTTTTTAATTGTATTTGAATTGCTAAATGTCCTGTGATATGCTTTGTTAAGAATACTGCACATTAGTATTAATATTGTTGTAAGCAGCAATAATGATCAAAGCTTTTTTCTCAAAATAACCATGTGTACTACGTTATTCAAACATGAGTATAAAATTGCACATGTAAATACATGCTCCAACTGCAGTGCATGATATTGCCTGTCCCTGACACCCCCAGAAAGACACAAGTAAAATGTGAATGGTATCTTTGATACCCTTACAGCATTGTGATGCTTTGGGAAAGAGCAGAAACACAAACGCTTTCACAAAAGTTTACATTTCAGACTAAAATGAAATAAAGTAATTTACAATCCTCCCCATCACCTTTGCAAGGTGGGAGAAGGTCATATGCATACAGGTATATATAAAATTACAAAATATGTCTTCATCCAGTGGGATGTAGAGCAAGAAAAGCCTCGTGAGGATCAATATTCTATGCAGGCAAATTGATGCATATGAACAGAGAAGCTGCTCATTTTTAGGTCTCCTAAGGGAAAAAGTTTTAGATAATTATATGACAAAAAGACCTTTTAGGATCTATGAAAAAACACTCCAAAATGTCAAATGAATAGAAGCCATGTTTCACCTGTTATGATAAAATCACCACATTCTGTAACCTTTCTAGAACAGATTTACTAAACACATTAGCTTAATTTTACAGCACTGTAAATGTCTATTGTACTGTACTGTTAGGGAGGTGTGCTAAATAAATACTGGTGTCCTGCTGTATGTCAGAATATTCTGGGATGCTTCAGGACTCTTCACATACAGAAAACAGTAGGCAGAGCATATTTGGAGAATGCCAGAGAACAGCCAACCCAGGAGTAATTTTAAAGAAAGGTTGACCAAAATTTCTTAAAAAATAAAATAAAAATTAAAAACAAACAAACAAACAAAACATCTGGAAGGAGTTGGGCATTTTGGGATAGTATTTTCCTAAATATTAGTCTGCTCTCTCTTGGGTTGGGGCTTTCAGGTGATGGTGATAAAAGGCAGAGTAGTGCCTGGTTTGCAGACTGCCAAGCAGGCTAGTGGGCTGGGCTCAGGTACAGCTGAAGCAGAAATTCACAGGCTCCTACCCAATGTTGCTGTCAGAGAGGTAGCATTTTCAGATTTGGCTTGCAGAACAGGGGAGAAGTTCATTAGAGGGCTTAAAACCAGCTGGTTTTGGCTTAGGTCTATCAATTCATGCACTCCCCAATTATCCTGAACATATTGTCCAAGCTTTTATGAAAAAAGATAGTAAGAGGGTTCATGTGCAAAGCAAAGTCACATTATCTAGAAAGTACACTGAAGGAGATAAAATTAAATACATATTTTCCATAGCATAGAATAGGAGTTACAATGCTTAATAAATCTGTATACCACATTTGGCAATGTAGTTACTGACCTTACATATTTATTGTATGTACAGGGTGTATTCCTTTTCAGATAAAGCCTTTAGTATTAGCCTCCTAAGGAATACAAAATTTTGACTTCAGTGCATAATGAGACGTCTGTGGCCTGAGTTCCAGTCCTGTGTAATATGGAAGGTATAATTCTGATTTACATTGGTAACTTTCCTTTCAGACGTGCTCGAACAACTGGCAGAGGTTGGTGACAATTTCATATCTGATAAGCATATATGCAAATGGAGGTGAACCATGGGGATATCTGACCATAGGCATAGCTATGGAAAACTGTAAGCCATATCCCTTAATTGCTGCTGCACAAGTATGCAACTAAACATAGTCACATATACTAGGAGCTCAAGTACAATTTCCCTACTCTCAGTGTTATGGAGCTGTTATGGATCTATGCTGCCCACCACCCCTGCTTGCATTATGCCCCTCAGCTGCCTAATAAGAGGAGAGTAACCTGTATGGGCGAAATCTATCAGCTACATTAGGTGTGTGATGGATTTGAGTGTGTGTTTGTGTGTGTATGAAATGTAGAAATGGAGATTACATGAGAGAATGATTAGCAGTAATTCAGAAATAACCTTGTTTTCTTGAGTTTGGTTTCATGCTAGGACTGTTCTGTCCTGAATTCCCTCCTCTTCAGTTCCCATTGAAAGGAAATTATGATTTTAAAGTTAAGAAATTTTATTTGACAAGCACGATGAAGTATAAATTGCATGGCATAAGTGTGAGTCTGTGAATAATTTATGTAGGTGATGTGGTGCTGAGTCATTGCTGAGAATCATGGTTTGTTTGTTTTCCTGGAGAAGAGAAAGACCTTAAATGCTACTCCTATTTTAATTTTGATTTTAATATTAATTATTTTATTTTGCTTTTTTTCATTGTTTTTATTTTTCTTCATATAACATGGAGGACAAATGCTCTTTTCCTTGTCTTAGGAACAACTAGCAACTTCTGCTTTCTGCCTCAGTGTTTATACAAGTCACAGGAACAAATTTAAAATAGCTTTAGCTTTATTATTTAGAGATCTCCTATATCAGTAAGACTGTCTGTCTTCTTTTAACATATTTCTTTCTGAGTTCATACTCACGTGATACCAAGCTAATGTGCAATTGCAGATATGCCAGTTGCTTTTGTTCTCCTTTTCTATCCACCAGCACTGCAGAAGTCTGTGGAGTGGGGGCAAGAAAACAAAGCAGACCTGTCTGACCACTTGGAAACTTTCTACTTGTGAATATAGCTGCCAATTCTGACACAGCCAGGGAGAAAGACAACTTCAAAATGTGTTATGTCTGGCTGGGATGAGAGCCAGATTATTAACAGGATGACTTGTTTTGTGAGAGGAAGTGAAAAATTCAATACCACCTATGCTTTCAGTCCCCTCTCTCAGTTCTGATGCCTGGAGTCTTTGAATTGATATTTGATTATTTATGAATGTATAATAACCAAATAGCGGCACTAAATTGAGAGACATTATCTTCACAGTTGACATAGAGGCTCCACAACTGCCCATTTCTCCACTTTTTTAATACACTTGAATGACAAGCTGCTGATAAAAATAAATACTTTGTGACAAGAGAAGAAATATGACTTGAGGGTGTCAGTGTTGGAATGAATATCACAGAGGTCTTCCATTACAGTTGTTAAATGTGGAATGGCATCTAAAAGTGCACAGCTCAATAAATTGCCTTTATATAGGTTATATTTGTAATCAGGGGATGCTATCTGTAGTCTTATAGCTGAGTACATGTATGAGGGCAAAATATTTCTAATATCTGAAATGTACTGCATCTAAACCTCAGCTTTCAGACAACAATGGATTACTTTCAAACAGTATGTCTTCCTAAATCAATGTTTTTCTTTTCTTTGTTGGTTTATTTTCACACTGTATATCTAACACTTCATTATTAAGCTGTACTTTCTGTGTTTTCTGTTTGTTTGGTTTTGAATTAATTTAATGTAGGAAATGGCAGATTTAAGTTTTTTATTTGTTTGTTTGTTTGTTTGTTTCATTTTGTATGAGTGTTCTGTAAATGGTTAGTGTATGTATACCTGGATGGGAACACAAGTGGCACCACAAGTCAAAAATGATGCTGAGTAGCAAAAATTGCCTTCTATTTGCCATTAAGTTTTCATTTCATAAATTTATACCTAATGATGTTGCTTCATTTGTATAAATAACCAATAATTAATTTATTTTCTTCAGTGGAAAACAATGAATTCCTAGTAGTGTGTAACATTCTCTAAACTGTTTTTTGTCCATATCATTTCTTTCATCTTTAACAGCCTCTTTCCCCCAACTGCTAAACTTTCTTCATAGTTTGTGTTTGTTTTGGAAACACTTGCCTCTCGGTCTGATTAATTACTTTGTATACAATACCAAAACTTTTAAATCTTCCACTCTTCACCCTTTTACTTAGATTTCGTTGTTTAAAATTTTAATGAAGATTTATTAATGGTTTTAGGAGGTGTTCTTTTATTTATTTATTTATTTATAGAAATTGCATTATATCTTTCATAAAATTTGAAGAGACTTATATGGGATTTGCATTATTAATGCTATTATTATCAGTATCATCATTATTAATTCTACCTATTTACTTTTGCTGGTGTACTTTTTTTTTCATTTGAACCATCAACTTACAAAACATTAAAAATTCATTGCAATGCATGAATGGTAGGAAAATTAACATGGCTTCCCTTATAGGCAGCATGTCTCTAGGGCCTTATGCTTTTTCTTTTTAAAGTTACATACGGAAAGAAGTGTCACCTACATTTACATCTTTGTTAAATGAAAATTCATCATCTAGATGTGGAAAAGTAAATGAATTAAAGTTTGTAATCTTATATTGCATGCTGAAATTTCATAGTTCAATCTGTGAGTTATGCTAACGAAAAGAAACCCTGCAGAGTGATAATAAATACTTCCATTGGAAACCCATTAGAAATGAAAACAGAAATATAAACAGGAATCTTGCTGACCAGTTTTTCTTTTCACTTTCTGCCTCCTCTTGAAGTCTGGCATTGCAAAAATATGCAAAGTATAATTTTGCACTATATATTTGGTCCCAAAAGCACACTGCAAACATCTAGTTCTAAAATTACAGTGATGTTTACACTACAGATTTCTTTGCTCTCTATTTTACATCCTATGTCCTGGAACACAAGGCTTGATGGCAATATAAATATAAACTATATAGTTTAACTGCAGAGGCTATTCTTACTCATACAAATACCTAATACTTCCCTCCTGTACCCACTCATAATTCCCTTAACTATGTCAATAATATCCTGTGTCAGGAAGCTTGCAAGTTCATTATACCTTGTGCCTGATTCTGGCAAACTATAATTAGTTTAAAATTTCAAATGAAAAGAAAGGAGCAACTAAAAACTCCAAAAACAAATGCAAACCAAAAATGGATCAATATAATACTTCTCTTATTTCCTACTAAATGATTCTCTATTTCTTCATGCATTGCAAGGTTGCTGATGCTTAAGTAGTATTTTGGTGCTCTCTCAGGAAATTTGCTGCATAAAAATCAAATACAACCTAAGTATTATTAATAATTTGTTGTGGTGTTTGGCAACATATGTTTGGCAAAGAACAGGAGTAATAAGCTTTGAAGTGTATACATGTTTTGAGAGGGGATTTTTCACAGGTGCTGAAGCTGCATGGGTCTCAGATGTTCTTAAAGATCTAAGACAACAGAATGTCTCTCCAAACCATTAAAGTTTGAAAAGCAAGTGAACAGATGTTCATTTAATATTTCAAGCAGCTGTGTAACTTCACTGCGTTGAATTGTGTAGGGCGGGGCTGCGAAGGTCGGAAGAGGGTCGCCAAGGGGGGGG
>CM021700.1:59480911-59503725 GCA_011074415.1 Stictonetta naevosa
ATAGGTGGCTAATTTCTCAGAGTACTCAGTCACAATATAATTTTGTCGTTTCTTCTCCCCCCCCCCTCCCCCCCCCTTAACATTTAAAAACTAAACTGGGTTTAAGGTCAAGCCTGATGACAGCCTGAACTGGTTCTGACAGCTGTTTCAATGTTTGTGACATCTGTCTCAGAAGCTGGGACGCGTGTCTCTCTTCTGCCTGAACTGCCACGTAACGGTTTTGTCATTCCTCCAGGCGGTTTCCTCTGGTGAACAATTCAAGGCGCAGGGAGTTGCTAAAAGTTCCTGCGATGTCAGTTGTGCACTCTTTGCTTCATGGCCTTTTCATCAGGATGGGCAAGAATACAGAGTTTAAACCCTTTATTAAACCCCTAACTTAGAGGAAAAGCAAAAGTTCTTGAAGATATTCCTTAACATGTCTGAGGCACGTTTTGTTTCGTTTGGAGAGATCTGTCACCGCATTCCTCACGATAGGTGGCTAATTTCTCAGAGTACTCAGTCACAACATGACATTGTCCTTTCTTCACTCAAAAGCATGTAACTAAATAACTTCTCAAATGGCATCTCCCTGTGAGGCCTGCAGCATGAGCAGACGACTGCAGAAATTCTGGCAGTTTGCTGATTAATCCCTAACATTGGGCTCATCTGTTTCTGTATTTAATTATCAAATAAGTCTCAAGAAGGCAGACTTCAACACAGTCAGGAAATGAGCAGACAAAACCTCACAGAAGAACCTTAAGAGGAAGAAGGCCTGGAGAGACCTAGCACCTCCTTAAAAGCTCATTACTAAATTCAAACCATGGGAAGGATGGAAAGTTCCACGGAAACAAATCGGTTAAATTGTGATCTGAAATACATTTATTGTCTTCTTTCAGACAGCTCCCACTGACAGCTTGTGTAATGCTGACATTAAAGGATATATTTCTTTCAGGATGTTTAGCAAATTGCCACTTAAGGTTGGGCTTTGTGCTGATAATCTGCTTCTGTGTTACACTGCAGGGTAGCTTTCTCAATGCAACATATGAACTGTTTTATTTTTATATTTTTTAAGTGGAGAAAACCTTTGACTATCTTTCTATGCACCTGTATGAATGATGTCTTACTTGCTTGGGTGTTGCAATTTGACACAGGATAGTAGAGAGAGCTGCCATTATTTATAGCAGTGTCTTGTTCCCAGATCCGTGACCTAGTGTCTCATGCAGGGGATCAATAAGAAGTATATCTATCTGCAATGAGAAATCATCCCGAAATATTTACTTCAACAGTACAAAGTATCTAAGGAAGGACTTATACAATGTTTTGTTTTCTGTTTTGTCCTGTGAATATTTCATGTATGATATGGTCAAAGCTTTGCTGTCCTCTTTGTTTTCCTGATGAAATTGTTTGTCCATTGTCATTGATTTGTGTTACCATGAACTGGATCTTATCTGTCCCAAACAGATAACAGATATTTTCTCTGTGAGCCCCTGTCATCACTTCTCTCAGCACTGATGTGTTTCATCAGAATTGATGCTGCTATTCCTATGTCATCAGTTATTTTCTAGATGCCTGTAAGGTTTCCAAGTAGTCTTTGTTCTTTTGTTGAAACACTTCATTCACTGACCTTACTCCAAAAGGTAAGCAGAGAAATGTGTTTCTGCCCCAGGGTATACTGAAAGTGCACAGTTAATGTCATTCTTCATCTAATCTGACTTGTCAGTATCCATCCCTCCTACTGGGATTACTTTTAGCAGGCCAGTTGGCTTTGACCATTTGCTATCACAGCTTAGCCTTCCTGAAACCACTGGAACTCAGGTATGTTCAAGCGTCACCATTTTTTGTCTGATGTGATGCTGTTAACACACAGACCAAATATTTTTGTCTGTACTCCCTTGTTTCCTTACCCGCTGCTTTGAAGAGGTCTGTCACTGCAAAAGTACAGCTGTGCCTGGCACAGATGTGTGATGAATGCAGATATATGTGGTGCTCCTTAAGGGAGACTACTAATTCCTGGAAGACTTTTGGGTGTGGTCAGTGTTCTGTGAAATTTCATGTCTCCTTTTCCTTAAAACCATGTGTTTGAGTTACACTGGCCTCTGAGATACTCCCAAAGGGTCAAAGATCAGGTTTTCTTCAGCCATTGCCCTTGTTTAGGTGGCTTCAGAGTTTTACCTGGGACTCCCTTACAGCACAGGTAGTTCATTTAGTTTCTTTATCTGGACTGGGATATGGAGTCTGTTTTAAAAGCTGAAACTCAGCTGCTATGCTTAGCTTTGAGCACATTTCTTGGAGTACTTTCTGCATGTGCTGTAGAGTTTGTCCTATTTTATGATACTGCACCCACAAGAGATTAGTCACATCTGAGTTCAGCCAGGGATTTGTGGCTTTTTCCCTGGGGTGTATTTGTTGTTTTGAAAAGCAAGAATAGTGGTTACACATGCTGGATTTGTGACAGAGAATTTGCACAAACTTGTGGTAATATTTCTATCCATGTGTGAGGCATGCAGGTTTTTCTACTGTGACTCAAGGACCCCAGGGCCCTTGAGGTTGTGCCTATGCAAATTTCAGACTACAGTGCAGACCTGGTCTCTGTGTGGCACTTCAATTCCGCAGATTATGTCTTTCTGCATGCCCAGATCAACCTTCCTCGGACACCTTTACACAAGTGATTTATCAGTGACACTGAACACAGTTTTATCTCTAAGCATGTCATTGTCAGTATTTCAAAATTTCAAGGTTTTTGCCCCAGATCTATTACTTTCTTCCTATATTCTCTTCTTGGTACTGGTGAGATCATAACTGATATAATTCAACACAGCATTTTTTTTTTTTTCTTTCATTTGTTTTTCTTTCATAGTATTTCTAAAGCATTGTTAAGGCATCCTCTGGACTGGGATTATTTTCAGTTTGTTGCTTTGATAATGTGATCTAAATCCCAGAATCTCCTGATCTAGTGAGTTCAGCACAATGACTACTTTCAAGTGCTACCCTGTTTATCAGCTTTTGCCGAGTTGTTCAACGTGGGTATGTGAGATGCAGAAAGGGAGGTGACTTATCACTCCTGCTGCTCTGTACTTTTCCTCTGCTTTGCTTTTCAGGTTATCTGCACTGTTTTTTTGCTTATGTTCATATGTTTACTGTCCTACAAAAAAACATAACAGAGCTGCTCTCTGACCAGCCTCTGGTCACTCTATTGCCTTTTCTTCCTCAAGAACATGGACGTTGGTAGCACTAATATGAAATCTGATCTAAAACTCCATTTTAGAGTAATAACAATGGCTCCTATGGAGACTCCAACTAAGCAGTCCCTTATCTGCTATCAGACTCAGGAGACATGTGACATCCCTGCTGGGGATTATACCTAAGTACATCTAGAGAAACCATATTGGCATAAAACTCTAAGCCTCCTTGACCTACAGGCTACACCTCAAGGGATAACCATGTCACTAATGCTTAAAGCAGGTATAAGCACCTTCTGGAAATTATCTTACTTTAGATTAGGAATGATTTGGTAGAACAAATCCATCTAGTGATGTCACACATCACTGAAGTTTCCTTGGTCTGCTACTAACAGAATTGTCATAAGCAGGAAAGATCCATAAATAAATGTAAACATGTTTGTGTGAAATAGTCCTGTAAAGTTGTGTTGGATTTCTTGCTGTTGTTCCAGTACTGCAACATGTCTTTAAAGAAAAACTGACATATAACAGTTGAGGCAGGAAAGTCAACACAAGCATATATAGAAACACACTCTTGCCTTCTCTCATACCATCACTCAATAATATAAAGAAAAACACTTTCTATCTATATATAAAATAAGTATGCAAAGATTTTTTTTTTTTCCTACCCTCTGTTGACTCGCGAAAAACTGACTCCACAACCAGTAAGACTGTAAAGTAGGTATGTTTATTCAGTGCTGTGCAGCACGGGGGGTAGTCCCACCAGTCGTGCGTGCAATTCACTTGCTTGCATTCTCTTTTATCCCCTAAAATATGACATATGCATTAAGTTTCACAACACATAGATGCATATTCATTTCCTAACTCTGCCTAGCCCCACTTTGTATGCTAATTATCAGTCTTTCTGCCCTTGCATAGTACTCTCTGGTGGTCGTCCGGGTGGTTATTGGGATGAAGTAAGACGTCTTCATCAGAGTTGAACTTTTCACTTCGTCTCCCTGCACATGCTCTCTGAGCCCTTGGTCACCATCTGGGCCATAAGGTTGGTTTGGTCCGGTTCTTTGGGGTCCGAGGGGCTCATCTGGAGGCCTAAGCGCAGCACAGGCACAGTACTTTGCAAATGTAGTGCATATTAAGCAATGAGTGTTGCCTACATATTTATTCAGTTGCTCTCTAATTTCTAATCCCATGTTTCAGTGTAGCCCTAACTAAAAGCAAACTGTAGCTAAAGCCTCTGAATTTATTGCAACAGCATGTATTCCAGCTATGTGAATGGGTCCCTCTAAATGATCCATTTTTTTCAAGTCCTCAAACAGGGGCTAAGTTCCACAGTTAAGAATAAGGTCCAAGAGAGTAATGTCTTCCCAAGAAAATAGTGCAATTTTCCCTAGTTACAATAATAATAGTTTAAGACATAATGTGAATTGTATGGTTCTGAAAACCATGACTGTAATCTCTAGACAAATTAAGGGATAGTACTTCTGTGAGTAATTCAGTAGCTGATACTTGCTCTTTTATTCAAAATAAATGTAAAATGAGCCTACCCCAAATTTTAAAAGGAAATACTTCTGATTTTTTTTCTCATTTCTACTTCAATATTATATGGCAATCTAAAAGAAGATTTCTCTACAGCTATATTGTAAGGCATGTATACTTAGAAAAGATTTATCTCCCTTTTGGTTACTACTGGGCAAAAAGTGAAATAACATATTCAAAACTGATGATTGCTAAATCCAGCAATTTGATTCAACCATGTTTGTACTGGACCTCCTTTACTTTTCCGTGTACTTTGAGGAAGCTGCCTTTTGTTAAAATAAATGTTTAGGTAAGAACTGATCATGTAAATATGGCTGTATTAGCATACCAACAGAAGTGTTTATATGCAAACAAGCACATACAAACAAGTATGTATATGAGAAGCACTTTTAATCTCCTTTTCACTCCTTTTCAATGCTTATACTAGAATGAAATTAAAATTAAGCTGGTGAAATAGAAATCAATCTGATTGTTCTTTTCATATTTGCTAGTCCAAAACCTAGAGCTAATATACATATTTAAATGTCAATCAAAGGCCAGAATTTAAAAGTTTTGTTACTTTCCATGGGATTTAAGTCATCTACTGGATGAAATACATTTTATGTCTCAATGTGACAAAAGACAAAAAGTGCGCTACAGTTCTCAAATAATAAAGGGCATATTCTGAATGGTAGAGTCATGAGCCCAGTATGTTTGAGAATTGCTACTTGAATAACCATGAAAAGTTAAAATGTTTATATGGAAAGTGTAGGCAATTCATAGACAAACTGCTACCTGCAAAAAGACAGATAAGCGTAACAAAAAATAATAAAGTGGCCACATTAAATACTGATGTCCAGTAGCAATAGTTTAATAGTTTTTTAGTTTTATATTTAGAAGGAGTTTATGTTTAGAGTCTTAGTTCTATTCTTGCACCTGTAATTACAAATTTGGAAAAATACAGAACATAATTTTGTAGTGCTAGGACACAAAATCGGTGAGCAATATTACCCATTTGTTGCAAAAAAGATATGCAGAAATACCAATTGGTGGTAATAGAGCTCCATGATTATTTCCAGAACAGATTTTCAACTCCCCCTTAAGACAGAATTTTTTTGTGCTTATACTAGCTCACATTAGAACTCGGCAATTTGGAAAATCCTTGAATTAGGAAAGAAACTGTTTAATTAATGTATGGATTGATTTATACAAAGAATACTTCAAGCACTTTTTATGGACAAAAAATATGGTTAAGCAGTACAAGCTCAAGGTATGTGAGTCAACATCTGGAAGACTTATTTAAACTTAACTATGATTTTATTTAATAAATAATTAAAAAACTGTAGGCAGTTGGGCAGTTTTAGGAAATATCAGAGTAAAGTCTTTTTCTGATGTAGCTATACTTTAGGGCAAAACTGAGCCATCATATCAATAAGAATTACACCTTCATGTTTCAAAGATCTACTTGTTAAATCTTTGTAAAAGTAGACATTATACTGAAATCATCAGAGAAAAAACATGCATTGTAATGGAAATATTGATGAAAATATGCCCATTTTAAAATTGTATGTTTTATATTAGAATGCAATCTGATTAAATTCACATATGATAGATGATAGATGCTTTCTGAATTGAAGCAATTCCCCACCCACAGAATTAGCATAATATTTTACCTCTGAGGTGAGCTGGAATGATAAAGAACATTAAAGCTGTTAATGGGCTTAGCTATTTGTTTGTTGAACACTATCAGAAAACGAATAATAATGTAACAAAACTGAAAAAAAATAATCACACATGCTGAAGTCCCTCACTAATTTTGTTCCAGAAAGTACAGAATGCTGCTGTGCATTGTTTTCCATTCTGCTTTATGCATATGTTGACAAGGAAAGATTTTTTTTTTTTTTCCTTCAGTTGTGTAACTTGCTATTAGATACTTCACTCTGGTGATTTGAAATGCATTTGGAGAAACTGTTTTCTGTAGATCTGTATGCGTAAGCTTGCACAGAGGGAAATGTATGTAAATGAGGAAGTATTTGCACTGATTATAGCAATTAAATCAAAAATACAGAGGAGAAGAAGAATTAAACTGCATGTGACATTGCTGTGAAAAGATTACAGTGTCAAAAGGGAAGGACATAAATTACAGTATGCCTACATAACTGAAGAAAAAGCAAGCCCATTATTATTGGTAGTTTCTGGTTTTCACACAGATGCACAGACACATGCATACACATATTATAACATATTTTACAGCTTGAAACCAACAAATAAATTCCAAAAACACATTGTGTAAATATGACTGCAAAAAAAATGAGTCTAGAAAGCAAATGACCCACTTGTAAGATTGTGGTTTTGGCTCTTTATACATGATATATTTTTTTCAAAAATGCCAAGTTATTTTCATCTGTAGACCTATTAATTGTACCAAAGTTGTTTAAAAACCAGCCAGTTAAAAAATAAATATTTTTGATCTTGAATTCGGGAAAATTTTAGTGTTTGACAGAAAGAGCCATCCAGTATTTTATTCCTGTATTTCCTGTTACTATCCACTGCAAATGTCCCCAGTCTATCTGACAGAAATCTGGAAGATATTCCTACCTTGCCTTTTTGCCCTTAACAGTAAAAGCTAAATCTCTGAGCCAACATATGTGTCCAAGTTGAGAGTACATGGCTATCAAAGCCATAATACCCGCCTGAGTTTTACTTTTTGCTCTACTTAATTAGAATTATCTGATAAATAAGAATATAATGTCCAGAAATACAGAGGTCTATCTGGAGTGTAAGGTAATTAATCTCATATTTTCAGTTGAAAACCTTCCTCAAATTTTCAAAATGAACTTCAGCAAGACAAATATTTTTGAAAGTAAATCATTTGTCAAAAGTAAATAATGCTATTGTGATTGACACTATTTAAATGACTAATTTGTTAATCTATTTCTCATGCCTAATATTGTGTTAGAAACTTCTGTTCACCCATAGAGTCTAACAAAAGAGAATGTCAAATAATTTTAAGAGCAAATTATATTGAACATTTTCCCCTAATTATTTTATTTTTAGTACATCAGAGTACATACACTTTAAAAGAGAAAGAAATCATGATGGCTTCTACTGTAGTGGGAAAAGGGAATAGCCATAGACTAATCATAGAACAAGGAAACAGAGAACTTATTTGCAACAGTTGATCCATTTTCAGTGTAAGCTCACCTGCAAACTTTACATGCAATAAGAAATGGAAAATTCTGACTCAGAATGTATCTCTGCATAGATAGACAGACAGACAGTGATGGACTCCTGATCCATCCCCATTGATTTCCCTCCCAAATAACTAAAATATACACTATGGAAAAATCACATCGATTTTTCTTACTTTGGGTAAGAATATACGTTTTGCAAAAGAAATATGTGGGAAAAGAGCATTTTTAATTGGTAGAAAGGAGCAAAATAAAAATTGTAATAACTTACTGTACTGTGCACTTTCACAAGCTGCTATGGGCAGGGCAGATACTATGGTACTAGTTTGTATTTCTTCTTGAGCTCCAATGTACTTTAGTACTAGAGGCATAACCATCTGTAAGTTTTAAAGGTGACAAAGGAAGAATATAGGCCACATTTAAAATGGAAACTCATCTTCAATGTCTAGTAGGTCTTCACGTCAAACTGGGGATCTGGGACACAAACAACTGAGATACAATTTTTACAGTGAAAGACAGCTCTAGAGCAACCCTTTCTTGATTTAGATGACTTAATCTCAATCCATAGGACAGTGGCTAGAAGATTTAGATAAATGAGACACCAGTCTTCAGCTATTCTGTGAAAAGTTAGCTCTGGTATTAAGGCTCATATCATGGTTACACACAGAGAGAATTTATTGAACCAAAATTCCAGTAGTGCAGATATAATATTGAAGCTGACATATACATTAGCTTTGTGTTATTGATGTTGTGACTTCTATTTCTTTGCACCTTTAATGCAATATGGATATCACATAGAAATTCAGCTGGCATAAAGTTTCCCAAATTGATCACAAGTTAAAAATCTAAATCTTAATTTATTTTTCACGGTTTTCTGTCTTTGTGAATAAGATGGGCTGTTCTTCAGAAAGACATTGCATAGGAAGGTGGATGCACTAACAATCCTTTTAGAGGAAAGACAGGCAACCAAATTTTTACACATGCTTTCCAAAAATGAATGGAAATTCCTGCACTTCATAATAATCAACATATGATTAATATAGATCATGTTTCCCTTAAATTCTATTCCTACTTCCAATAGAATGGATAATAGAGATAAATTTCTGTCCAAAGTTTCATGTACTGGCAATAAAGATGAGAGAAGGAGAAACCGAGTGTTATCATATTGTGTATATGAATGGAAACAAAAATCGTGCCACAGACAAATGAACACTTAAAATACTGCATAGTAATAGTGACCTCTAATTTCAAACTGCTAAAATAAATTCTCATAGGGTAACTATGTGTATATCATATACACATAGTAAGTTGTATAAAATTTGTATGTATAAAATTTGACATATAACTGTGAATTGCAGTTCCCTCTTTAGGTATTCTCCCTGTAATATATTTAGGTCACTATACAATTAAATAAAGTTTTTGGCATTGTAAAACCCTAAATTTGCTAAGAATAGAATTCATATTGAACAAATCTGATTTTGTGGTGCCAGTGGTGATAATGTACCTTTTCTAATAAGTCTGTAGAGTTTCTCCTGTTGGTTATTTGCAAAACCCCAAAATGAAAAAACAACCTGATTAATTAATCTCCATGAAGAACTCCATTTATATGAACAGGAAGGCATACAATCATAAGCATCTTCCCAAACACTGAAGATATGTTTATAAATAATCTTTTCTCTTTAAAGTCCAGATATACTCTACTCAAAATGTTGAGATATGAGGGTTGCATCTAAGTGAGTATGATAAACAAGCTTCATATTTTCATATTTTCATCTCCAAATACTTCTAAATTAGTAAGAGAGCACTTTCCTAGGGATCTGGATACTTAGGACATCTCATTCTGTCCAGGTAAGAACAAGAATTATGAAATTTGTACTAAATTTTGGAAACTGATATTAAACTCTTCAACAGAGTAAGAATCCAGTTGCAATTACATTTTTCCTAATGTGCCTGTTTAGTTTTCTACTTTTACTGTTCTTAAAAATAATAATAAAAAAAAAGATTTTTATCCATGTGATTTATTTAATTTCATAGACTATAGTGTTCACATACAATCACTGGTCCTATTAAATTGTGTTTTACAAAATTTTCCCTAACATTTGCATGTAGTGTTTGAAAAAAGTGTGTGTTGGACAGAGGGACACATTTCCACATATATATTCTTCATTTTGCCTGCACACTTCTGACTTGGGGTAAAGAGCTTGTCCATAAAATGGAGTTTTATATTCCAGAGAAGCAGAATGCGTTTGCTTTTTTTATTAGAAAATTTAAAATTCCTTTCTCATCATGATCTGTAATCTGACATGCTTATAAATACCCTGTCACACTCTGCCTTGCACATTCCTAATCTTTTGTTGATAGTCATATTGACTTCTATTTACACTGCTTCACTCACACCCATTCATACTAAATCAGGCTTTGTGCTTGGTTGATCACACTGAATGAAAACCATTCTTTGCCTTTCAGATTTTATATTCATAACCATTCGTATTTCTTTATTCATATTCTCTGCTTCACACATTCATTGTGTATTATCTCAAGATATTTCTAGCCTGTGTAGCCTTAAAAATTTAAGACCTGATTTAGGGGAAAAAACATCCATGAAACTAATATACTTAAGAAAAATCCTCTTTCTGGTTTTTCTTTCATAAAAAGGAAAATGGAAAGTTTTATTGAACTGGAAAAAGTGTGGAGAAATGCTAAAGTGGGATATTTGTTATGCTAGTCACCTAGGGCTAGTTGCTGAAATCCTTATAATAAATAGTTCACCATCTGAATGTATATTGACTGAGGTGGTCAACCCAAAATATAATGCATTACACAGTGTGGCTAAGGGTGGCAAAGACTGTCACCCCAGCCTTTGGAGATTTTAATTGAAAAAATAGTTTAAGTGTGTCAAGACTGTACACTGATTGGTAGCACTAAACTGTGTGGTTGGAGGGTAGGAGGAGGAGGGGCATGTGTTATGAAGAAGATCACTTTTGCTTGAAGTGTTTTAGTACCAAAGGCCCTTACTTAAGATTTTTTGTAATACAGAGGAGTTGATATTTTTGTCAGTATAGAATCGATATAAAAATGCAAAGAAAGATTCCCTCAACCTTCCTGTCTGAATAGCACTTTGCTGGCACTCTCTGGAATATTTGTGATATACTCAGAGTTGAGCGGTACCTTGCATGACAAAAGGCTTTCAAATATGATGTCATTTTACCTGTTTATTCATTATTTGGTTTGCAATTTGCCACATATGTACTTCAGTTAGAAAACAAAACAAAAGAGTATACTGAACTTATGTGCTATACTATTAATTTGTAAATGACAGTGTATTTGAGAAAAGATTTATATGTTTTGCAACTTTGCATTTTCAGTTAAGGCATAGTACAGCGTATTTGTATTGGTTGCATTATAACCAGCCATTTGTCTGTAAGACATGATACATGTAGTTGAGCAAGGAGCTACTTCATGTAGTTGAGCAAGGTGCTCTTATTTGTGTTGAGAAACCTAACCAAAACAATACACTTCTTTGTTTTTCCATCCTGGGTAAGTGAGGTATTCACCATGTCTGAAATGTCTTCCAAGGGGCACCAAGACAGGTACTAGCATGAGGAAATTTTTGTCATGAAAGGAGTACCTGAGTGATGTCTCAGCATTTGCTCCATTGACTCCCAGTGACTGTCTGTGGCTAACATGAAGCTGAGCAGAAAATTAGGAGAAAATGCTAGAGTAACTTTATTGTCATGGGGATATTTACTGGAGGAGGCAGCCACCACGTGAACTTTCAAAACCTTTCTAAACCAGACTGAAGTTACTGCTGCTCCCATAAATCACAATAAGTTAGAGGCCATTGCTGTTTAAGCTATGCTTAATGTGCCACACAGTGTGTGGGCCCTTGTTTGTCACATACTTTTTCACTTATCCTATTACATAAGGTCAAAAATAACCCTGTATTGTACCATATTGAATAGGTACCATGAAAAGGACAGTAGCAGTGAAATAAAGCATCATTTAGCACATGTGGTAATTTTAAAGGCCTTTAAAGCCTCTTAAAAATAAAACCGCAGCTGTCAAGGGTTGTAGTGAGGCAGTGGAGGTTCAGCAGGTGTTCCAGAGGACAAACATCCTGCACTCCTGGGTGGCCCCTCACCTCATACAAAGGGCACAGGGAGGGAGGAAAATCTACATATATACATACATATAGATACTTTCCAGCTCCCCAGCTGGTGTAAGACAAGATGGCTTAATGTGTGCCCTGACATTATAACAAGCTGAAGATCTCCTTCACTACTGTATCATACACCTGTTCTTCACTGACTTGGAGTAACAGTAGTTTCATAGTCCCACAAAGCCATTTGCTAATTGCTTGAGTAGTGGCTGTAAATGCCTTGGGTTTTTCTTAGCAGAGGTGAGTTTTTTTTTTTTTTTTTTTTTTTTTGAGGGGGGGGGATTGTTCTCCCGAAGTGAAGAGTGCAAATGTCAAATTAAGCACAGCATAGCGTGCATGGTTCAAATTTTTTTAACCAATGTGGACTGTCAAACAGCTTCAGTTGTTCCCAAAAGAGAACAATATAACTAGCTGATATGAATAACATTTGTAAATCTGAGTAACAGCACTTCCTGAAAAACAATGCCTTTTTCTGTATATGTCTTTTTATTACCTGCAGATCTTTCATCAGCCACCATCTGCTCTCTTTGATTCAGCTCTTTCCTTTTTCCCATGCTAATAGCTGTTAACACTGAACCTGCCTGTTACAGTTCAGGCTGTAAACAGCATGAAAATATTCAGCGTTGCTGGTGTCAAGAATCTTCAGTGCAGTCTCAGACTTTAAAGGGTATGTTCAAATAAATAGAAGATAGTTTTTCTGTCATGTTTCAGCTTGACATTCCTGAGGCAGCACAAATAGCCTGCTCAGTAAAGTGTAAAAAGCATTGAAGTAACAGATGAAAAGTTTGTTTTCTGTAGTTCTGCTTAGTAAAAATAAAATATATTTTCATTATGAATAGCAACACTCCTTCATATGCATATTTCTCTACAGTCATGAATGTGCAGCTTCCTGTTAGAATTCTTGCTCAAATGGTCTTCTTTCTGAAAACAAGAGAGGGCAAAAGTATCCTTTTAACATAGAATGCCAACCCAAAATCACCAATCCAAATGTGCCCATGCCAATTAGGTCACTAATTGTCACTGTTGCACCTTTTTTTTTTTTTTTTTTTTTTTTATTTAACCACCTGTTGCACACACATCAGCTTTAATCCATTTGCAAAGCTGAGTTCTGCACTCATCCAAACAGGCCATGATATTCACTATATTTGAGGTTATTCACCATCAACTGGAATATCCAGCCTCTGGATATTAACAGTGACATTGATGGGACTGGTGTGGCATTTAGAGAATTTTTTTTGAAGTGAGGCACAATCAAGCTACCTGTGTATGCTGAAGACAGGACTGTTCTTACTGTTCTTGTCCTGCTGCCATTTGCATGTTATGTCAGGGATCAAAGGTATTAACAAATAAATTAGCATCTAAATGAGGCATTCTAGATATCCAACAGCCTGTTGAACATGACTTCTCTGTATCTTTGAGTCAATGAATTTAAATTTGAATTATGTCTAAACCAGCTCTACCACAGTAACTTGGATCAAAGCAATTTGGATCAAAGGCTTATCAAGGATAAATTCATGCAAACAAATTCAGTGACTTATAAAAGTTTATCACTGATAGAAGTTTATTTGATAGACTAGACTTAGATCCACTCATTCATTCTTCATTCAGTAATATAGGTTTTAAAGAGCAACGTGAACAAAATCTGTTTGCCAAGAAAAGAACCGGCAGACCTATTAATACAGATCTTATAATACAAAATGATTAGCTGAAAATTACAGTCCATAAACCTATACTCTAACTGACAAATGGAAAGCCATTGCTCTCTCTGTTCCTCATTTCATTGTCCTGATGGGTGACTGTAATTCAGCCGCTGCAGAGTACCTGATGCAGCACTGCGAGAATTTGGATTCCACGTGAAGAAATAAGTACCTGCAACCAAACACCTGTAGCATATGTTTTGATAAATGCCATCATAGTTGTGCAGGAGTAAATGTAGGGTGCTGTTTTATTTTGTCTGCCATCTACTAGAATGTCAGTGACTCAATATTGTGACTAGTCTGTCTGGAGAAACGAGGTTTACAAACTGTTTTGCTGAAATGATGTAGAGTAGTCCAAACAGAATGGTGAGTATGACACCATACATACAAATAGGTCCCCTCTGAGTGCAAAGGGTATTTGCTAACATCTGGATCATGTAGAGAGACTTTCTAGTATGTCTCTATTTATCTTTATTCCAATGTAACTTGCTTTGGGATTTGAGATCAACTGACTTGTTTTAATGTGGTGGATATTTTTCAATGCTCAGCTGACACACAGGAGATGATGTGTTGACTTTTTCATAACAGAAAATGAGTGCAATGTTATAGATGATCTTGCTAATAGGATGCTCCTTATTCTCTGAGCATGCTCATTATCAGTTTTCAAACAAATAGTCATTAATATTAATGTATCCTCATCTCATGTCCTATGAAGTATGAAAGTTTGATCCCTACTTCACATGAGGTGTTTAAATGTTTTTTGTTTGTTTGTTTGTTTTTGAGTCTCAGAATTACAGTCTCTCTTAACTCCAAAACAATCCTTCTTTCTTGTGCTCCAGATTCCCCTGATCTTTGATGCCTTGTTCTACTTTCCATCTTTATTTTATCTGCAGCTTCCATATTATTCCTCTCTTGTGAATCTGTTACTCAGGAGCAGACTATGACACTGAAAAGGAACATATATGTAAATATATGTTTTATTTCTTTAATTATCAGATATTAAACACTGATATTATAAACATTGATATTATAGTTCTAGTACTTTAGATTCTATTTCTAAATTAATTAGGTATTATTCAAGCTGTTCATTCAAAATAAGTTCTATTGTGTACTTTTCAGTTAAAAAATACTGACTGCTGAAAGTTTTGTGAGAATTTAACATGTTAATTTACAGAATACGTCACTAAAGAGTCCTAATGTTAATGAAGTTCTTAATTATACACAAGTACAAAAAGGTTGCAATTTATATGCAGACATAAATATACAGGCACATATGATATTATAAAAGGAGTGTGTATATGTATGTATATATGCTAATCTAATTGTACCTATACATATTTTATAATATATTTTTATATATAGTGTTAGGTAAGGTATGTGTTCTGAGTACTATAAAAAACCAGCTATGTTACCTACAGAAATAAACAATGTATATTTACACATACACTCCACCTTCTGCAACACCCCTTATGCGTACATATATACATACATGTGTTCATACATATTAACGATTATCACTTTTCTATCATCGTTAGTAAGGATTTTTAGTGATAGCATTGATAGGCACTTAACAAATAAAACATGACAGGCATTGCAGTTTTGGGCAATTATACTACACCTCAGGTGGTGTTAATGGCACTAAGCCAAATGACTATAATCACACAAGAACTCTAATAATCTCCCTGCAATGTTTTGGTTTGAGTGTCTTGCTGCTGATTTTGAAATGTCATTTGATACATAAAAATAAGGAAGAGAATTGGTTCTCTCCAACTTAGTGGGGACATAGTCATGGGAATGACACCAATGTCAAAGAGTCAGAAAGGTTCAAAAGTGTTCTGAGCTGTAAGTTTTTTCAATTAATTATATCAGTATTAATAGATGTCACTGTAGTTTATACTTTTTCATTGTGAACTCTGAAATAGAATAGATGGTCTAATAAGAACATGACTTTGATTCTTTACAGGCAAGAACAAATCCAGACAAGATTTGGAAGAGCTCTTTCATCAGATCAAAATATTTATAATGTCAATGCCAATCAGGTAGAATTTCTATATATATATATATATTTTCATTTAAGAATATGATATTTCTGGAGCAAGTGTTTGTACAATGCTTTGGAATTCCATTGCTTTTAAAAAGTACAATGTGACTTTGCAAAAAATAGTATTACTTTTTTTGGGTGGGGGGGAAGGAGGGGGTTCATAATTTTTGAAAAAAATCATGGATTATACAGACTCAGTTCCACAAAAGGACTTTAAAACATAAAACAGGCAGAATAGAGCTTGCAGCAACCTGACCTTAGAGCTTAATTCTCAAAATCCCTCACCAAACATATTAGTGCTTATTTCCACAGATAGTCAATGTTCCTGCGCATGGCCATAGACATACCAGTATGGTAAGGCTATGAAGGAAGGATCAACCTTGTCTTTTGGCTGAGGAAGTGCAGAGATATCTGCCATTCTTCTTGATGACAACTTTCTCTCTTTTGAGAGGGTGTCACATCCAATTCCTAAACTGGAGGATGTTCCTGCTTTTAAAGAGATAACTGAATTTCTCTGAGTCACAGACTGGGAGCACTCCCTTGCAAGTGTTACAGACTGGTATACAAAGGCGGCAATCAACCAGCTCAGCCTTTCTGTGCCTGAGCTCCCTAATTGCTGGGCTGCAGTCTCTAGAACAGTCGGCCGTGATCATATTCTCACTTAAACATGCATACTTTTTCTCTCATACCTTCTCAATGCAACTTCTTAGAGAAACAGCTGTATTCCAAAATTCAGCCATAGGTCTGTATATGAAACATATAAAGTATGACATGCCTCCTGATGAAATAGTGAGTTAGAACTAGGCCAACAAAGATATCAGTCAAAATAGTTATTAAGTGCCAATTACTTTGTTTAGTAATTCACTAGTACCTAATGAATTTCACCAGTACGTAATGAATTTGCTCATAGCTGTCTCCTTTAAAACCAATTAAATGCCTGAACAGACCTTCCATGTTTAATAAACTAATATGAATGATTCATTTACAGCATGTGCATTTTTGAATAATTACTAAGCAGCTGTTCTTATCTCCAGTACTTTTATTAAACCTCAGCAATCAGTTTTAACAATAATTCAGTATTTAAAATGCATGATCTTGAAAACTTGTTTATATTAATTTGTGTTTCTTCTTTCAAATAATTTTATTTCAGTACACACCGTGATTTATCAACATGTATAGAATTTAATTTTAGTTACTAGTAATAAGTTACTTAGAAATTAATAAGTACATTGCAGGCCAATAGATTTTCTTATCTGTAAAGTATTACTATGTTAATTCTGCCCAAGGATTCATCCAGCCCAGTATTCTGTTCCACAAGTGGTCATGTGCAGACACAGAAAGAAAAATCTGTTTCCAGGTGCACATCGAGGTTTTGCAAGAGCCCATGTGAAATATGCATCCATAACAACCCTTACCTCCCCTTGTATGGCTCTCCCCCTGTTCTTTGTGATAGGTCTTAGTTCTTGCTTTGGAAGGAACAGTTTATCATCAATCTCCATTCCCTTTCTTCTTGCCACACCTGTTTCAGCAGATTTCTGCACTTTCCTCCTCCAGTCTTTGCTCCTCCAGACTGAAGACACAGTCTTGTCAGTAGCACACTGCATGTCACCCCCACAAAATGCACAGCAATGCCCTGTGCACATCTCTGTTTCCTTGTTGTGAAGTGAGAACAATTGTACTTTTTCATCTTTCTCAAGCACTTTGGCATGTAAGAAAGAACGCTAATCTGTTCCACTTACGTACCCTTTCAAACACAAAATTATTATTATAATAAGAATCTTCTCTGAAGATATTCAAGACCTGCCCGGATGCTTTCCTGTTCAACCTACTGTAAGGAACCTGATTGTAGCAGGGGGGTGGACTTAATGATTTCCAGAGGTCCCTTCCAACATCTACAATTCTGTGATTCAATGATCATTAATGCTAAAATTAAAACAGTGGGTTTTAATTTGTTTCTACTTCTTTGGCTTATTTGATTAGTGGTTATTATTGTCAATAAGAAGGCATTCAATACAGGTTAATATAGTAGGCGTTAAATAGTAGATCTTAAATGCTATACTTGTCTTATATCTAATATTTGAATGAGTTTGGCAAATGAACAGGTGTGCAAAACATGCAAATGCATACAAAATATAGACAGGTGTCAGACACAGGAACATAATATTAAGCAATAGAGAATGCATGTTTGCTCTTTTGCGAATGAGATTTGCTAGAACCAAAAATGCATGCATGAGATATTCTACTTCCTGCTGGTAAAAGATAGATTTCTGTGGATATGGTGAGGAGGACTCTAAATAAATGAGAGGAAATTAAATCAAAAACAGGTCAGCTCAGATTCGTATCTTATTAAAAACAAATGAATTTGGATAATGTGTTTTTCTTCTTGCTAGACAATCAGTGCTGTGCAGTCTGTGATTTGTCCTTTGGAAGAAGGGTCACTGAGAGGAGTCCATTAGGTCATTGCCAATCTGTTAGCAGAGAGGTTCAATGCTGGGAACTAACCTGAGCTGACACGAGAACAGCTGTGGGTCCTAACAAGTGGATGGCACGCACAGACTGTCTCGACCATGGATAAAAACACAGGCTTCATGTATTTCTAATCAGATGGTGTATTAATCCTCATGTACAGACATGCAGGATAACAAATAGCAATACACACTTCAGAGCTCTTGCTGAGTAGCAAAATGAAGGGATGATTGACAGAAGCTAGAGCTAAAAAAGCAATTTTAGATATCAATTCTTTTCTTCTTTTTCCCTAAGTGAACTACGTAATGATGCAGAAAGACTAATTAAGTTAATGTGCTGTCTTCAGGAATTTTCTGATATTGCAGATGCCAAAATTTGTCCTTCATTATACAATTTAGGATTTCAAGGGTATGTGCTGTATTATAGAAGCTACCCTGTCCTTGCTAGCCTATCAAATCTACCATTCTTTAAGAAAAAAAGTATTTTGACCTTGACAGTCAATTGTTTTTATGATTTATTAAATCAATGGCTGAATGTTTAAAGTAATTACTAGGTTTTAAATACATGTTTAGTACAGCAGGAACCAAATAGGTATGTCTTTATTTCTACTGAAAAGAATTCATTTTGCAAACTGAATTTCCTCAAATTTCTTTCCTTCCTGGTTTCCAAGTTTGATTCTCATTCCTTCAAACAATCTTAATGTCAACTAACTAAAATAACATATTAATTATAAACATTTTGCATACACTCTAAGCCAGTACCTTAAGATAGGACCCCTTATTGTCAATTAAAAGATATAGGAAGCTTTAGGAGAAAAATCCATCCTGTCTTCCTTTATCACGTATCTTCAAATGATGTTTAACCCACCAACCCTTGATAATGTCCACTTCTCTTTGTGAGGTTAACAAATTAGTTTGGCCTAATAATTAGCCCCAAGAACAATATTTAACTTTCAGACATTCAAGATCAGATGAATCACATCTCATTTGGACCCCTTTCCTTTGCAAAGGTAAGGTCTGGTCTTTTGGAAGGATAAATTTAAGCAATGAATGAGTAGGAGGCTCTTTGAGTAGCCTTTCTACTAGGATGATCACCTCTCCTCCATCAGAGACATGACACATTATTGAAGAGGGTTTCCTGAGAGTCAATGTAAATAACATATTTATTAGTACATTTTGGCACTGTAGGAGTAATGACCCGTTGAGTAAGTGGCCCATTCTTCATTTCTTCTCTTCCTTGAAGAGGACAAGAGGGCAAAGAGGTTACAAAGTGTAAATTTCTGCCTCTCTTTGATCATCCCAAGGTACACAGATAGGTGTCTTATTTTTATTTTATTTGTTTGTTTGTTTTTTTGTTTTAATCCATGTGGAACAACTCAATGAAAGGAGCTCAAAGGAAGAATTATTCCTCATTTTGTAGTGTTTTAAAACTTCAAACAAAAACAGCTCTAATCCATATGCCATCATAGATATTGTTTGTATATATTAGAATGAAGACCGATGGAGTAAAAAGATTAATACATTCCGGTAATGTATTTACAGTTACCTAACATCCTGCTATTCTGTCTGATGTAGGAAAAGTGTGGTATAACTTTGTAAAGTGTGGCAAGCATTTATACTGTTTAGTATAAATATTTTTTGATATTTGATATTTCATGGGAAATTGGTATATGCTATTAAAATATCCAGTTCCCAACTTACTGTTTCAGGGAAGCCTTACTTAAAATGTTAATAAACTGGAATGCCAACAGTAATGAAGAGTAAGTTAACTACAAAAGGAGTTCTGGGTTTGTTACATACTTTCTCTAATGAAAAGGAGCCAATTATTTTTGAGGTGTGCAAAATACCATTTAATTGGCTCTCTAGAAGTTTTGTAGAGTGAGAGAAATGTAAAATTAATCAAAATCTTGTTTTTAAAAATTACATAGAATGTAATACATTGTTATTTTCCCTGAATTATGAAGCTCAAATGCATCGTCCTTTTTAGAGGCAGCAGTACACAGTAAGAGAGCGGAAAAGCTGCTTGCAGATTTTATACTTAGAAATCCTTTAATTATTTTCTTGGCTTGTGTACTCAGTTAAACTGGGTAAGCCAAAATGGAAAGACACTCTGTCCTGCATCTCATGTTTCCTTATCTTCCAGTTATTCAGACTCAGGACCTGTCCGAACAGGCCCGGGTATCACAGTTCCCTTTCCACTTTAGGCACAATCAAGAATGGGTTTAAGTACAGATCTTGCTTGAAGATGATAGGAGTTAAGGTGCCACAGGGAAACATCCTTGACCTGTAAGCTGAGGAGAGTGTTTTCTTCCTCCTGTTTAAACTCAAGAGTCATTCAGGGCCAATTCAGAAGCATAGGAATGCTAAAAATCATTAGCACTTCTTGGCTAATACTAATTCTAATCATAGGCTGTCATTTCAGGAGCTCAACAAAGAGTATGCATGGTTTTGTGAATTTTATAAACATTTACACATATAAATATAATTTCAATTATTTATATGTTTGTTTATTTATTTTTAAGAAGACTAAGGAAGCCACTCCATTGTTATAAGACCTTTCTTTACTACTCTTCCCCAGTATTTCTACTGGCAAAATAACAAATCCAAAACATAGAAAAATGTCATGTTTGTTTAAAAACTTAGTTTAAGAACTCCAAAACTTCAGTTTAGTTCAGTATGAAGGTGTATGTGTGTGTCTTATGAGCTTCACTTATTGCAGGAGGATTACAATGTGTGCACTGTAATGAAAGAATTTGCAATCCTCAACAATTTGTTGTTACAGAAAACATTAAATTATAATAGGTTACTTTCCATGTATTAAGAGTACCTGAGATTTTAGCATTCAAAACAGCAAAGATTTTCCCCCTTTCATTAAAAGCAATCATCTCCTTGAAAGGATGTCCATAATGATTGAAGTAAAATTCATCATCATAAGAAACAACAGGTGGAAAGCCAAGCTGTGCAATAAGAAGAAAAAATGTTTTTGTCCCTTTGCACTATTTAACATCACTATTTAACATCTTTGTTGGTTATTTTCTCTAGTGTATGTTTAAATGAATGTTTTATGATTGCACAGGAGATTTTATAGCACAGAACTTCTGCAAAGGCTTGCAAAGTACTAAGATGAAATGAGTTTCATTTAAGAATATCGAATATGAAACACCGTGAAAAATAAATCTTCTCTCCTTATTTATTTATTTATTTATCCTGCATATATCCTGTTCACTTATTTTTCTCTTCTGTATCGCAGGCTTGTTACTGTAAGTAGCAGTGTAAGTTTGTGTGAAGTTGGGTATTCTCTTCTTTGTGAAAAAGAGCATGATAGAAATTTCAAATTCTTTCCACTCACACCACTAGAATAATTTCCATAGTATTTTAGGCATGGCTTTTTCCATCATTTTTCTTCCTTCACTGCAGTAAGTGTCCTTCTGTCTGACATTTCCTCTAAGGTATTTTAACCCTGTGGTAAATAAACTATTACAAAACTGTCAGGTTTTCAAAGTTATTGTATGCTGTGACTATTGTGTGATGGGGTCTAGAGAGAGTTACTAGTATGATGATTTGGTAATAGGATTGTTTTCCTACGTTACCAAGATGAGAAAAAAATAATAAATAAAAAAATAAAAATAAAAAGGAGTTCAAATTTCAAAGTAAGCCTGAGAAATGGCTGGCTAATGTCACACTACCAAACAGGGGAAACTGCTGAAAAAGTATAGTTTCCCTTGTGCAGTGAAAATGGAAACATCCCACATCAACAGTTTCAGTAACCCATGGGATTAGATGGTCTTGTTTCTAATGAAAAGGAGGTGTGTAGTTTGTTTGCTTCTTTGTAACTTTCCAATTGCTTAAGGTTTTTCATTTTTCAGGAGACAAGTTCCGTCTTTTTCAGACCATAAGAAATGAAATGAAATGAAACTCACTGAACCTTCAGAGTGCAAAGAGTAGTTTCTGTGGCAACGATCTCCCTTTGACAGCTCTCAGAACACACCTTTTCTTCCCATGACTTATTTACTGTTTCAGTAATGCAGATGGCAAAGATAAGATCAGCAAGTCATTCAATGTCCACTCATGACATAAAGCATAAAAATATAAGTATCAGAAAAGTTTATGTATGCAACAAAAGAGAAAAACAATAAAAAAATTAGATATTCAGATGATTTATTGAGTCACTCCATAAAGCACTGGTAAATCAGTGAACAGACTGATTCAGACAACACATTCTGCTCAAATAACTGTTTTACTGGTTTGAAGCATTATGTTTAAATTTCTTAAATGAAAAACAAGCTCACTTTTCTGGTTTATCTTCTTTTAATTATGCTTTCATTCTGTACCTGAGCCAAACATCTGCACACCTGTGCTGTTACTGTTTCTTTTATCTTTCAAGGACATACACCAGAATTACATGTTCCATCTGATTAGAAATACATAAAGGCTGTGCTGTTGTCCATGTTTGAGACAGTCTGTTCATGCCATCCACTTAGGACCCACAGCTGTTCTTGTGTCAGCTTGGGTTAGTTCCCAGCACTGAACCTCTCTGCTAACAGATCGGTGATGACCTAATGGACTGTTAGTGATCCTTTTTTTTTTT
>CM021700.1:59504125-59561069 GCA_011074415.1 Stictonetta naevosa
CTCCTCTCCTCTCCTCTCCTCTCCTCTCCTCTCCACTTCTCTTAATTCTCTTGCATTCTCTTCAATTCTCTTTTTCTTTTTCCTTTTCCTTTCCTTCCCCTTTATTTTCTTATCTTTCAGTTCTGAAGATAAATATTTCAAAAGCCATTAGAAGTTCTAGAATAAGAGGAGAAATCCTACTAGTCTTGATAGAACATGGGTATGGGGTCAACTTTTGGAGTTTTAAGTATGATTTGATAACAGGGGAATATGAAATTCTGACAGGAGCACTAAGAACAGGATGAATTCAAATGCCTGAGGAGCCCAGGTCTTTTTTTTGAAGAGTATTTAGATGCCTAAGAAAGCATTTTGATACATTTGTAGCTATTAGTGGTATCAGCCAGAAACTGGCAGACTCAGGACTCACTTAAAATTTGTGTTTAGCGTAAGACAGCTATCTGGTATGCTACCTCAAAGGAATCTCTGAAGGAAAATTCACAAGGAAGCAGCAAATGAGATGTATGAGCTTCTAGATGTTTCCATCCTCACTGACCTAGTTAAATAAACATCTGAATGGCTCTATTGTCAGGATCCTAAAACAGGTTAGGTAGGTGAGACTGATTGAGGTCTGTGCACCTGTTGTCACTCACTCAATTGGTGACATGTATGTTCATTTTTCCTTTAAAAAATGAGATCTAGGCTTCTGCATAATGCAGTTAGGAATATATATTCTTTGCTTGAAATATAAAATACTAATTAATGAACAATAAGGTGTTATGAATATTGTTATTTTCTTTACCTAACATTCTTTTAAGCTAATGAAATATGCTCTCTATGCCCTCTCTGGGTCCACTTCATCTGGATAATTTATGGGAAAAAAAAAAAAAAAAAAAAAAACACCATGAAGAGCATTGTTAAAAATAGAAAACAACTTTCTGATAATTCCTCTCATAGACTTAAATGCAGATGTATTTTACCTGTTCACAGACACAGTCTACATAAATGGGTGCATCTTTCATATTTAGCCCTTTGAATTATCATTATTATTATTTGCCAAAAGAGAATTTGTTAAATGCACATGTTTCATTCTAATTCCTGATGTTTAATGAATCCACATTGTCTTTGGAGATATAGTTGTGACTTTTCACAGAAAATGTAATTGCAATGACTGTTCCAGATTGGATTGAAAAATTAATGACAGGAAAAATGATATATTGGTATTTATTATCATCACTGATATTTCAAGAGTTAGAGAGAGCCAGCAACAGATCTGAAAGCTGTTTGAATAAGTCCCTGGTTGAGCTGGGTCCAGTCTTGAATGACTAACTTCCATCTCTTAGCTATTATCTTTGCAGAATATTCACTTTGCTTTTGGCATTGTGTTTATCTGATTGCTTCAGGCAAAATTAGATTACTGACCTCATCACTTGGAGTTTTGTTTTATTCTCAGCAGAAGGCAGTTAGATCAAACTCATACAAAGGATCAGCAATGAAGCTGCTTCTGGGGGAATTTTATTTTTCATTTGCTTTTTATTTTCCTTTTATTTATTTGGTGAGACAGTTTTTACTAAGATATGAGTGAAAATTGAAAGCTAGGTGAAATAGTGGTGAAACAATGTAGCTATTACTTAAGAAAGAGAAGAAAAAAAGTGCAGATATTTCCCTGATGCTACGTTAATTCACTGTCAAAACCTTTGTCTTTGAAAGTAATTTTAAATACTGAGTATTTATAAGCTCAATAGCCTTTTGGTTGTGGAGCTGAGACAGTCTATATACATACCGTCTGGGAAAAAAACAAATCAAAAACAAAACAACAACCTTATATGTACAGCATAAAATGATTAATAGAATTGACTGAATTGTTCATGTAAAGTTTCAATAGTTAGAATAAAAATGTTTCTTCATTCTCTTCTCATGATTACTACTGAGTTACTCACATACAAGAATACCTAAAAATATAGATTATTTGGAAGTATTGCCACGGTAAATCAAATCCCAATTTCCCACTTCTCTAAGTGTCCAGATTGAATGATTCAGAAAGAAGAGTGAGGAGTCTCAGGCAACTCTGTGATCACTTTTACCAGCAGACACTGCTCCCCATACTAATTAGATTCAGATTGTCACAGATCCTGAGACACTATAACCAATATTTTACTGGTGGACAACTGCTGACAAAAAAAGGAGGGCAAGAGTGCTACCTCAATATCAGAAAGAAAATGATACTAAACACAATCACAACAATTAATTCTTTTTCTTTTTTTCACCCCTCTGATCAGGGATGTTTTTTGGGCTTGTTTGATTTTTTGCTTTTATTTTATTTTATATTTTTATTTTATTTTATTTTATTTTATTCACAAATATTTGATCTGTCTAATTTTAATTATAGGTGCATTTGTGGAAACTGAATTTTAAATCTCAGCACACAAAATCCATGGAAACCATAGTTTCCATGTAAATGCCTACATGCCAAAAAGTTATGCCGAAAGGAATGGAAAAGCTACCTGAGCACAAAATAAAAACAAACCATGAATAACTAGTTCATCTGCTATAAACTACATAATTTAGCCTGAAAATTCAGAAATTAAATTCATATTACAAAATATAAAAATATATTAAAAATTATATCATGCAACACGAACAGAGTAACATTAATTAGAATAGAACATTAAATTGTGTAAGGATACTCCACAATATCCCTGTCATTATGTTAAAAAAGTTACTTAGAGTGGTACCTACAAATTGTGTTTTGAGAATAGACCCAAGCCTATATTCCACATATTATAATACAAGTTTACTTCACTTTAACTCAGTATAGGAGAAAGTCCAAGTTCAGATACTGACATTAGGACTGAGAAATAAATGTGTCCTTGCTAAGCTTTGGTACAGGGTCATATAAGCAGTGTCCAGAAATTTTTGATCACTTGATTCCTGATCAATTGATCAATTGATTCCTGTCACAAATCCTTGGTGATGTCAGAAGAGAATCAGGCAAAAGACCTTGTTAAAGAAGCCCAAACAACACAGGAGGGATTTGCTGGCAGGCTGATAATCTCAGGCTGCCTTTGGCTGTCTGGACAGGAAGGAGTTTTATATCACAGCATCATGTTCCCAGCCCACTGAATAAGGTAGAAATCAGTGACCTAATCCTGTGACAACACTCTTTAGTATAATGAAATGAGGTACAATCGTGTTAATAAACCATGAAAAGCAACTGAAGCCTGAGAGAACCATCAGGGTTTAATAACATTAATAAGTAGAATGCTAATATCTATCTCTTTAGGAAATTCATAATTTATGATATTTTATGAGTAAGTCTTGGACAAGTTGGCCAAAGTACTTGCCCCATCTTTGTCCTTTTCTCAGACTTTTGCAACAATAATGTAAGCCTAGCCTGTGAGGATGATTGGCACAAGAAGGAAGAGGGAATTATTCAGTTGTGATTCCCTGCAAACATCTGCAATGTTGCTGAACAAACAAGTGTATAAGAACCTTCAGACAAGGTTTTTTATGATGGTTCAAAATTGTACTATGTCCAACCTCTTGTGATTTCTTGCTGTCCTTTAAACACAAGCTTCCACCTTTAGCACTGAGACTCTGACTGCAGCTTTGCTTCTTTCTGCTTTATTTTATTTCTTTTTCCTATGATCTTTCATTTCTGCAAGTATTATAAACTGGGGCAATCATTGAATGCATTTGAATTAGATTTCAAGTGTTTAATGATTTAAAGTCAGAAACGTTTCTTTACTAATCAGCAGGTTTTTTGTTTGTTTGTTTTGTTTGTTTGTTTGTTTGTTTTTCCTGAGTAATGCAAGATGTGTAGGAGCACTTTTGCTAAATATCAGAAGAGTTTTTCTGGTTCAGGGTAAGGACAAAATCTAGCTTATTATGTATTTGAACAGGAAGTACACAAGAGCAAAAGTCATTTTTATTTTCAGTTCTCCCCCACTCCCCATCCTCAACATTGGGGATTACTGAAGTGCAATGAATATATAAATATTATTTCAGTGATGTAAAACTCTTCATTAACATAATAGATATGTAAAGTGCTAAAAGCACATACTAGGGGTGCAAGAGCCTTCAGACAGTTGTGTTAGAGTTCAGTGATTTATGAGTGGGAACTGAAGGACAGGACAGGACAGAAAAGAGAAGTGATGAGCCATTTATTACAATTACAGTAAGAAAAAGATCAAGTGTACAAATACATTCCTGGGTGAGTCCATTGTCTTATTCTTGTAACTGATGCTATTTTGGTGAATGAGTCTCTTGCCAGGAGAGTTATGCTTGATTTTTTATTTTTTATTTTTATATTTATGTATGTGCATATAAATATTTACTGATGTCCCTGCAGACATGTAACCACGACCAGGGCTATCTAATTTCTTAGGTTTTAGTGCCAACTGCATCTGTGAAAGATACAAAGGTAGAAAAATGACCATAAGTTTCTCAAGAGGTCAGTTTGAAATCACAGTTTACTTTTGTAGATAGTCTTGTCGCACTATGCCTATTCTCTTCAGAGCAGAACAAAGGATTAATTTATTACACCAGTGCGTATCTCTATCTTATCTATACATGTGTTTGTATAGCTGAAGTGTCAAAGGCAATATTGAAGTTAATACAAATTCTTAAATATTTTACAGTACTTGTTTATGTAGCAGTTTTTCTCTGTTGCCAGCAGAAGGTCACTGGGGTACCAAGCAGCTCATGGTTAAAGTGTTTAGGAGGGAAAATAAATAAATAAATAAATAAAATAAAATAATCTGTAGTATCCTGATACAGGTTTTGGGCAGCTCTTCAGAGTTACTATTCTGTCTTAACAGAGAAAGCTTTGGGAGCTCCCCTTTTCAGCTGTAGGACCCTGAGATCCCGCAAAGCTAAAAGACAACCCATTAAATGGCTAAATTGTGCCACATACACGGAGATTTTGCTCTGCCTGTTTTCATCAATCAGTTTTCTCACTGATTGATTGATTTCTTGTGACAGACTGAAAATGGGAAGATAAAAATTGGAGATTTTAGCTAGAAATGTTACATTTTAAAAGTAAAGTGGGAAGAGGCAAATGATATCCAGAAAGGAAGGGCTTTAACTGACAAACTCTGCTAGTTAAAACTGTTAAGAGTTAGGAAAAAAAAAAAAAAAAAAAAAAAAACACAGTTAATTAGATGGAAAAGGAGGAGTAAAGTTCCAGTTTTATCCACTTCATTAATTTCCATCAGTCCTCCAGAAGGTTTAGAGATTTACTGCTAAAGTTAAGGAAATAAAAAAATATATCTATTAGCAACTTCACATGGACAGTTTTGACCAGGACACAGACTGAGATCTAGCTGCCTTTGGATAACATCATTAATTGTAAAAGTAGGTCAGAAAAAATACTTATACAAAAAATCTTCTCTAAGGTAGAAACGGCCTCACGTGAAAATTAATTATAAAAATTGAATTTGGATAACTTTTGAAAACAGTAAGATTATTTATATATATTTTTGCTTTAAGACCTCTGAGAATGTCATCACAAGGACTGTTTCTGCTCCTCTTCCTCTGGAACATCACGAGTGTGATGGGACAGTAGTACGTGGCTACCCTCAGTAAAGGGAAACTGGACACAGGCTGTACAAATTTCTATTTCTTAATGCCAATTAAATTTAACAGTAGCTGCTGAGCATTGCCTGACACCTTGAATAGTGTCCATTGGTACAATCAGTGTCGTATTCGTATGAAAGTAATAGTGACAAAAAACAAAAAACAAAAAACAAAAAAGTGATGAAAGATATCTATGTTAGGGTAATATGGGTAAATTTTCTATCCCTTTTCATTATTAGTTTGTAATTTATTATCCATTATTTACACCATCAACACAGGATTCCCACTGCATAGTGTGCATGTTAAAGTACAATTTAGAAAGGCAAAATGCCCTTAAAATCTTATCACTAATTTTCTGCATTTCCTGACTTTTCATCAAGTTGATGTTACCTGAACATTAATTGAATTGAACATTCAATTCATTAATTACATTGTTACATATAGTATCAAGGAAAACACATTTCCAGAATCCAATTTCCTGCAAAGGAGGACATCTGCCAAGCTTGAGGTATGCTAATACTTGTGTTTAAAATATTTGCAAATGATTTAATGACCATTAATAACACTACACTTCATCTACATGCAGATAACCCTCTGGAAAAAAAAAAAAAAAAAAAAAGCCATCTGTTCTTTTCAACAGCATTTTAATAGTATTTATATATGGCTCTACGAAGGTTCTTCCATAAGATTAAAATCTTAGATTTGTCACAAAATGGATTTTTTTGTTGCCATTTTCAGATCTCATTATATTTTTGGCAGAAAGCAAAATGGTTTTGTGTCATTTTCTGTTCCTTTTACAATTTTGTCACTGATAATGCTTCGTAAAGATAAATTTACACCAGGTATTGAGCCTTGTGATAATTCACTCTTATGGCAGGACAGCACTGATTAGAACTGCAAATTCTACAAAATCAGTTGACTTCTCCACATAAATATCCCAGGAGGTGGTATAAGTATTGCTTGTTTCTCATGGTAATTTATATGCAATAAAAAGAAGAAGAAGAAGAAAAAAAAGGTTTTTTAAATAACATGGATGAGAACACATTCACTGACGATTCCTGAGATGAATTCTATTTAGAGAGCAAATATATGAAAAGGCAACAATGCAGAAAAGCATAATTTATGTCCTTATGCAAGACTGAGCTGTGTAGCATTTAAAAACCTCATAATGCATAATAGGGAATTATTATCCTAATTTTGCAGATAGATAGAAATTTGACCAACGATGTGTCAGACTGACTGAGAACACAGCTATTTTTTGACAAAACTGGAGTTCCTCCCCATTCCTTCACCAGAAGTCACTGCTGATTGAAAACGGTGAACTGTCCATATGGGCACTCCTACAAACTAACCCATAAATCAGAGCAAACCAGGCTAGGAAAGACTTCTTTTCACTGTTCTGTGAATTTAGTATATTTTAGGTGAAATGACCTGATAAATATGAAATAATATAATAATGTTAAGTATTTTCAGAGTCAGTGGTCAGAGGAGTGTATGAAACTGGGACTAAATTCCTTTCATGTTTTACTATTATATGTAATCCAAAGAATATGTTCTTATTCCAGCTAAAGGAGAATAGCTACTGCTACAGGGATTGTGTGCATGATCCATATTCCAGACCTAATCACCTTGTTGATAGTGCCTGGAAAAAAAAAAAAAAAAAAAAGTAATTGAGTGGAATTTTACATTAACTGTGAAGTATCACGTGACTGATATACAAGTTTGGCAGATATGCTTGTAGAACTTCTCCCTGGATTAAGATGTACACATAATTAGTAAATGGTTAAAGTAAAGTAAATGGTTAAACTGTAGTATGTCTGCAAACAGATCTTGAGATATCAGATGCCTCCATGCATCCATCAAGAAATGCATCATAACTTTGTTTACTAATTTTTGAACCGAGATGTCTATGTGTGGCCATCGTATATACTTTGCATGCATTATCTGTCTGTCTGCCTATTTTTATCTTATTTTATTTTATTTTTGTAAATCTAAGCATGTAATTATGAATCCTGATTATTTATAGGTTTTGGGGTTTCATACAAGTAAAAGATGCTTGGCATCTTGTGAACTGGGGCTCCATATGTACACAAAATTTTCTAGTGTAAAAAAAAAATAATCCATACAAGGTTGCTAATTAGGTGATTTTTCCAGCATTTGACAATCCTAATTAAAATACTGTTTAAAACAAGATGATGGTTACTGAATTTTTATGGCTGTCTCATCTTCCTTAGACTTAGACTTTCTGCTGTGTTTTTTGTCTGTCTCTGCTTTATGTACAGTTGAGCCTTTTTTCAGCCTATGCCTTTTTTTTTTTTTTTTTTTTTTTCCATATGGTATACTGTTTATTTTTTTTGTTAATCTTTCAAAAAATCCAGACAAATGCAGTTCTGTGCCTTTCTTTTAGTCTCTTGACCCTTAAACATTGCCTTCTTTAAAAGAAGAATTATGATCTGGTTTGAAGGAATCCAGCTCTTCCTAGAGCAAGACATCCAGGGCATTGATAGCTGTTGTATCACTTGAGTCTTTTACAAGGTTCAGATGGTAAATATTTAACTACACCTCGTTGTTGTCTCTCTTTCTGCCTTTAACAGTATTTCATGAAGTGGAAGTGTCACAGCAGTAAGCTGTGACTAGGCTGTATGATCTTCTCCTTTCCTTTTCAGTGTGAAGATAGTGGATGCGGCTTATTAAAAGGTCATGTTACCAAATCTCGTCACTTGGCACCTGTAAAGATAACAGTTTTATTTTAATTGCCTAATACAAATAGTGGTAAAGTTTACTAATAAACATAATTGATTTTGTTGTGTTTGGCAGGAAACTTAAGGTTCCTAACGTATTTTGTGGTATCATGCAGATAGACATTATGTTGTACTTCTCAGTCAAATTAAATAAAAACTCTTCCATGAAGAAAAAAAAAAAAAAAAAAAAAAAAAAAAGCTACTTCTATACATTAAGGTCTGTTCCTATGGAGAATTCAAGAACGGTGACATGTAGGTGGATCTCAGGGAACTAGGTCTCTGTGCAGAAGTATAGACCAATCAGACACTTAACAATTGTAAAAGTCAGGAAATAGTCATACAAACCTTAAGCTAAGTGTTCTAGAAATGCACAAAAGTAGTGTACCCTTAACAATGATTAGCACACTGACAGTAATCCATCATGTTGTCCATCCTTAATTCATATCCTTCTCTGTTGTACTGTTTTTGTTCCTTTCCTTTTCTGTCCACATGAGCTGTAAACCATCTATGATAACAATGTTGCAAATGAAGCAGCACCCATTGGGGAATAAAGAAACCTTGCTTTCTATTGATCTGTATACTTTGAAAATTCCCTTTGGTACTCTTTCAAAATTAATCTATTTTGGTTACAATTTTCCTGATGAAAGAATATAGCATTAAGTTTGTCCTTTGAGAGACTCTCAGAATCTTTTATTTCAGATGATGAAGGACTGCATTTTGCTGTCTACTGCTGGCTCTTTTTGCAGTGATTGATGCCCAAAAGCTCCCCAAACAGAATAATTTAGAAGAAGAAGAAAAAAAAGATTCCATAGACAAATATTTAAGATAACATGACAAACGTAAGGAATACAGTATGTACAAAACAAACAAACAAACCAAAAAAAAAGGGGGGGGGGGAAGAATAGGAGAGACTTTGTATTTCTTTGTGATTAGATTTAATCTATCAGTTTGGGGACTTTAAATCTAATATGGGTCCCATTCCGTAACATATTTAAGCAGTACCGGAAGTGCTTGAAGTTAGACACATGCAGTCTAACTCCGTTGCTCAGTGTTAAGATAATGTAAATAATAATAATAATAATAATAAAATAGCTTTTTTTTTATTATTTCCTGTTCAATGTTCAGTTTCAAAGGAATTACTGTCTAGCCCCATCTTCAATCACCAGACACAATTATTACAGTACTCTTTCTCCTAAAAATAAATGATACAGAAGTAATGTGATAACCCGGTGACCAAGGCAATGACAAATGAAATGTTTTTAAGAGTGACCATTCACTATAAATCTCACTTCTAATGTATGGTTTATATTAGACCTTGTCAGTAAGTAAATCTTGTTATTTCAGAAATCTAATCATTGCCAGAGTCCTTTTGAAGCCTTAGAGAAACTTATTAGCAAAGGATTTATAGCAATTCTGAATTGCTTTCAGAAAGGTACATCATATTTGCAGCTGCGACCCAGCGTGTATAACAGCTGTCCCTACAGTGTCCTTGTACTATGTTGGTGTCATCCTGGCAGCACTTTAAAATCTAAACGCATCTGTTCAACAGTTAATTTTTGTATTCAGCTGACTTATCTGCATTACATTTTTGCATATTTTCATTCATTTTTTACATAGATGTTAAAAATAAATAAATAAAAAAAAAGAGTAAACAGCAACAACAACAACAAACCACAGCAACTTTGCTTATGCCACAAAGCCTTTGTCCACAGCATCAGTATTAGCTGGTCACAAGACTACATACAGACATTTTTGGTAAACCACTTCAGGTAGATTAAAAACAAAAGCAGAGTTCTCTCTCTGGATTTATGCAAATCTGATTGAGCAGATTAAATGCTTAGAAACAACTTCATTTAGTACTGGAAAATTGCCATTACTGTTTTACTAGTGCAATGACAACTTATAGCATATATCTAAGTTGAATGCATCACTAAGTCTGACATGCTAAGTCATTCCCTTCCTCTGTCATGGGCATAATGTGATACTAACAACAGCCAACACATGTCAGCCTTGCTTTGTTAAAAACAAATGATCTGCATGAAATACTACATTTTTTTAATTTTATTTTTGAAGTTGATAGCAACTATGACATTGGGAAAAGATGATTAAAAGCCTATTTCCTCATCACCTGTTGACTCATAAATCTGAAGACCATTTCTGATTCCAGTTGTAAAGGAAAACATATTTTATATAAAGTAATTCCACAAGCAAAATGGTGATGAGATGGAATTTGAATTTTGAAAGTGTCTTTTGCATTATTTACAGATTGACAATGCATCTGGAAGAAACGGGGATTTGGGGAGCTAGCATTTGCACATGTAGAAAACAGAAAATCTAAAGTTAGCAGATTGGCTGAGGGGCAGCTGAAATACCATGAATTCTTTACTAGCTACACTCTGCAATAACATACACTTAAATAAGTTCTTGAAGAATCTGAAAAAAATTCTTGTGTTATTTTGCTACACAAGCAAACAGATGTTTGTATAGCAGCATGATGTTGATTTACCAGTACTCCTGTGGAAAAAAGCACCAGTAAATTCTGGATGTGCCAAGGATATCAGGTTCCCAAAAGCTCCTGACATCATCAGCAATGATGACTGTGATCTTTTTCTTTTTTCTTATTATCAAAAATCATGGCAACATATAAGAGCCCTAACTGCAAAATTTCAAAGATCTTGCAAAAACTACTATTTTATGCATTTGCTGTTTTCTAAATCTATTAAATGAGATGTTTATGTATGATCTTCATTCCAGACCAAACACAGTTCAACAAAGGAAATCTAGAAGTACTGCTCTCTTTCTTGACAGTTAATACAGTAGTTTTGATCATAAAGCTGAGGTCGTCTGATTTTTAAAGTTCTTTTTTATTCTTTCTTATTCTATTAATGAATAAAAAATAAATCAATATATATGATAATTTATAACTTCATTGTAAAACTTTGGATTTTATCATAAATTATTGAGACATTTCATGTCCTGGGAACTGATATTTCAGAATTCATAAATGAAAAAAAAGTATCTTCTATTACACAAAGTGTCATTTCTTCTTAACAGTAGAGAATTATGAAATTCATGGGATTTACCAAACCCTGTTTTATGCTTGTATTTCTGGGCAGTTATTTGCCCTGTGTTAGTTTCCTGGCTCTCTTTCTGAACTAGGTTTTATTTGCTTTAAACAGCAAAATATTGCTCATCTCATCTCTTCTGTCATCTGTTTACTACTGGTCTACCATTCCCAGTTTGAGATCAGAAAGACATTTTTTTTTTTTTTTTTCAAGAACATGAACTATCTTCCATATTCCAATCTACCTAAGTTACAATTGTTCTATGAATAAAATAGTACAAGAGAGCAATTAACTTTTTGAACAATAGAATGCAAACTCTTTCAAGTTGTCCTTAGAACTATTTTTATTCATGGACTATTCAACTATTTTTGCATCCAATAATTGGATTTATTTTATTTTATTTCATTTTTCAATTATGGACATCTAAATTCTAAAATGTCACACTAAAAATGTCACTCGGCCACTTGCCGAGGCGATCGGCGCCGGGGCAGATGCGTTCTGCAGCGGAGCGGGGGATCAGGACAGGCAGGGCTATTTTCCCGGCATCGAGGCCACTCGAGGCAGCCGATGGAGCTGCCACGACCCGGCAGCCCTCGTGAGGGACGCTGACGAGGCTTGGCGGAGCCAACAGTGCCCCCTCCCCGGCTGTTCAAAAGCAGCCCCTAGGGAGCGCGAGCGACCAGGAGCGCGGCGACCAGGACGGGGAAACAGGGCAGGGCACGTGGGAAGGGCGGGGCAGGGCGCGGCAGTTTGCGTGGCAGTTTGCGCAGGCACGGAGAGCAGGGAGGGCAGAGTGATCGCCCGGCCCCTAAGAACAACTCATCTGACGGCTGTCTACCACTCGCTAGGCCGTGATGGTCCACGCAAGGCAGAGAGCTCTCTCTAGAAAGTCTGTAACCACCCAGACAGACTGCCAGCTCAAAAATGCGGCAGTTCAGGTCTCTGGATGCAGGGAGTGTCAGAGCCTGCTGCTGCCATCTGAGGGAGGCAGAGATACTGTGTGCGTGAGGTGCGAGCAGGTGGATGACCTGGTCTGCCTGGTGGCAGAACTCGAGGAGGTGGAGAGGTTGAGGGCCATCAGGGAGTGCGAGCGGGAGATAGACTGGTGGAACAACTCCCTGCAAGGCCTGAAGGAGAGGCACCGGAGTGAGACTCCACAGATGGGGATGGACCCCCTTCCCGGTCGCTATCGGGCAGAGGGAAGGGACCCAGGAGTGGAGGAGGAATGGAGACAGGTTCCTGCTCAACGTTGCAGGAAACGCCCCCCCCCTACCTGCCCCACCTTCCCAGGTGCTCTTATGCAACAGATTTGAGGCCCTGGAGCTTGAGAGAGCGGTGGATGAGGATGTGGTAGAAAGTTTAGCCAGTAAGCCTCGGGCGAGGAAGTCTCCATGCCTCAAGACTGCTTCCACCAAGAAAGAAAGAAGGGTGATCTTTGTGGGCGACTCACTTCTCAGGTGAACAGAGGGCCCTATTTGTCAGCCTGACCCTACCCGTAGGGAAGTCTGCTGCCTCCCTGGGGCAGCATAAAATGTGACTTCAGGGGGCTGGGACAGTTAGTGGACGGACCGGGAATACAGGTGGTGTTTTCGTCCATCCCTACAGTGGCAGGGAGGGGTTCAGAGAGGACACAGAAAGCCCACCTGATAAACACGTGGCTCAGAGGTTGGTGCCAACACAGGAATTTTGGGTTCTTCGACCACGGGGCGCTTTACTCGGCACCCGGCCTGATGGCCGCAGACAGGTCCCTATCCTTTATGGGAAAACGGATCCTGGGCCAGGAGCTGGCAGGGCTCATTGAGAGGGCTTTAAACTAGGTAAGAAGGGGGACAGGGCTGAAATAAGGCTTGTTGGAGGTGTTCCAGGAGAAACAATGGCAAGGCCGGGGGAGAAGGCAATGGCCCAACTGAAGTGCACGTACACTAATGCACACAGCATGGGTAACAAATAAGAGGAACTGGAAACCATCGTGCAGCAGGCAGGCTATGACTTGGTTGCCATCATGGAAATGTGGTGGGACCACTCTCATGACTGGAGTGCTGCAATGTCTGCCTATAGGCTCTTCAGAAGGAACAGGCAGCACAGAAGGGGTGGTGGAGTGGCTCTCTATATTAGAGAGTGTTTTGATGTTGTGGAACTTGAGGCTGGGAATGATAAGGTTGGGTCCCTATGGGTTAGGATCAGCAGGAAGGCCAACAAGGCAGGCATCCTGATGGGGGTCTGTTATAGACCCCCAAACCAGGATGAGGAGACAGATGAGGAGTTCTACAGGCAGCTGGCAGAAGTTGCAAAATTGTCAGCGCTTGTTCTCGTGGGGGACTTCAACTTCCCAGACATATCCTGGAAGCACAACACAGCCCAGAGGAAGCAGTCTAGGAGGTTTCTGGAGAGCGTGGAAGAAAGCTTCCTGACACAGCTGGTTAGTGAGCCTACCAGGGGAGGTGCCACGCTAGACCATCTGTTCACTAACAGAGAAGGTCTGGTGGGAGATGTGGTGGTCAGGAGCTGTCTTGGGCAGAGTGACTATGAAATGGCAGAGTTCTCTATACCTGGCAAAGTCAGGAAGGGGACCAGTAAAACTGCTGTCTTGGACTTCCGGAGGGCTGACTTTGAGCTGTTCAGGACACTGGTTGGCAGAGTCCCTTGGGAGGCGGTTCTGAAGGACAGAGGAGCTCAGGAAGGCTGGGCACTCTTCAAGAAAGGAATCTTAATGGCTCAGGAGCGGTCTGTCCCCACCTGCCCAAAGACGAGCCGGCACAGAAGACCAGCCTGGCTGAACAGAGAGTTGTGGCTCGAGTTTAGGAGAAAAAAGAGGGTTTATAATCTTTGGAAATGAGGGCGGGCCACTCAGGGGGACTATAAGGATGTTGTGAGGCGGTGCAGGGACAAAATTAGAAAGGCCGAAGCTCATCTGGAGCTCAATCTGGCTACTGCTATTAAAGACAACAAAAAATGTTTTTATAAATACATCAGTACAAAAAGGAGGACTAAGGAGAATCTCCACCCTTTACTGGATGTGGGGGGAAACTTAGTTACCAGAGATGAGGAAAAAGCCGAGGTGCTTAACGCCGCCTTTGCCTCAGTCTCCAGCAGCAAAACTAGTTGTTGTCTGGACGCCCAGTACCCTGAGCTGGTGGAAGGGGATGAGGAGCAGAATGTGTCCCTCACAATCCACGAGGAAATGGTTGGCAACCTGCTACAGCATTTGGATGTACGCAAGTCGATGGGGCCGGATGGGATCCACCCAAGGGTACTGAGAGAACTGGCAGAGGTGCTGGCCAAGCCACTTTCCATCATTTATCGGCAGTCCTGGCTATCAGGGGAGGTCCCAGTCAACTGTCGGCTAGCCAACGTGACGCCCATCTACAAGAAGGGCCAGAAGGTAGACCCAGGGAACTATAGGCCTGTTAGTTTGACCTCAGTGCCAGGGAAGCTCATGGAGCAGGTTATCTTGAGCATCATCATGTGGCACTTGCAGGGCAAGCAGGCGAGCAGGCCCAGTCAGCATGGGCTTATGAAGGGCAGGTCCTGCTTGACGAACCTCATCTCCTTCTATGACAAGGTGACATGCTTAGTGGATGAGGGAAATGCTGTGGATGTGGTTTACCTTGAATTCAGTAAGGCTTTTGACACCGTTCCCCACAGCATTCTCCTCAGGAAACTGGCTGCTCATGGCTTGGACTGGCGCACGCTTCGTTGGGTTAAGAGCTGGCTGGATAGCCGGGCCCAGAGAGTTGTGGTGAATGGAGTCAAATCCAGTTGGAGGCTGGTCACTAGTGGAGTCCCCCAGGGCTCGGTACTGGGGCCAGTTCTCCTTAACATCTTTATCGATGATCTGGATGAGGGGATCGAGTGCACCCTCAGTAAGTTTGCAGACGACACCAAGTTAGGTGCGTGTATCGATCTGCTCGAGGGTAGGAAGGCTCTGCAGGAAGATCTGGATAGGCTGGACTGATGGGCTGAGGTCAACTGCATGAAGTTCAACAAGGCCAAGTGCCGGGTCCTCCACTTGGGGCACAACAACCCCAAGCAGAGCTACAGGCTGGGAGATGTGTGGTTGGAAAGCTGCCTGGCAGAGAAGAACCTGGGAGTATTGGTTGATAGTCGGCTGAATATGAGCCAGCAGTGTGCTCAGGTGGCCAAGAAGGCCAACAGCATCCTGGCTGGTATAAGAAACAGCGTGGCCTGCAGGTCCAGGGAAGTGATTGTCCCCCTGTACTCAGCTATGGTGAGGCCGCACCTCGAGTACTGTGTTCAGTTTTGGGCCCCTCAGTACAAGAAGGACATGGAGGTGCTTGAGCGAGTCCAGAGAAGGGCAACAAAGCTGGTGAAGGGTCTGGAGAACAGGTCTTACGAGGAGCGGCTGAGGGAGCTGGGACTATTTAGCCTGGAGAAGAGGAGGCTCAGGGGCCACCTTATCGCACTCTACAGGTACCGTAAAGGAGGCTGTAGCGAGGTGGCGGTTGGTCTATTCTCCCACGTGCCTGGTGACAGGATGAGGGGGAATGGCCTAAAAATGTGCCAGGGGAGGTTTAGGTTGGATATTAGGAAAAACTTCTTTACTGAAAGGGTTGTTAGTCACTGGAATAGGCTGCCCAGGGAAGTGGTGGAGTCACCATCCCTGGAGGTCTTTAAAAGACGTTTAGATGTAGAGCTTAGGGATATGGTTTACTGTAGGACTTGTTTGCATTAGGTCAGAGGTTGGAGGTCTCTTCCAACCTAGACTATTCTGTGAAAATACATACTTGAGTATAAATCACAGGGCTAAAGAGAATAAACCAAATATAGACTTTAAAGTAGTGGTTTTAGGATAACAGTAAAAACAATATTTATGTCAGAAGAAAATGTAACCTGAAAGTGCAAATCAGCACACTCAGCAGTATATTGCCACCGACTGGTACAGCAGAAGATCAAGATGATATTTCATGTAGTTCTTGATGACTTCATATAATGTTGAAGCCCAGCATGACTTATTGTTAAGTCATGAAAACAGTCTCAAAAGAGAAAACTTTTTGTCCTTCCTCTCTTGAGGATATATTCCCAAAGAGCTACCTAGTTATTTTATTTTTGCTGAAGGACAATACAGAAAAATTATCATCTTTTTTCTCACCTTGAAAATTATTTAATTCCTGAGCCACTTAAAAGTTTTTGCCAGGGCTTCCTGAATTAGCCTGGTTAACAAAAACAAACAAACAAACAAAAATTATGTATTTGTGAAGACAAACAGAATGCAGATGTGCAGCTGTTCCGGAAAAAAAAAAAAAAAAAAAAAAAAAAGGAGTCCAGCAGTCCAGCAACTGATGTATGTTGTTGTTTGGTTGTTTGTTGGCTATCTCTGAGGAATCCATGTGGAGTGACACTCTCTGGAACATATAATTCCTCCTTTCAATCTCTGCAATGATGAACTAGTTCTTAAATGTTCTTTAGGGAATGGAAGATATTAGGAAGGGAAGACAGTGACACTAATTCTTTTTCAGAACAAAACAAAGCAAAAAATGATTCACTTTTTGAAAGAACTAACTCTGCTCTGAACCTTTTGTGCACAAATGGTTGAAGGCCAAAGTGTTCAATGTCAAAGCAGTAAAATTCCTGACAAGGGACATAACGGTAGTTGTTAATCGCCAAAGGGCTTTGCATAGGCAGCCCTTGCAAAAGATACATACACACTATCCCTGTTACTGTCATGGCATGTACTGTATAAAATTTATTGAACCTTAGTTGTTAGAAGCCCTGTGATCCAGAGCCTGTTATCTGTGTGCAGACAGGAATAAAGTAGGAAGACATGGTTATGCCTTTAGGCTGATCAGCTGCAAGGTTGGCATGAGCTGGAGCTACGGAGGGACATCTCCCATGTGCGCGTACATCGCTCTACTTGGTGAGCAGGTTGAGCATGCTGAGTATAATCAGTGCAGGCTGGCTTCTTGGCAAGGAAAGAAAACATCCAACGGACAATCATACACTGAAATAGATGTACTCCATCGATGCGAAACCTGTCATCATGTATGATCTAGGATTACATTTCCTCAGCTGAAGCGTAGTTATTGCTTAATATTAAAACAAATAGAGTTATGGAGTTACTTGAGAATAAAATAGTTCCATAGTGTTTTGATAGCCAAAATTATAAGAGCTGCCATCCCTCTGTGATCTGCAGAATATTAATATTAATATTAATATTAATTTTCTAAAAATTTACAACTATCTGTATTTGTTCTGGGCTCAAGAAAAAAAAATCCAGATGTATCAGTCTTTTTCCCCTCCCTAAATACTGGTGCTTGCACAGCTTAGCTTTCCTCAGAATAAACACCTGCATAAGGGAACTTAAATGTAGGTTTGAACTACAGAAGTAAAACTAAAATCAGTGAGATGTCTGAAGAACTGTTAAAAACTTAGAAAAACCCAAAAACAATTTTACCCAGACCCTATGTTTCAAGCAATTTTATTTTTTATGTTAAAAACATATATTCTTCATCAGCTGTTGGTAACGTCCTTAGCACTATGATGTACCAATTACTTTACATATCCTCAATTTGTGACTGGAATTATCCTACAATCTCATAATCCACTTTAAAGACTTTAAACTCTTCCTTGCTTAACTTCAACAATACCACTGAGACTGACTTGCTTAACTTGTGCTTTTTACATAGGAAACAGTCTTGCTGCAAAACAGCTTTCTTAAGAAGTATTGCAGAGCTAATACATTTCACAGTTTTTCATAAGACTGTGAGAAGTTAAACACCCGTGTAAGTATTTGCAAGACCAAGGGCCTACTTTCCAGATTGAGATTTTTTGTGTTTTGTCACAAAGAGTGCAAGTCAGTTCCCTGGACACAGATGTCTAATGTCATCACAGACAGCCTTGGGTATCCCACCTGGCTTCCCGATCATATTCTGGCAGTACATACATCTTCTTTGAGGTAAATGTCATTATTCTACCACAGATGTCTAAGATATGGCGGGTCATCTCAAATGGTACTAAACATCTAACATTTAGGTAACTCATTCATGCCCACATTACTATTTTATTAGATGAATGGGAAATATAACAGTGTTACTGTTAAACTCATGGAAAAAAAGGAATGTGGCTTGTACGTGGATTAAACTCATGGACAAAAGGGAATGTGGTTTTTATGTGGATCCAGTGCTAACCACTACCTTAAGGTCTTGATAATCTAATCAAAATGCAATGAATGTTCTTTATTAGCCATTACAGTGCTGCTAACACTCACAATCCAAATTAATTTAGAAAAACCTCATTAATATTATATTTAAAATTATTTAGTAGTTTAGAAGATTTATTGGATCTACCTCTATTCTCTTGTGTTATGTTCACCTTTGAGAGTGTGCCTCTGAGTCCCAAGGTCTGCAGCACCCATCTCCAAGAAACTGGGAGGTATTCTTTAAACTGGGAGGTATTCTTTAAACTGGGAGGTGTAGGTATTACATCAATTTGTGCATATCCCATGGGCTTCTCTGTCAGAAGCATGGCATTCACAGTAGAGTGTCTTTCTTCTCAGTCTTGGATCTGCCCAGGGCTATTGCACATTTTCTTAAAGCAGTCTGCTCCTTGCATTTTTCCCCCACTGGTTCCAAGCTACAGTTTTGTGATCCTTGTCCTTTCCTTACCAAAGACACACTCCAGCTTCCTGTAGTCCCCATTATCTGAAAAGGTGTTTTTTTTTTTTTTTTTTTTTTTATGTAAGAATGTAAGGACTGCACAGGTTTGCTAGATCTTCACCACATTTTGTATTCACAGAGATAAGCTTAAACAAGTTAGGCAATAGCCTTATGACAGACAGACAATTGCTATTGCAACTGAAGACAAGCTAAAATGAACTTAGGCCGAGGTGAGTCCCAAGGCTGGCACTGGTGAGTTAATACAAAGCATAAGGCCTTTAGTAAAATCAGAAACAACCATATTTACAGAGCTACAACAGTGACTAGCAGCCAGGTCTTGATCCATTTCCATTTTGTCAAATCTCTTTGTGGCATTTAAAGTTAGCAAACCAGGCTTTTGTTGTTGTAAGAACACTGGCAGACAGAGAAACAGATGTAAAAATGGTCAAAGACAGAAACAAGTCACGGGTTAAATGAAGAGAGAGGTGCATTGAAGGGATTTTTGACACTTAAAAGGCATGAGAAAGACTCCGGTGCTTATCCAGTTTAGTCCTTGACTCCTGTGTGTACATGTTAAATATTATAAACAAACGCATATATCTAGGAATTTGCTATAAAACTACTGCATATATATCTTTAAGAAAAATATTTTCTTCTAAATATGAGGACTGCAGACCTTGCTTGTGATCCAGTTGCATTTCCCTGAATTAGAAGCCCCTTAAAACTAAAACCATAAAGTGAATAGCAAATTTGTACATAGAGAAAGAAGGTGGGGAACACAGTCAGTTATCTTTGGGAATTAGTTTGTTGTGGATCTGTGGGGCTTTGAAAATAAGTAAACGGGAAGAAAGTATTTTGAAGAAGACATCATGATCTGAAGTTACTTTATGTTAGTTTGCCATTAAAGCAGTGATAGTAGATACTGCTCTTGTTGAGTTTTCCCCTGTTGTAAGAACATTCTATTCTGCATCTTAAAGACAGTTAAATAACCCACCTTTCTGCTGCTAAATATACATACATATTCTTTGTAAAGAATACCCTAGAAAAGCTGCAGGTTCATATACTAGTACTGTATTGATGTTAGGAAATGCCTAGCACCACTGAATTGAAGGCGTGAATCTGAGACAAACAGAAATCAATTTCAAAACTACCTGTTATTAGTAGGCTTTCGCTGGCATAGGCACAGAAACAAAATTAAAATATTCTAAAAGCATGAATTAAAATCTCTTTTCCAAATGATTCTACCTCCCACCTAGGTGATGATGACCAATTATTTACATACTGAGGCACACAGGGTTTATGAGGGATAGAAGATACTGTAAGCTGCCTTAAATAAGAAGCTCTCAGAGAAGCTATAAGGAATTTCTGTGGAACTTGTTCTAAGCAGGAACAGCTTTGACCAATATAACATCCCGTTTTGGGCCAGAGACTATTCCACTGATTAACACATTGTGGTTGTTACCACTGGAAACTGCTGTAGTCTTCTATATTTAGAATTTTCCTACATCGTGCATCACTAGTTTCAATCCATGTTTCCAAAATGAAATCATGCCACTGTCTTCATGGGCACAGCCTCCATGAAAACTTTATAGGAGTCATACAAGATTACAAAACACAATAATTAAGGGCCTGGACAGCGATGTGTAATTTCTCATCTGTTTGTTCCAAAGAAAAATCTCTGTAGTGTCAGTTCAGAAAGATCCTGGAAATAAACTTCTAAATCACTCTTGTGAGCTTTTTTCCTTGAGTACTAAATGATTTTTTTCTTCAATTTTTATGAATGAATTATTTTTTTTTCCCAACTTCTTCCAGCATATGTACCGTCAAATAAATAAAAGTTTAACATGAAGTGGTTTAACTGGAAACTAAAAATTATTATATTGGCAGATAAAGATCATTAAAGAAATTATTTATGGCAGACTAAAATAGATAATGCTATAGTTAGTATTTTCTTCACAAAGTTTACAACATGAGATATTGAAGATCTTTTTATGTGGATGTCATTTTTAGAATAGCTTGTAATACTAAAAATATGTATCTTGTGCATATGATTATTCCATGAGAATAAACTAAAACTGAAATCTAAAATGACTTAGACACACCTAAGCAGCCCTTCAAAGAATGCGTAACTAAAGAGATGTGACACCAGTCAATCAGTGATTGACAATACTGCTTGACAGCCCCAGTTTTAATGAAATTATTTTCCAAGGCCTTTCAATTTAAGGGATATTTCACATTCTAAAATATTTTTAAAATGGCATTTTAATAAGAAGAAAAGAGACTGTAATTATGCTAATATTTCATATAGAAACTTCTCAACATTAATTGTCATGAAATGTATAAACCAGAGTAAAGTACATATAAATGGAATCTCAGGTCCCAGAAGAGTAACAAACTCTCATAAATAAAAGTCTTCTTGCTGTATTTTGTTTAGTCAAAGCCCCTGTGGAAATCTGTGTTTAGTTTATTGTTGTGGGATTTATTTATTTATTTTTATGATTCCCATGTTAGATTTGTGATTTGTAAATCCTGGTGATTTCAGCTTTTTGAAGAATCAGGCAATAAATGACTTACTTGGCCAAAGAACTACTGTGAAAATGGCAAAAGCCTATTTTAAAGCATTAACTGTGGAAGACAAATTTTACTAGGTAAGTGAAAAATGACCACCTAATCTTTATGTCATTGTATTTAAGGTAACAATTAAAAGTTTCTTCCTTTGCAGTCTATAGAGGTGGCCCAGTGCTATTCAGATCACAGTCATATTATTTTGGTAGAGATCTCCTTAATTCAGTTTTTGAATTGCAAACAATCTCGTAACCACTGGAACTACTGTTCCCTGTCACTATAGTGATAATATATAAGCAAAGTATTCTGTGAGCAAGGGAAGAGGTTATTATACCTCTTTTTTTTTTTTTTTTTTTTTTAATCAATGCAAAAAGCATTCTGAAAATACTAAAATACTAATTGCAAGGCAGATAATGTGGCATCAGAATCGTTGTGTTCACATTGGTGCCATTGCTGAAAATTATTGACAAGGACAGACCTAAGCACACAGTGTGTTTATAGCTAATACCATTTTGGTTATCTCTACTAGCTTTCAAGCACCAGCCCATCCCTTTATCTTCCAGATGAGTTACATGGGAAAAGCAACAACAACAACAACAAACAAAGAACAACAACAAGAGCAGATGAGAGGTCTAGTATTCATAAATAACAGTGGTGTATTACAATAAACCTTATCTTTTGATCACCCTTTTTCATCACATTTGAAATGGAATTTATCATGAGCCTCTGCTCAGCAACAGAATTATTTTCCTGTTCTTTATGAAATTTGAACTACAAATCATACATATTGCAGAAAAGGCTAGATATCTTAGTGTGTTTAGCTAAACATAAACCAGATCCTTGGCTATCATACTTCCATGAATGTGCCTGGAAAAAAATGAGTTCTGGAGCCTACAGTGTTTGTGTACAATATAGGAGCTCGTTATAGTAATACATTAACTTTATTCTTCTATATTCTGCAGGGAAAACAAGCAAACAAACAAAACTTTATAATTGTGGTATACAAATTATATACATTTCAAAAATATTTAAAAGATATTGTAGTTCTAAAATATCTGAAACAAAATTATTAGCAACAATTTCTGTAGCTTTACATCAGCGTAGAGAAACTTGCATTGGACTACATTGTGGACTTTGCATAAGAAAGCAACTTATCACCAGAAAACATTCCAGAAAACTACATTCTAGTAGATTAGTATTTGGTGTCAGATTACTAAGCAAAAAATTATCTTACCAAAATATATTTTATATATATACATATATATATCTTTATATGTGAACATTACATGTATTTATCTTTTCATGGAGAGGATCCAATCACTGGAGTACTTTAATCTGAAAATGAGTACAAAGCTGGCACAGAAAGCCTTTAATAGAGAAATAAGAAATGTAACAAGCATTCCAAAATCTGTAGAGTGACATTCTTTTTTAATCTAATTTATGTACCCACTTCAATATATGCTCTTTCATATACCCTTTGTGTGCTTAACTGCTTAAAACATTCAGAACAGGCTGTAGTGGTGTTTTGCCAAATATAATAGCTGTGCATCATGATATGTATCCCGACTTCTACTATTTGATTAAATGAACTAAATGACACTAGAATAACGGAGATTAAAATAGGTCTTGTGTGTTTTCCAGAACAGTGCTGCTGAGTCCCAGCATGGCACTGTTCATACTTATATTTGTCTTCCTTTAATGAAAGCAGCAAGAGAGTCAATGTTAGGAGCTGCTTTTATAATGTGACTAACAAAAAATAATCAGTTGTGGTTTTGTTTTTGTTTTTCTTCTGTATGACAATGTTTTCCCTGAAGAGAAAAATCAGGGTATATTCTCTTAAAAAAAATTATATCAGTAGGTTTTCCTTTCCTTTGGCTATCAAATGAAGAGTATATTTACTGTGAATCAAGTATACATTGTCACGGTTACATGGCTTCTGTTGGTAGAGTTGCACAGATGTATCTGCACGTTTGTGTAATGTGCAGTAAAACTGCAGGTTAATATGTAGAGTGCAAGCTGTATGACCATCCATCTGTTCATCCACCCACCCATCCATCTACTGAAATTAGGAACTGAGGTAAAACCCCAAAATTTTACAGTTATTGCATCAAGGTTTACGAATATTGTTGTCCATACACAAACCTCTACTATTGAAAAATATCTAGAACCGACTTAGCTTCTTCAGTTGCTCCAGAGTGCCATTGACAACACTGGGCTTGATTATTTAACACATAAGCTGTGGCAGCTGAAATCATTAAATAGGATTGGTTACTATTTATACTGATATTGTTGGAAAGCAACTTCCTTGTTAATTCATACTTTGTCAAGAGAATGGTCTGGGTTTTCCCATTTCTAGTTTAGATCATATTGTCACAGTAGGTACAAGTGGAAGAAGCAAGAAATGCAGTTAGGTATTTGCATGTGCCTTGTTCAGCTGATGTCTCCATAAAGGTAGCTCTGGCCCAGCTGTGAGGACACCCAGAATTTCGGTGTTCATTAGCCATCTTCAGCCAGATGGGTCCAGCCAGTAGGCTGGGGTGGGCTGGGGTCACCTGCAGACCAACCTTGCAGTCACTGCCCTGGGGAAGTACCTCCAGACTCTGAGGAGCAATCTGCTGTGCCTCTGAAGAACATCACTTGTTCTTTCTGTCTCCCTCCCTAATTATGGTTTTCCAATCCTGCATTTGTTTAGTTAATTTAGGAAATGCTGTCCTTTGAAAAAATATTTTCTCTCTTTGCCTCCTAAAACTCTCACTGATTTCCAAATATACCAATACATACAAGACGGTCAAGCAAGCCTTCTGTCACAAATATTAGGATATGAATAGAAAATCATTCACCTGGACACAAATATGTGTATTCATGCAAATAGCCATACTTTTTCAAGGACAATTTTCATTTGAAATCTTTAGGTAAATGACAAAAACCAGTTTGATACGTTGTCTCCCGAGAATGCCAAGCACTGAATGCTAGGTACTGGACTGTGATTTGAAATTTGTGCCAGCCAAAAAGCAATGCAGTCACTAGTGATGACACTGCAGAGAAGAGAAAGGCCTAAAGGCCTAAAAAAATAATAATAAAAAATAAAATAAAAAAGATATACAGTGAAAAATATGGAATACCATTCGCTGACTAATAGAAAGTTAAACTGAGACGAGGATGAGGGCAAGGGCTGAACTTGAGCCTGTAGATCAACAGTAAGACTCAGAAAGGAAGGTGAACAACACTGATGGGAATTTTTTATTTTTCTGTAAAGGGATTCGAACTGTTAACAAGATCACTAACCTCCACAGAGGGTTACAATACATGCAGAAACTGAGCAAGTGAAGATACAAAACCCCAAACATCAAGTTTTTAAGTCAGTTCACCTCCTTTCACTACCTACAAGTTTTTCTTCAAAAATCCATAAATTCGTACAGAGCTACTGCTGTATTTTCAGTATCTCAGGGGAGACAATACTGTATCTGAGATCACTTAAGAAGGGATTTTTGTGTGTTGATATTACTTGGTGTAAATGCAACAAGTGTATCTTACCTCCCCTTTCACAAGCCCACTGGGAACTGAAGCAGAGCCAGAAAGCAGCACTCTGGCACTGGAAATACCCCCAGGGAAACGTAGCACTGCCATCTGCAGCCCCTGCAGCAGTCTTGAAAACCAGGGCCATAAACATCGTGCCTTTGCATTTAAAACTTCAGAACTAGATGTTAGTGTATTTCACACGGAATTAACTTAGCTTTGAAGATGGGTACTGAAGATCTGCCTGCTTTAAAGGCTTAAGGAAACAGATGAGACGTGGTTCACACTACAGTGTCATACCCGTGACTGCGTGGTGGCTATCGTTTCCTTTCCCATTTGGATGCCTTGCTGAGAAACTTTTCTTCAACACCTTCAGGAATTACATCCACTATTCTATAATGTAATTGCTAAAGTAACATGGCTTATGACATAGCAACAATGTTCTCAGTGTCTGAAAAATAATACATCTTGCTAAAAAAGATTAACCTGAATTGAACCAAGCATGTAAAAACTACTAGATTTTTTTCCCCAAAATAGAATGATTTCTTCCTTCCTTAGAATAAAGTGAATGCAAGTATATACCCCAAACAGCATAAACAGATTATTTTCTTGTTAAAATATATATTTATTGTTCATTAAATATTAAAACCACTGTATTTTTAATGCTTTTGCAAATGAAATATATGTCTTTATTCTGCAAAGCCCTTGACATTTTTGTTAGTAGTTTATGATTTTACTCAAAATGACATAATAGTGTAATAATTTCATGATAGAAAATTCCTTTCACATAACGAACTGAATTTCATAGCCAAGCAAAACTGGGAGGATGAACATTGTGTAAAGTGTGATCCATCCTAGTTAACCCACCATAATATGAAATTCCATTAGAGAAAAATACAGGCTAAAGCGAAGACACCTAAATCATATTCAGAGCTTCTAAGACAATACTCATTTATGACATTTTGTCTTGGCAAACACTATTTTGAACACAAAGAAAGAGGCTTTTTTTTTGGTGTGTGTGTGTGTGTGTGTGTAGGATTTTATTCAGTTAAAGGAACAGATTTAAAGCTATCTGACTCGGAGAGAAAAGTTAGTAGGTTTTGTAAAGAGCTTTCTGAGAGAAGCAGAGTTTACCTTTGTAACAGGATTTTTTTTCTTTTCCTTTTTATTTTTTTTAAATCCTAAAGGAGCAAGTGCTTATCTTGAAGGGTACATGCACACACTTCTAGAAATATCTCTCTCAGCTAATTACTCTTTCCAAGTTCTGTATCTTTGTAGAAATACAGTAACTTCCCCAGTTCCTTTTGCACTGCAACTTGAATTGCCTTAGGCAAAAGATGGGTTTTAACATTTGAAGAACTGTATTACCCAAAACAATTTTAATCTGATAATTCATTAGAAAATTTTATAAATGTAGAGTTACAAACTCAGGAGCAGAAGCTCTACTTAGTCTTGGAGCTCTACTGAGTCTGTCTCCTTCCAAGGTAGTTTTAACACAGAATTTCAGGATTTTTAAAATAGTTCTTCTTGAACTGAAGTTCTGAAATCCCTCATGACATTTAAGTTCTATTGCCTACCCAGCTTCCATCAATGTCATATTCCTGTCCAGAGTTACAGAGATCAAATTCTTCCCTTCTATTCTGTAGTAAATATCTATATGTGCAGATCTTGAAAAAGTATTAAACAGAATATTATATCTTTCAGCACTGTTTCATTGGAGCAAATCCATGCTCATTTTCCCCATATTGGCTAATAGTAAGCAGGAAGTGAATAGATCCTAACAGATCTTAATTGGAACATGCACATGCATCTCTAGCTATATTTTATTTGATATTCTTTCTCTTCATTTTTTTCAGGCAGTAATTAAGAAAAGAATGATTGAATAAAAATATTTTCAATATACCATTAATATATTTTAAATACAATGTTCTGCACATAACACAGATAGTTCCGATGGGGAAAAGCTTACATTCATGCATCTTATATTGGATTTACTTTGGTGAATATTATGGATACAACTGCTGGATACTGGCACAGAAAATACAGAGCATTGGGAAATAAGCCACAGAGAGGTCCAGAGAAGAGCAGAGAATGAACTGATGAAGAATAGTGGAATGAGTTTTGTGCATGGATGATGCCGTAAAATGGCATATGAACAAATCTGAACTTTGTGAGAGATCTATGTTGCAAATATTACCGAGACATAGCTAACAAATGTGTTTGACAGGGAAGGGATGCCTGTGAAAATGATTACTATTATTCATGTTGACACTTAATGTTTTTACTTAGTTTCTATGGGCAAATTAACCCTGAGGAAACAAAACAAAACAAAACAAAACAAAAAAACACAACTGAGGGATAATCTCAAAGTTGCCCCAGTATCTTAAGCATCATTTGACACCTATTTGCAGGGAAGATCTCTTTTGGGTACTTAAAGTCTTAAAAGCTTTGAGTGTAACTGGTAATTCAGATGACAGCAGAAGTTTTTGCCAAGTCTCAGTATCCACTGCTTTACATCTCTCTCTCTTTTTTTTTTTTTTTTTTTTTTTTTTCCCCAGGGTCTACTGCTTTAAATTTCATTACATAAATTCAACAGGATAATAAAAAGCTCAGTCCCCTTGTCTCTCTGCTGTTATTTCTGAATGGACATAGGTAGTGGGATACCTATGAGGTATCTGGAGCATCATATCCTGACGGGGTAGGAATGCAGGGAGCTTGTAGCTATTGTGTTTGCCTTATGAACACCTGCATGTGTTTCCTTCTGACTAAACCACACTTGACCCATAGAATGTATCATAAAATCTTTTTGGTAACCAATGAAATGAAGACAGCAAAATTACCTCATGAGAACAAGCTTCAGAAACAGTTTATTACATGACATATACTTATTCAAAACCATCACCCATACATAAGAATAATTGTCACTGACATAATAAGAGTTATCATACATTAATAAAAATAGTAAGATGATTTTCTACTAAATGCTCTTGATTCAACTTAGTCACATATAGGAGCCTTACGTACTTTGTCAAACATTGAAACACAAGTATCTGAATGGTGTGATATCAATTTATGACCAAATAATGGTTATTTTCCACTCTCAATACCAAAACACGACCCCGGTATCTGTTCTAGATGCCCATACCAGTTGTACAGTCTATTCATTGTCAGCAACTGAGCTAATTCCTTGCCATCTCCCTGGAATGCATACACAGACTCTTCTCTTAAAAGGTACTCAACTAACTTTACATACTGTTGGGAAGCCTTCTCCTAAAGCATGTAGCTCTTATACTACACTGTATACAGCTGCTTGCTTGAACAGCCAGTTCAACTCAGCATGCAATTCTCAGGCTGCCTCAGTGAACTGATTAGTTTTGATCTGCTGAAACTGAGATCCTTTGTTCAGTCTATAAACATAAGTGAGCTCTTTACTTTTTGATATTCACAAAGTAAATTTACATCCAAAAACACTTTCTCTGAACTCATTCTTTCCATTTTGAGTATTGTATTTTTACAGCTCTGCATTAGCATATATAGTTTATATTCATTATAAAATTATTCAATTTTATTTTATTTTTTTGTACCAAGTCTCTAATATTTCCATTGAAGGTATTATGGAAACTGGATGATTATGAGGTACCATAGCTGTTAAACACATTGCCTCTTCTAGGTTTCTGAGAAAACCATATGAGAGCAATAGCTGTGTGACAAGACTGTCATATTTCTTTGTTATTGCAGATAATCCCCAATCCTACCTAATCTCTCTTTCTGCTTATTCACCTGTGACATTATAGAGTGCCAATCAACATCGTATCTCAGCACCTAGTCCTAGCAAGTTCATCTCTAAATATATGTCCACAGTCTAATCATGCCTGATATTCACATATTCAACCTTGAAGTTCCTTGGCAAAATCTTTGTAAAAAGGCAGTAAAAGCCAATACTTTTTTCCTTGTTAGTTGTGTGTGTTGTTTGTTAGTTTATTCTAGAGATAGCTACTGATTCCTAAAAACATTATTAAAATAATTCATGAGAACTGAGACATGGAGAGGGAACACTTTTATATTATTCAGTTTAAAATTCTTTGTTGTTTTTTTTTTTTTTTTTTTTTTTTTTTTTTAGCATAACTTTAAAAAATAATTCTTACTCTTCAGTGTTTTTCTATAAACCAGAACATGACTTGCACTCAGTAGTTTGCTGTACGGCTTCCTGTCAAAAAAAAAATGCTTATTAACGTTGATCTCTCATCAATTACTTGAGCTAAGCACCAAGCCTGTAAACAGAAGCAAAATGTCTATTCTGTTAATTTAGATGGATTTTAACCTGGATGTAGCTTCAGGTCATGAAATCATCTTTCAAGTAAAAGATGCCTTTTCTTAGATAAGTGACAAGGCTTTAATTAGAACATCAACACAGTTTTTCTGCACTTTCCTTGTGCTAGAAAGTATTTTTTCAAGTGAACTTGGGCTACCTAGAGACAAGAACACATTTTTTTCAGCTTTCCTTTGATTTATTTGCTTTCAAAATCTGTTTTAATCATAGAATCATAGAATAATTTAGGTTGGAAAAAACCGCTAAGATCATCAAGTCCAACTGTTAACCTAACACTGCCAAATCTACCACTAAACCATGTTGCTAAACACCACTGCTAGACATCTTCTGAATACCTTCATGGATGGTGACTCAACTATTTCCCTGGACAGCCTGTTCTAATGCCTTACAACCTTTCCAATGAAGAAATTTTTCATAATATCCAACCTAAACCTTCCTTGGAGAAACTTGAAGCCATTTCTTCTTGTCCTTTCACTTGCTGCTGGGGAGAAGAGACTGACTCCCCACCCTGCTACAACCTCCTTTGAGAGTAGCCCTGAGCCTTCTTTTCTCCAAGCCAAGTAACCCCAGTTCCCTCAATCACTCCTCATAAGACTTGTTCTCTAGACCCTTTACTACTTTTGTTGCCCTTCTTTGGACACACTTCAGGGCCTCGATGTCCTTCTTGTAGTGAGGGGCCCAAAACTGAACACAGTATTCAAGGCGTGGCCTCACTAGTGCTGAGTACAGGGGGATGAACGCTCCCTAGTCCTGCTGGCCACACTATTTCTGATACAAGCAAGGATGCCATTGGCCTTCTTGGCCACCTGAGCACACTGCTGGTTCATATTCAGCCAGCTATTGACCAATACCCCGGTCTCTTTCCACCAGGCAGCTTTTCAGCCACTTTTCCCCCAGCTTGTAGTGTTGCATGGGATTGTTGTGCCCAAAGTGCAGGACTTGGCACTTAGCCTTGTTGAACCTCATACAGTTGGCCTCATCCCATTGGTCCAGTCTATCCAGATCCCTCTGCAGAGCCTTCCTACTCTTGAGGAGATCAACACTCACACCTAACTAGGTGTCGTCTGCAAATTTACTGAGGGTGCACTCAATCCCCTTACTCAGATCTTTGATAAAGATATTGAAAAGAACTGCCCCCAGTACTGAGCCCTGGGGGACATCATTTGTGACCAGCCTCCAACTGGATTTAACCTCATTCACCACAACTCTTTGGTCCCAGCAAAAGTAAGCACTATCCTGATTAAGGAAACAGACTTTTTTTTTTTTTTTTTTTTTTTTTTTTCCTGGCTGACAAATTAGACATGAAAACACAAAGCTCTCCTTTCCACCATTATTTTCTTCACTTTAGAAAGTAGTAGTTTTTTTTGTTTGTTTGTTTTTAATTTTATGAATGTAGCATAAATAAATGAAATAAGTTAAACTAGATTGCATTAGGAAGACATTTTTCAAGCTTCCTTCTATTGTGAAGTAAATAAACATAACATTGAAACATCTTGATATTCACAAAGCTGGTAAATATGCAAAATACTGATTGTCATAACAATTTTCCAAGTAGAAACAGTGAGAGAAAACAGTAATTTCTTTCTTCCGAAACTATAATACCATTTGTCTAACCAGGAAACTTCCTATATTAAAGTTAATATTATTAGCTTTTTATATCAGAAAAAGAACTGAAGCGTAAGTGTAACGTCTAGGCTTCAACCAGCATATTTTTGCAATGTGATACTTTCAATAATGTCTTAAGACTATTGCTTCTAGACCCACAGCCAACTCTGGGAAAAAAAAAAAAAAAAAAAAAAGTGGAAAATGAAAATTCACTTCATCTCATGAAACCTGTGGGACAAATTGGACAAATTTCTGTGCCAGAAAAATACTTTCATTCATCTCCAGAAACAATTATGTGCGAGGCACATTTAAAAATACAACAAAAAACAGGGAGACCATTGCCATAGAAGAAATTAGCCACTGCACTTGGGCCTGGCACAGACTACGCGTAAAGAAGTGGTGGGAAATGTTGCTTAGGCAAATCCTAACACCACTAAACGATACTTTTGTTCACCAAAGTACCACCATTGTTATTGAGTGTTAGTGAACAGTCAGCACTGCGTAACAGGTCAAGTTATTGTTTAAATTGCAAATGGAAATGACCAGGATTAATAACAGTAGTTTTAGTAGACTCCAAAGAGTTGGTGACTACTGTATTACTGAATGGAAGAAATCCTTCTTCCTTGAAGAGTAATTGCAGGGCACTTGTATCTGAACATATATTTTTGCAGATAAGAGAACCACTAAGAAAAAGTAATGCACATCAAATGACATGGTTTTTGGAATGTCAGCTAGAGAACTAGACAAACTACTTGAACACTAACCCCCCAAATATCTAATTACACACTGGAGCTGGTGTACAAGGGATCCTGTTACAAGACGGTATTATTATAGTGTTTACTTCAAGTGCTTTCTGTTACTGGAATGACTATGCTTCTACAATATGATAGCACACTTGATAAACAGAATAAAAACAGTGCTTTGTTAAAATATTTTTGTACTAAATTTATCATTTTGAAGATCCAGATAAATTTCAGTCTTTAAATAAATCTTTGGCTAAAAAACATATGACATTCTGTGTATTTGCCTGCCCAGATACTAAATCATCAAAACTTGTAAGCACTATCAATTATTCACGGTGACTGTGGTACAAGCATGGATGCCTGCAGTTATTAATTTATGGCATAAGTTCAACCAACTGAGAAGTCTTGAAAGAACAGTAAAGTTCTGTGTGTTTTGTTAGAAAATTGCAGAGGGGCCTAAACAGCTGGATTTCCAAAACAAGACCACTCGTACCACCTTATAGAACAAATTTATATCTATTGGTAAGTATAGCCATCTGCTAAAAATGACAACTTCTTGCAAATGAAGACTGATTAAATCACACTAACTTCATATAATTCAGCTGCCCAATCCTTTCTGCCATGCTTTGTAACAAATTCTATCTGCACAGATTCTGACTCACAGGGTACTAAAATACGCATCCAATTTTAATCATGCAGATATGTTATGGCAGTAATGTTTTGGCTTCAGAAAATGAGGCTGCATTTTGTTCTCCAATGTGAGTTCTATGTAGAACAATAAGTATCAAAAGCATCACAGAGAATTGAGCCAAAAACCTGAGTAAATACCACTAATAAATGATAAACAGTGCTTATCAAACCACTGTAATGACAAGTGTATTGTTTATTCCATATCATGTGTAGCAGTACATTATATGTACCAGTAGAAGTACATACCAAGTGTACTCAAATTATTAACATAATTCAAACTTTAAGAGCTCCTCAATTAAAGTCATAAGAAAGAGAGGATTGGCTCAAACCAAGTTAATCGTAACATTGTTACTGTCAAAATATCCAGTGACCTGTCATTCTTTGATTATTATTATTATTTTTTTCTAACCAAGAAAAAGTCCCTCCTTACATGTTCTGTGTCCAGAGCTGAGCATGAGGGCTGCTGTGGGGAAGGTACACAGAATCATAGAAACACAAGGTTGGAAAGCACCTACAAGATCACCTAGTCCAACTGTCATCCTATCACCAATACTACCCACTAAGCTACTAAATCATATCTTGTAGTACCTTGTCCATGTCCTTCTTGAACGCCGCGAGGGACGGTGACTCCACCACCTCCCTGGGCAGGCTGTTCCAGTGCCTGACCACTCTTTGAGAGAAAAAGTTTTTCCTGGTATCTAATCTAAATCTCCCCAAGCGCAACTTGTGCGCATTTCCTTGAGTCCTTAGTGATATGAGAGAAGAGGCCGACCCCCTCCCCATTACAACCTCCCTTCAGGAAGTTGAAGAGTGCAATGAGGTCTCCCCGAGCCTCCTCTTCTCCAGATTAAACAATCCCAGCTCCCTCAGTTGCTCCTCATAAGACTTGTGCTCCAGACCCCTCACCAGTTTTGTTGCCCTTCTCTGGACACGTTCCAGGGCCTCAATGTCTTTCTTGTAGTGAGGGGCCCAAAACTGAACACAGTACTCGAGGTGTGGCCTCACCAAAGCTGAGTACAGGGGGACAATCACCTCCCTTCTCCTGCTGGCTACACTGTTTCTAATACAGGCCAGGATGCCATTGGCCTTCTTGGCCACCTCAGCACACTGCTGGCTCACGTTCAGCCGAGCATCCAATAACGCTCCCGGGTCCCTTTCCTCTTCACAGTCTTCCAGCTACTCTGCCCCACGCCTGTAGTGTTGCATGGGGGTATTGTGGTCAAAGTGCAGGACCTGGCACTTGGCTTTGTTAAACCTCATCCCATTTGCATCAGCCCGGCAGTCCAGCCTATCCAGATCCCTCTGAACGGCCGCCCTACCCTCAGGCAGATTGACACTACCTCTCCCCACTGACTGCCCCTTCAATGTCCAATGCTACAAACCTACTGCTTAGGGGGACCTGGGGATGTGAGGGAAGCAGAGGGGAGGTTCGCCCATGATGCCGAGCAGGGATCCTCTCCCAACCCTCAGGTCCCTCTCCTCTGCCCAACATTGACAGGGCAGGGGGCCCACCACCAATTGTGTGGTGTCTCCCTGGCGCCTTTCCATCTGGCATGCCAGGGAGCTACTCCACCAGTCCATCTCCCGCTCACAGTCCCTGATGGCCCTCAGTCTCTCAACTGCCTTTCAGCCCTGCCACCACGCTGACCAGACCTTCCACCTGCTCGCACCTCACACAGGTGGAATACCTGCTGCCCTGCCCCGGCAGCAGCAGGCTCTGGCACTCCCTGCAGCCAGAGACCTGTACAGCCACGGTTCTGGACAGGCTCTGTTTGGATCACCACAGTCTTCTGGGGGCAAATTCTCTGCCTGGTAGAGACCATGGCAAAAACTGCGGTCACAAAGTCTGTCAGAAGAGAAGGTGGACTCGAAGGGGAAGAGGGACAGAGCCCCTATGCCCAGCCACACAAGCCCCCACACCCAACGCCACAACACGCTGCGGGCGGTTATAATGTACTGAACGCCCCTCCCCGTGCCTGGTGGGCAGCGACGAATGGCCGCCTACCCAGAGGCTGTTTCTACGCAGAGGCTGTGGGCGCAGCCACCGTTGCCCTGGGACGCCCACCCCCTGTCAGCCTCCCTCCGAGAGCCGGCGGGTGCGACCTGGTCACGCGGCTGCCCTGGGCCGCCCCTGGCGAAGCAAGGGCCCGTGGCCCTCGCCTGCAAATCGTGGGCGGGCGCTGCGGCTGCGCCGACTCTGAGGTGGTCGACCTTGACTACTGAGGGATGGATGATTCCTGCTTTCAGCCGTTTAAATCTCTAAAAAGCCGAAGCAGAGCCTCAAAAAATTCCACGACACTAGTGCTTGTTCCTCTCCAAGTAAATCTTTAGTAAGGGGGAAAGATTTATATGATCTGAAGAGAAACCAGAGTACGCTGCATTCAGCCTCCCCCTTCCTCAGTCCCTACTGCCAGTGCACCCAAAGTATTTTCTCAGTGTTTTAAAATAAAGATAGATAATATATAGACAAGAAAATTGATAGTTGTCCTGAAGTTCATGGATCTGTGTCGTTGGCACTAAGTTAACACAGAATTTATGCACATAATCGGCTCATTCAGATGAACTGATAACTATCAAAAGCTCTTCATATGCGTAAGTGCATGCAGAATTTGGTAAGGCTGTGTAGGTACTTGCCATTTCTTACCTTTCTGTATCAGTTTTAAAGATTCTTCCCTCTCCCATATGAGTTCAAATAACAGGAACAAATACAGCACAATCTAAAAAAAAAATGTTCTATTGGTAGAGAACAAACTGGTATTGTCCAGTACAGGGCAAATAGGCACAACTTCCCAGATCTGCCTGTATTCCAGATATGTTGATAGATTCCACTACTTTTCAGAAGTATTTCCAGCACACCAAGAAGACCATATGGAAGACCTTCTAGCCAGGCAGAACCATTCATATTCACACTGATTCACCCCAAGGGGAAAATTAAGGTTACTTGGTAAATCCTTGTTAAAGAAAAGATTGCATAGCCACGATAAAGACCTTAAGTATTGTATGTACTTGATAGTAACCTATTTGACATGAGACTGCCTACCAAATAAATGAAAAACAACTTGATGCAAAGAAAACACTTTTTTCTTAATATAGCTATTTAGATATATTGTTAGTTGTCTTTATTAAAAAACATTCTTTGATATTTAACATAAATTTGTATAATGTTACTGTTAGTCATTTTTTCCTGGCATAATTTATTTCTTCCTAGTATCATTGTACAATGTATTTTGAAGTCAGCATTTCTAAGTACTGCTTATAATAAGGGGTTTACCGTTATCCATGAATAATTGACTTGTACTTAGACTCAGCATCTAGCCCAAAGAATAAATGTCTGTTACTTCATCTGAAAGAACAAAATCCATAATAATGAATGACATGCAACATTGTTAATCCACATTAAAGTAAAATATATACAATTAAACATATTTAAATAAACATATTACATTTATTAGCTTCCAGGACTTCTTTGTTCTTAGTTCATTTAATAAAGCAATTAAAAATCATGCCTTATAACTCTCGTGTATTTTGAATTGAGCATCATTAGCTGAGTTTCTTTTCCAGAGACTTTAAACCACCACTTCCCAGTGAAGCAATATTCATTACAAATTTGATCCACTGCAGTAAAAAGTATTCTGTCCAGTCTCATTGAAAATTTCTAGCACTTAGTATTATTTCAATATGGCTGCTTTAGCATAGTGATGCTTTCAACTAACTCTTTTTCTCTCTACTTATATGCAAAAAGAAATAATAATGACATCTTAAGCATTTCCTTAATTTTAAAGGCAGATTTAGAGTATTTCCTTTGAGTAGTATCTAGCCAATGGAAAGTCCATCAAACCATTAGTTTGAGATGAACAAACAGCAATGGCACAAACAGCAATAGTGCAGTTGTCTGTTTAAAAAATAAAAATAAAAAAAAATAATCAGGAGATGGTAGTCCATTTTAAAGGAAGAGGAAAGACTAGGAGTTATCATATTTGAAAATAAAACTTAAACTATTTGTTCTATTCTTGTTATCAGTGTATTCAATCAAAGAATACCACAGAAAATATGACGGTTTATTATATAGATATTGTGGTTTAACCCGGCTGGCAGCTAAACACCACACAGCCGTTTGCTCACCCTCCCCCCTCCCTCTCTGGGGTGGGGGAGAGAAACAGGAAAGTGAAGCCTGTGGGTTGAGATAAAGACAGTTTATTAAGATAGAAAATAATAATAATGTGTACAAACAAGTGATGCACAATGCAATTGCTCACCACCCGCTGACCGATGCTCAGCCCAAACCCAAGCAGCTGGCCCCCCACCCCGGCTAGCCACCCCTATATATTGTTGAGCATGACGTCAGATGGTATGGAATACCCCTTTGGCCAGTTTGGGCCAGCTGTCCTGGGTCTGTCCCCTCCCAGCTCTTGCTGTACCCCCAGCCTGCCCGCTGGCAGGACAGAGCGAGAAGCTGGAAAGTCCTTGGCTTGGTGTAAGCATTGCTCTGCAACAATTAAAACATCAGCATGTTATCAGCACTCTTCTCATCCTAATCCAAAACATAGCACCCTACCAGCTACTGGGAGGAAAATTAACTCTGTCCTAACTGAAACCAGGACATATATAACTCTGTCCTAACTGAAACCAGGACAACAGAGACCCTGTTGGGGAATAGGCTAAATACACCATTCTCCTGAAATACAGTTGATCAGAGAAGAAATTTCCTCACTGATGAATGAAAATGTTGAAAAGTTCACCAATCCTTCATGGACAATGTTGGTTAATAAGGATGTTTCCTGTTATCAGCTATACTCGGCTCAAAGTTAGATTTAAAAAATCTAGTAATTATAACTGTGGTGATTTTACCCTGCTGGGCAGATAAACACCACAACCACTCTCTCAATCCCCCTCCTGAAAGAAAAGGGGAAGAAAATACAGTGAAGAAAACTCAGGGGTTGAGATAAGGACAGGGAGAACACTCACCAAGTATCATCATGTGCGAAATAGCATAGGGAGATTAATATAATTTATTGCCTATCATCAGCAAACTAAAATGATGAGAAACTAAAAGCAAATCAAAAACACCTTCCCCCATGCACCCTCTTCTATGTCCTGCCTTTGAATAATGCAGGGGAAAGGGGAATGGGAGCTGCAGTCAATCCCTAATGCTTTGTCTCTGCCATCCTTCATGGTCACTCTCTGCCCCTGCTCTAGCACAGGTCCCCCATGGGCGGCAGCTCCCCCCAGACCCCTTGCTCCTGCGTGGGCTCCTCTCCACGGGCTGCAGCTCCGGCCCGGGGCCTGCTCCTGCGGGGGGGGTCTCCATGGGCCGCAGCCTCCTCCAGGCCACATCCACCTGCTCCAGCGGGGGCTCCTCCACAGGCTGCAGCGTGGAGATCTGCTCCATGTAGGACCCATGGGCTGCAGGGGGACAGCCTACTCCACCAGGGGCCTCTCCACAGGCCGCAGGGGAACTGCTGCTCTTTGCCTAGAGCACCTCCTGCCCTCCAGCTGCACTGACCCTGGGGTCTGCAGGGCTGGTTCTTACTCCTCACTCTCCCAGCTGCTGTTGTGCAGCAGTTTTTTTTTTTTCCCTTTCTTCAATCTGCTCTCACAGAGGCCCAATCAGCCTCACTCACTGGCCTGGCTCTGGCCAGCAGCGAGTCCCTTTTGGAACCGGCTGGAGCTGGCTCTGATCTGACAAGGGGCAGCTGCTGGGCTCCGCTCACAGAGGCCACCCCTGCAGTCCCCTGCTACCAAACCTTTGCCACATAAACTCAATACAGAATTCCCTTTCAAAATTCCCTGTTTGGGAGAAATTGCTGTATTTTGAATGGCAAACTCTGTAATTAAGAAGGTCTCTTAATTATTAGTTTTTAGAAGGAATTACAGGGATATACTGTACTGCTCAAAGAGTAACAGATCTACAGTTCCTTTGAGAAGACTGGGAACAGCACAGTTCCTCTCCAGGCATCCAAATAGGTGCCAGAAGTAAGCAAATGATGCATCCAATTCCTCCACAGCATGCCTGGCATTTGATATCATGGCTCATGGAGCCCATCTCTTTAATGTCCTTGGAGCAATATGCTAGTGTGAGGGAGGAAAGTGAGAAGAATCTGTGGCTTAGATTATAACTTTTTTTTTTTTTTTTTTTCTCATGCAAGAAAGAAAGAATAACTCATGTTGTCCTTCCAGATCTATATACCATGGAAATACTGTCCTTCATTTTATACTTACTGTTTACCTTAAAGTCAGCTACTGTTACTGTCTAGTATGCAGAAACAATTGACAAATGCTGACTTTGCAATGACTTCTGATAGAACTTCATAGTTGAGCCCACAGTGTGTGCTCAATAAGCTGAACATTCCCTTCTGTTTTCGTTAGATATGCCCCTAATTTTGCTACTTGTGGAGCAAATACTGTTAACATGCAGCCACACTAAGTCTAATAGAGACTCTCACCTCTAAAAGCGTCTCACCAAGAGCAATAGGACTCGGCATGAGGCACAACAGGGCTTCAATGGAGAGCCTCTACCTAATGGAAATGAAAATAAACCTTAAGTTTCTGGAATGAAACTACTGTGAACCTATTTCATTTTTGAGGCTGACCCTTGGATATTACAAAAACAACCAAAAAACCTTTTGCAGATCACCATTAAAGGAAAAGATATACAAAATGAATCATGAAATCATCCCTTGAAGTAAGTTATTGCATTGGACACAGTGTTATACATGAAATGTGATAAATGATAAAAGGCAAAAATCTGTTTAAATAGGATAAATTACAAGGCTCAGAATAAATGAATGAGGAACTTACTGCAATTTATTGTTTGTTTGAAGAGTGATCATGAGATTTCATTTTTAATACAATTTTACTTTTTAAAATGGAAAAAAAAAAGATTTTTTTCAATTAAATTAAATGCTTAAAATATTTGATCACTCAAAATATCTCACTGCCAGTAAACAAAATGTTTCATATCAGCTTTGGTTTTTATATTTGTAAGCAAAGGAATCATAACATTTCATACAAATAATAAAAAAAATGAAAAAAAAAAGTGTTTTTGAAATGAAAAATCCTACTGCTCCTTTCTGAAAAGTTAAAATGGAGCATTCTCATTTTTAAATGATATTCTTTTGTTATTGTCATGTTTCCACAAAACATTTCTCTTGAAATGAAATAGCATTTTATAACTGAAAAACACTCCACCAGGAAATATTTTGGCCATCTCTACTCAAAACGACAAGCAAGAAAACCTTCTAACTAATAGGAAGTTATTATATTTAACAAGGATTGCCATCAAATCAGATCACTGTAGTGTGCTACATCAAGTAGCTAGCTGTACTGTAGCTGAGCCAGACTTCCCATCCACTGTCTTCCTTCTGCTCATCACCTGTCATATTAGTGCCCTCCCCCCACTCTCTTTGTCACCAAAAGATAAGGCACTGGAAGAGGCTTAAGATGAAGAGCACCAAACTGAGGCAGTCAGAAGAGGGGTTTGGCAGGGAGAAGCATCCTTCTTCTTCCCCAAGAAGGGGACTTGACCTATTGAGGTGTTTGATGTCCTACCAACTGAGCTGACAAGAGTGGAAGAACTTGGCATATGGACCACTATCAAATAGCCAATAGAAATCAGAAACAACTGTAAACTAGCAATACATGATAAAAAGAAATAAAAACAAACAAAACAAAAACAAACATCAACAACAAAAAACACATTAAACTAACCTAGAACAGACACCAAACTGCAGGCTATTAAGTCCCAGAAGAGAATATAATCACAGAATCACAGAATAGTCTAGCTTGGAAGAGACCTCCAAGATCACCGAGTCCAACCTCTGACCTAAGGCTAACAAGTCCTCCACTAAACCATATCCCTAGGCTCTACATCTAAATGTCTTTTAAAGACCTCCAGGGATGGTGACTCAACCACTTCCCTGGGCAGCCTATTCCAGTGACTAACAACCCTTTCAGTAAAGAAGTTTTTCCTAATATCCAACCTAAACCTCCCCTGGCGCAATTTTAGCCCATTCCCCCTCGTCCTGTCACCAGGCACGTGGGAGAATAGACCAACCGCCACCTCGCTACAGCCTCCTTTGAGGTACCTGTAGAGTGCGATAAGGTGGCCCCTGAGCCTCCTCTTCTCCAGGCTGAACAGTCCCAGCTCCCTCAGCCGCTCCTCGTAGGACTTGTTCTCCAGACCCTTCACCAGCTTTGTAGCCCTTCTCTGGACTCGCTCAAGCGCCTCCATGTCCTTCTTGTACTGAGGGGCCCAAAACTGAACACAGTACTCGAGGTGCGGCCTCACCAGAGCTGAGTACAGGGGGAGGTTCCAAAGAGAGGTGAGAAGCCTATTCAGTTCCAAACTCATGAAGTCTTAGGACTACATTTAAATCTGTTGTAAAACAATATAAATACATTGATTTGGTCTGGCATTCACTTTTAAACTGTGCTATTCAAAGAAGGCATTAGACACACGATTCGCTTTAAGAGGAGGTGAGCATGCTCCTACTGACTGTGAGGATCTCACCAGTACAAGGTAGGAATGCTTTCAAATTTGCATTAAGCTACAAATGTCCAAAAACTGATTTCTAATTTTACTCAGCAAAAATGAAACAATGTTTTCCTTTAAAACTCTTATTTTGAATTACATCCTGTAAAGAATATCTCCATTCAGCTTTCACAACATTTGGTTGTATTTTTTCTTTCTTGGCTTTCACTAGACACAATAGTGACATTAAAAGGAAAGGACCTTTAACTGAAACAGAATTAAATGTTAAAACCTAGACAGTTGTCTCCTTCATCCATTGCTCTGGAAATAGCTTTGAAATATGTTAAAACTTGAAGCCCAAAGTTTTATATCCAAGTACATTTAAACTAGAAATCATTGGAAACACTAATTAGCAGCAGCTTCAAACTTGTGCTACCCCCACCTTATGACATATCATCCCCTTATGAAAACTAATCATATGACAGCTCAGCAATCCAGTGTTCATGTCTCTGTATGACGTATCTGTTGACTTACTGTTACTTAATATTTCTTATAAGTTCAAGCAGTTTTGTCTCCCTAATGCAAATTCTTGTAACAGGGAAGTTTTAATCTTTTTTTTATGTAGTCGTTAAGGCTGTAAGGAATTTTTTTTACCAATCCTTTTTATTTATTTCTTTTCTGTGCATTGTAGCAAACCCTTCCAAATTTTATGAATTAATCATTTGCTCATAAAGCTAAAAAAAAAAAAAAAAAAAAGAGAGAACAAAAAAAAATAAAAAAAAATAAAACAAAAACAGCAACATCTACCAGTGACCTAACAATAAGTTGCTTTCAACAGAATCAGAGTACAAGTTCACTGATGTATCTCTGACTGCCTAATTAAACTGTGGACAGTGAACTCTAGGCTATAACTCTGTTCCTTATGGAGTAGCAATTCATCATTTTGCCAGGCAGCTTCTCGTCAGGAAAAGATTTTGTCATATGTAACATGCCAGTTTTTTGTTCCTATAGGTGACTTTTAAGTGAACCATAATCCCATCACTGCCCAAATAAGAGAGGACTAAAGTTATAAATCATCAATCCAGGTGTACAGCACTTATGATTTTGGAAGTCTGTGAATGTTTCAGGAGCTGATTTAAATGAGCTGCTATGAAATGGTACATGCCACCGTATATAGGCACAGTAGTTATTTATGCAGATTTACACGAAGAGAATAAATGCAACGGGTGGTGTAATAAGCCACCTGATGAGCACATGTTATAATGAATGCTACTAGACTGGTTATAACTTCTTTAAAGTATTGGAGTTTATATTCTTGCAGATCTCATAAATTGAGAAACGCTTCAGTAATTTCTAACAACTGAGTACAATGATAGGTAATTTGCAGTTAGTATGAGCTTTTTATGGCTACTGCAATTAGTAAGCTAGCACAAGCAGAAATCTTGAATAATAGCTCAACTCTCAGATATCAAAAACTTGTAAAATTAGGGAATATATTTAAAATTTGTAGAAAAATAAATTAAGGCAAAAGACAAATTAATAGTCAAAAGCTATGAAAAAAGTTCCATTTAACAATATAGAGACTATCCCAGCTTGTATATTATATCAAAGCAGTATAATATCATTCAAGGTCTCATCCTACTATGAGCATGGCTATTCATGGCAAAAACCCTGTGGATGTATGGAAGCTGAGTAAGAGGATAAATGTTTCTCTCCCCATGAAAGACCACCTGTTTTCACTATGAATAAACTATTTTGCACAGGATCATATTACATATTACAAAATAATGCATAGGCTTGTCAAGTTCATAAGCTTCTCACAAGTTACTTCTATTTTTAAAGAAAGCAAAACCCATGCTGGTAGTAAGCTGCATTTACTAGTAAGGACTTTGCCCATTTTTGTTTTCTATCTGTTCCAAGGTACCAGAATTTTGCAAAAAGTCATTTAAACAAAATCTTTGCGAGGTACATACTGATGAATCTTTAAAAAGCACATTCCTGATCAAGTTCAGAATGATATCTTAAAGTAGGTCTTCCTGATATTCATAGACATGAAGAGAGATACTACCTTCCAGCCTTCATTTTTCTGAGACAGCCCCACAGGTCTCAAAGTTACAGGGGCACTTTGCCCTCCTTCCCAGACAAGCTTCAGTTTTATATCATATTTTCCTTTACCCAACTGAATTTCCATACTGTTAACTTGGATGAAGCACCAGCTTCATTTGCTATTCCAATTGCAATCACATCCACCATGGTTTCTAAAGACAATGAATTAGCTCCCAAACATACCACCAGCACAAATCCTTCATATCTGACTTTTAATCACTGGTCTGGCCCTGATCAGGCCAACTGACCAAAGGGGTATCTAACTCACAATATGCAAAGATATTATAGAATTATTTCCTCTGGGATGTCATTAGACACCAGGTACATCAGCTTGTGGGGGCTCTGACATTTGCTCATTTTACATCATTATACCCTTATTTTTGGTATAATGAAATTTTTCACTTTAATATATAAATATTTATTGATATTGTACAATTAGTACAATTGCTGTAGGGAAGCATTTGACAACTGCATCATGTAGTCACAGTATCTTTCTGATTTTTTTCTGTAATATTTTAGATCTTTCTAGCCCATCCCTCTTCATATTGCAAAAAACAATCAAACAAACAAACAAAAATTAATACACTTATAGAAGCTAACTTTCAGCTATTTAGTTATCCCAATAAAATGTTATAGAACAATTTGGAATTAGCAATCACTGTAGAAAACAGTATTTTCATTATATTTAGTCTTTTAAATTTGAATTATATAGAAACACATAATGAAAATAAGGCTGACTTTAAAGATCATTTCTACCTTGAACTGTATCAGTGTAAAATTGGTTAAAAAGAATCTGAAATTAACTTCACCTACTTACTTGTCTTCTGCATGGCTGTATTTACAGAAGGTAGTATCTAGAAGTATTATGTTTTTTCGGTTTGAAGTCTTCAGCTCAAAAAGTCATCCTACACACAGCTTATGTTGTACTCAATAGGTGATGGAATATTGCTATGTTTTTAATCTTCCTGAAACTGCAATTTTGAAATTAGAGACATTTATCAGTCCATTTAACCAACTATAAAGATATGAAAAAAATGTTTAGTCAGTATTTCCAGAATTCAATCACACAATCACAACATGTTCTTTCCAACCATTAACAGACAGCTTACCAGCTTTGTCACTTAATGCAGCTGAAATGCAATTGACAGAATGACAAATCTTTTTATGAGGAGTCTGAGTCATATCAGATTAGCCACACAGAGATGTGAGCAACATATAACCTGCAAAGATGTAATGTCTTTCTGATTTTATACTTTCCGTGTTGCTATTCAGTCACTGCTGTGCAGATACAGATAGAATGTCTTTTTGATTTTAAACTATCCCTGCCTCCACTTGTGCAGGGTTCTATAATTAGTTTTAAGATAGGGCAAAGAATTCACATAATATCTAAAGATGAACATGTAAAAATGTATCTAGCAAAAACTAATTTACACAAATACTACACTATTTATTACGTACAAACTTTATTATGTGCAGAATTTTCTTTAGCTTGAATCTACAAATCAAACCTCAAAGGCAGGATGCTTGCAATATATGCTCCAGCTGGACTATTATATCTAGATTATATGAGAATCTTATTCAAACCTGATCTCTCAGAGCTATTTGGTGCTCTCTGTTGGACTAATAATTTCAGTACGGGTTGCTTTGCTCCAGAACAAATCCATAAACCAACAAAAGAAAGCATAAAAACCACACCATGATCCATTTGTCCCACATGCAGCTCTCAGATATGCAGTTAAAACAGTTTCAGTCTCAACGGTGTTGTAGCTTACTGGGGAATAAGTCTTTCTGGTTCCTCTGCATGCCATGACAAAGATACCAGCCTAAGTGCTAAAAGGAAACAAAGATTTTTGTTAGCTCAGTTTCAGAATAAAGAGTAAGAGTCAACCTAATGTTTCCTATTACTGAGCATAAAAAATAAAAAATAAAAAACACTTCATTTTTAAACACACAGGGGCACTATTAAACAGAAAGGAAGTGGTAGAAAATGTTTAGAATCTAAAGTAAAAAATTATATTATTGTGATTGTTATGATCTTAACAATGACTTAAGTATCTTTAATTAACTCACAGTCGTGCCAGTCATGCTCAGAGCACTTCTTGGAAAGAAGCAGCACTACTGGAAACTATACATTTGAAAAATATAGCACATAAGTGCTTAACCCAAGAACTGCTTGAGCAGACATTGCTTTAAGAGAGGCCTACACTGACCAGAACAAGCATCCTGGAAGCTGTTGTCCAGGCCAAATTTGTGGCTATCCAAGTTGGGCTGGACCACGCCCTTGAGCCTCACGTGGGCTTTGTTCCCTACAAAGCATCCTGATGGACACAGCTTGTCCACAAGTAGTCTGCAGGATGATTGTGCTGTAGCTTCCAGGCAGCAAATGGAGTTGAACCTCTCTGTCCTCTATTTGGAAGAATTATGGAAATGGTTACTTCAGGAGACTTAGCGTGTTTAAAAACTGTAGAGATCAGAATTCTGTGCTTAATATTATTTACTTATATATCTTTGCCACCTAAGGTGGTATTCTTTAAAGCCTTTTTTTTTTTTTTCCTCTGAAATGGCTGCCTTAAATAAAAAAAATAAAAAAATCAGAGTAACTTCTCTTATTCTGAAACAACCATATGAAAGAAGGATATTAGGATATATTAAGGATATCCTACTATGAAAATATCTTGGAAAAGTAGTCTCAAGTGCTGTTTTTCTATGTTTACTGGTATTAAAACAAATACTATTTTCAACAGAATACTCATTTATCTTTTATCTATTAATATATTTATCTAGTAGGCAGATCACCTGATTGTACCGATTTAACTCCTAATATTTTGAGCTGTTCTTTTGCTGCTAATATTACAATTTATGACATTGATATTGACCTTTTACAACTTTTTCCTAACTTTTTACAACTTTAACATCCCATGTGACTGTAGTGGGTTTACATGGCAAGGTTTTGGTAGCAGGAGGCCATAGGGGTGGCTTCTGTGAGAAGGATCTAGAAGCTGCCCCATGTTAGGTAAGGGCCCCACTGCTGACCAGAGCTGAGCCAATAAATGATTTTGTTTTGCGCCTCTGTGAGAGCATATTTAAAACAGGGAAAAAAAAAAAAACACTGTGCCACACAGCAGCTGGGAGACTGAGAGGACTGAGGAACAGCCTTGCAGGCACCAAGGTCAGTGAAGAAGGAGGGGGAGACGTGCTCCAGGATCCGGAGCAGAAGTCCCTTGAGGCCTGTGGTGAGGACCATGGTGAAGCAGGATGTCCCCCTGCAGCCCATGGAGTACCACAGTGGAGCAGGGTTCCACGCTGCAGCCAGTGGAGGAGACCACGGTGGAGCAGGTGGACCTGCACCGACAGAGACTGCGGCCTGTGGAAGACCCCTGCCGGAACAGATTCCGGGCTGGACCTGTAGGCTGTGGAGAGGAGACCATGCAGGAGCAGGTGACCTGGCAGGAGCTGCTGCCTATGGGGACCCAGGTTGGAGCAGTTTGCTCCCGAGGGATGGACCCCGTGGTATGGGCCCATATCTGGAGCAGTTCTTGAAGAGCTGCTGCCTGTGGGAAGCCCACGCCAGATCAGTTCTGCAAGGACTGCATCCCATGGGAGGAACCTCACAGCACAGGGGATGAGAGGGACCAAGAAGGAGTGGCGGCAAAGAAGCGCTATAGACTGACCATAACCCCCATTCCCCCGTTCCCCTGCGCCGCTCAGGGGGAGGAGGTGGAAGAGGGTGGATGGGGGGGGAAGGTGCTTTTAGTTTCTTTCCTTTGTTTCTCACTCCTCTAGCTTGTTAGTAATAGGCAATAAATCTTACTATCTCCCTATGCTGAGTCTGTTTTGCCCGTGACGATAATAACTGTGCGATCTCCTTGTCCTTATCTCAACCCTTGAGCCCCTTTCATCATATTTTCTCCCTGTTCCTCTTTGAGGAGGGGGAGTGAGAGAGCGGTTGTGGTGGAGCTCAGCTGCCCACCCGAGCAAAACCACCACAGTGACATACTTTGCATTGCAGAAGTACACATTCATTCTTTCTATGCATAATTCCTCTGAGCTGAAGTGCTGCTTTACTCCATCTGGTGACACTTCCAAATGTTTGTGCAACATGCAGTCCATCACAGTTCAAATTTCTTTCTTGCAAATACAAGTCTTGCCTTTGCTATAGAGTTTGAGCTTTATAAACTCATTTTTAAGAACTCCAGTTTGTAGTCCTAGATACTATTTTGCAATGTCTTCTGGATACAGAGCACTTTGGATCCTCAGTCATGCCTACCACACTAGATGTCTGAAACCTACCTTTCATAAAATTTCTTAGACATCAACCTCTGTGAGCTGGGTGATTTTGTAGTGTTTGTTTGGCAAACTTAAACTGCTTTTGCAGGGTGTTAATCCTGATTTTTTTTTGCAGTAGTCTTTTTCTCTCCCTCAGTTGTTTATTCCCATATCTCAATCATGCACTTTGGACCACAGCACCATAAAATAGCATTACCTTCAGCCTTGAATGATTGAATTAAATCACTGAATTCATCCCTTTCTTATGTCAAGTATAGCTTTCCTCAGCTCTCTAAAGTGTAAAGAAAAAAGTCAGGAGTTTCAAAAGCATTACTGTCATAAGCTGCATTTTTGGTGTTACCCACTACTGCAGATAAGAGTTGAAACATCTTTTAAATACCTGATGAGATGGGTATTTTTCTTAACTTGCCATTTACCCATGCTTACTTCAATAAAACATCTAACCTTTACCTTATTTCACCTATTAAGTCCTTGATAAAAAAATAAAAATAAAAAAATATTTTAAAAAAAAATAATTAGGGCTGTGATTTTTTTTTTCCACTGAGGTATTTTGGGCCCTCTGAGTAGCGTGTTACGTCTTGATGTCTGTTCATGGTCTCTAAGATCTCAAGACAATCACAACTCCGGACCCACCCAAGCTGAAGGCAGAAGGTCTTACTGCCAATTCAAATTATTTTTCTGCTCATATAATTCAAACCATAAATTGCTACATATCAGTATAAACAACTACTGGTATTTGTTCATGAAATACAGGTGCCTCTAAAGTTAATTTGTATTTGTACAAAAATTTAATTTCTATTTGTATGTGGATTTTAGGATAATGTTCTTGCTACTCTTCTTTTAAATTATTTATTAATTGTTTAGACAAGTAGTCTCATCTTCCTTTTATTCCCACAAAGGTAAGATAAGGGATGCACAAAATGCATTTGCCAATAACTAGTATTTATTTTGGCTTAAATGAAAGTGCATGTTGCCATTTATCCTTCTATATGGCGTTACAAATTTAAATAATGATGTATGATAACAGTTATAAAAGAACACTGTCATCTTAAAGAAATGAAGCCAATTGCAGAGACTTCTGTAAATGACTTAGCAGAGTTGAAGACAAGGCATCTATTATTGCAGCCTTTTCTGGACTTCAAGAAGTAAATTCTCAACACGAAGTGAAAATGACATTGAAAAGCATTTTAGGAATTGTTATTCCTAGTATTTATACTTAAATATAATTTGAGTATCATTTTTAACTGTCCATGAAACAGAAATATGTACCTGAAGCATAAGAGAATATTCGTTGACACTCTTTAAATCATATATACATATATATACATAATCTCTGTGCAACATTAATTTAATCTCACCTTGCTCCCCTAGCTTCTAATGCCAAAGTGTAATTAATTCCTCCTAGTTCTTTATCCAGATTGTATCTCAGCTATACCCATGTACTTCCATGGTTCTCAGTAAAGGTATACTGGATTTACATATGTAACAGAGACCTGAATAAAGGCCACTGCTTCCAGAATCATTCATTTCCAACACTGCTGGTACTCTTGTCCTCTTGTCCACCCTTGGCCATCTCTCCATCTCTCATTATGCATAACTGTTCAACTCAAGTTCACTTTTTTTGTTTGTTTTTGTTTTTGTTTTTGTTTTTGTAGTGAAGAACACCCTTCCAGTCCTATTGCTTTATCAACCCGTTAGTGAGCTCTTGCTCTGGTTTCTCTTCCCTAACTACAACAGCAAGTAAGTAATTTTCTTATGTTCTGCATGCAGTTTTGCTGCAGCTCATTTCCTCTTTTCACAAGCCAAAAAAAAAAAAAAAATCCTAAATGGAACAATTTCCTCAGGCAGTCTTTCCGAAAATCACCTCCTACTGCTGGAACTACCTTCTCAATATTGTCATTGGTCTTTTAACATTGTCATCTTCCTCATATCTTTTACTGTGCACTTATTATCACTTTATTCAATTTCTTTTTTTGTTGTTTTTTCTTTTTTTTTTTTTTTTTTTTTAAATACAGCTTGAAACATAACAGGGTATTTTCAACATGCCAGCTTCGAATTAGACATCATATGGTGATAATCATTCTCCCTGAACTTTTTATTTACCAATACTTGCTGTCCTATGTCTAAAAGCTTTTAAGTGCCTGAGGGTAGAAACCTGTTTTATATTTCAACCACACATTATTTACACAAGTTATTAATGCTAATTATTTACATTGTCTTCCAATTTCTTATGTTTATCTTCCCATCCATCTAATATTCTGTTGCTGTATTCATTTTCCTCATCAGTCCCTTTGACTGTGACAACTTAAACCCTTGCTGCAACTTTGAATCTTTTTCCTTATCCTATCTTATTGTCACAACAATAAAAACTCTTTTCACTGACAAGGTTTAGGAGAATCAAAATGCAATAAAGAAGAAAATAAGACTAATAATTTTAGAAAGTAGGATATCTTGATCCTCAAGAGCTGCTTTGTTTCTTGGTAACTGGTAACAGGAATTAAGGAGACAGGGCAAATCACTCAGAGCATAATATCAATGATAATGAGTGGTTTGTATAATCCCTCAGAAAAAGAGAACGTTATCAAAACAAGATAATCTTTTTTTTTTTTTTTCCTTTCAGTTTTTTTTTTATTATTATTTTTGTCATGGCACTATTCATGTCATGCTTGCAAAGGACTAATAGGAAAACAACGCCCAAATGCTAATTCAGAAAAATATATTTTAAACAGCTACTCCTGAAAAGTCTTGAGAAGGGGGGAGCTGCAGAAGAAGATCCATTTCAAAATGAAGCCTAATCTATCTGTGTGTGTTTAAATAAACATTAAGGAAAGAGAAAGACAGAACATTTTATAGAGTGGAAAAAATATTGTGCTTTGAATTTTTATCATATTACTTTACAATGAGCCAGAAAAGACTCATATTCTTGCAGTTTTGTTAATATTTAACTGCCTTTTCTGCAATGCAATGCACATCATAAAGCACCAGAACAATTTTAAATAACAATGAAATTCTGTGTGTACTGTATGTCATAACACAGGACACAAATACGATATGACATACTACATTAACCTGCCAAGATACCATAATAACTATTACTATTTGTTTTCAACTTTTGATTTAAAAACCACAAAGAGTTACAATTCAAGTCCTAACTGAGTAAAAAATTACTTTTAAATCAGCGCTATCTCTAGGGATATGCTTAGAATTGAAACGCTTGTTTTTGAACACTTTGACATTACTTCTCATTGAAATAAGCATGAGAAATTGTTCATCAAAAGCAGAGAGGGGGAAAAAAAAAACACAACAGATTAGCATTTTAAAGCTATCCCAGGGGCTTGACTTAAAATTGAGGTAATTTCATAGCCAGTTAGAATTTAACTCCTTGTAGATTCTAAATGGTAGCTTTCATACAGCTAAGAGGAAAACAAAAACAAAAACAAAAACAAAAAAAACATTTATTTTCTAATGACCTGAATTTTAAATGGAAAGGTTGTTACTTTCACAAAACAATACATTTTTCCATTTTTATTTCTGATGATTTAATTTACCTGTGCAAGAAAGTGATTTTGACAAGCTTTAGAATTTTATTACATTGCCATGCTACTGTAGTTTCTTCTGCTCTTTCTGTCCTTTCAGATTCTTTTCTATTCTCCTCTCCTAGCTTTCTTTTTTTCAGTTCCATCCTTTACTATTTCCTTTTCTCTCTCTTATCTCTTTTTGGTATTTTTATAATTACAAATAAAAGTCCTATAAAACTTAAGAAGGCTTCAGATAGATCATTACTAATGTAATTACAGTATGGAGAGCATAGTGATGTTTGAATGTAAATTAGAGTGAGTTTTTACAGTTCATCAGAAAGTCTTGGGGATTGAATTTAGTTTAATCAAAGCTTGAGTGTTCCCAGTATACACAGCACATACCTAGTGATAAAAAAAAAAAAAAGCATTAATATAGAATCAGAGATTAAAGATGTATGTCATGCTTTGCATCCATTTAAAAGAATCCATGCAGGGTACATCACAGACACTAGTACCTGACGGCGTAATGGAGTTGAATGAAGAAAACTTGCATGCAATTCATTAATTTACAAATGAATATACATTACTTCACTTTTCTGCCTTTCTGCAATCATTAGTCCCATAGGCAAATACATACTGTGGGAGGTGCTTGTCCCCAGTCCTGCTGGTTTTTGCCTTTTCCCAGGGGCCAGAATCCCACCACAGACGGTGACAAGACCTCAGTGTCTGCTCCTGCATCATCTTCCACTTCATCCAACCTAAGGTCATTTCAAATACATTTAGCAGTTTACCTGGCAGAAGAAGGGATGAGTCCCCTTGCTGGTTCTCTCCTGATTTATTTCCCCACAGTGAGTATTGGCACTATTTCTGGACTTCAGCTCAACACTGAAGCTATCAAGAGTGACTCTCAGAATAAGAGCTCCTGTGAGACTAGCTCCTTGCACTCCTGTGTTGACAGTATGTAGGAAATGCATTTCTCACCTACTCACTGAAAAGGCATATATCCTCCAGATAATCAACCAAAATACTGAATGTGATTCATCTCAGAAAACATCTTGAAGGAAATTTCCTAGGATCTCTCCTTGGCTGCTGATTTCCCACTTAGATTTACTTTTTCAACACCTTAGATTTACATTTCAAACCTTAGATTTACATTTCAACATCCAATGCATTTGCTATGACCTATCTCATACAAATTGTTACTTATTTCTTTACTTGCCATTGATGAAAAAGTCAGTGTATAGCTACCCACATCTTCCAGCAAAGCCTTTTAAGATTTTAACATACATTTATTTCCTACAACTCCTATTTCTGAAAACCAACGTTAATCATTAAGGTAAAATTTAATACAGCCTATGAGTAGCTCTGTGTTATCTCCAAAGGATAACCCAGATACTGCCAAGATAACTATTTTTTGTTAGATCGTTAGGAAATCAAAGAGCTCCAAGATACAGTCAAAGACGCTCCTGCAGAACATGCAGTGCCTAGACATGCGGGTCTTTGCTCAGGCAGGTCTGTAGACAGCAGATTCCTCTGGATAGGAAACAAGCAGCTGCTGCAAAGATCATTCTCTGAGAAGACTACTCTATAGCATATATAATTCAGGGTATGTATGTGAGTGCACCTGCATGCCTTGCAAAAATATACTGAAGTGTTTGCAGCTGAAGGTGGAAAGGTACAAGCTGCAGAACAGATGGTTGGCAGTAAGAAGACAAAAGTCCCTGAGTGCCTGAAGGCACTGTCCTACACGCCATACCAAAGAGTGGCTTCAAGCTGTGAACAGGCTGTAGGTGCAGCAAGAGGATGGCAGCAGTGCACCAGGCTGGAGCGGGATCCAGAACCATGACAGCTTCCAGGACACTCAGCCGGTTGTGCAGCTGCCTGCTGGTGTTAATCAGTTTGTAATCCACATACCCACACTCAAAGTGGACGGGGCTTTGCTTCTTGAAAAGCCCTTGTGTGAGCTTGCGTGTTAAATACTCACTGCCCTAAAAATAGGAGTTCATAACTGGAAAGCTGGCAGATCCTTTAATTATAGGGGAGCAAACAATGCCACTAGAGAAATGTAAATACAGCTTAATTGTTACTTCTTATTTCGTTGTTAAAGAGCCAGCTGACATAATGGCAGGCATGGGATAATGCCTGTGTCTTAAGCAGCAAGATCTGCAATCACGTTTTTAAAATGTTCCTCATTTGTCTTTCTTGTGGGACTTTACATGCAAAATCTTGCCAAATGAATCAAGAAAAAAATAGGGTAAGCGTGAATGCCAGATAAAGAATCTGCAAAAAATACATGGAAAGTACTATACAGGGCACAGTTTAATTGAATTGTGATTTGTTGGTCTTGTAAGCACTCTCCAGAAAGGGATATCATGCTAATCAAAAGCTGTCCACCTTCACCTTATTTTTAGCAGGCAAACCTTAAATGAGACAGTTCAGAATTTTGATTTCTGGGGGATATTGGATCACATTCACCCACAGGGCATTTAAATATAAAAAACTTATATGCAAATTCCTTAGTATGTCATGTAAAGCAGACTTTTACCAATTGACCATTCTATAAGTTATGTTGATAAAACGTCTTTAGTAATGATGAAATGAAGGAACAAATACAGTCAGGTGAGCTTGCTTAGGTAGATCCTAAACTTTCTGGGGGCATTCCTGTGAGTTCCTGAAACGTAGAGCAATAAAGTTAACAAATTGCCTTTCCTAAAAGGACCCAGGAAGAAAAGTCCTCAAAAAAGGCTCTTTTGATCACTTCTATCGTAATTGGATATAACTAGTACTAGGAAAATGTCAGAATATGTTACTCATAAGTGAAAGAAAATGAGAGCAAGCTTTTGCTACAGAATCCAATCTTCCAAAATTTTTGTTTGTTTTTGTTGTTGATAAAACTCAGGCAAAATCCCTAATATCCATACTTTAGCTTGCCCATCTTTTATCACAAGATATCCTTTAAACATCTGTAGAAAAAACTGTTTCATTGTCAGAATGCCTGTGGCTGTAGTGAGGGAATGTGTTATTACAAGCTATTCCTTTTGATAGTAGTTTATATGCAAATATATCATTCAGGGTGGAGAGTGGTAGTGGTGGTAGGTGTAATTCTACATATTGTGCAACACTGTCAGAGTTTGGGGAGGGTGGAGGGGGAATTCCTCTGCTCAAAGAAGTGGTTTCTGGGTGGTCAATGCTGCTGGACTTTCATTCACAGTGAGACCTTGGCAAAGCTGGTTGTGGTGCTTTTTGAGAATTTTCCCAGGAGACTTTGAGCACAAAGCACAGAGGAATATCATCTACACTGAAATTAACGTTTCCAAACACAAAACTCCTCTCCTCCAGAAATGAATGCCACCATCTGAACTGCAATCCATGCTATACCTTCTCTTAAAGATCAAAAATACAATAATTCTCTTTAAAGAATTTGACTAAAATTATCTATTTATTATTTCCCTCCAGTCTGGATGGAAACAGAACAGTTATTCCACCACTGCCTTCTGGAGTTGTGCAATAAACTAGCAGGCTGAGATGAAACTAGCATAATGTGATTAGCCAAAGGACACAGAACAGCCTAGGTGATTAAGTGAGGGAGTTCAGCGATCACTGATCTCACCCTTATCCCTGAGAGGTTATATTCATGATGGTTGATTGCTTTGAACATGCTTGTAATGGTGATTTGTTTATTTAAACAAGTTAATTGTAACAGAGCAGTTCCTTCTTTTCCTGGAAACAGGTTAGTATTTCTTTGGATTGTTTATTCCTCCAAGGCTGAACTCAGGGACAGAATTTTAGAAATATTACAGGTTGTGCTGGGTTTGGAACAGTACACAAAATGACACCATCATACACCATCTATCTTATAAAGATTTTAGTGTACATTATTACAGAAAATGTTATAATTTATCTGAGTACTGATAGTTTTTCAAGTAATAATATTGCACAGAGAATCAGGTATGAATTCAAGCATATTTGTCTGAAATAAATGTTCAGATCTCTTCTAGATTTATATTGCCCTTTGAAAGGGGTCTGAAAAAGTATTCAAGCAAGCAACTTCACAAATGGAATCTTGTTAGATAAAAGAGGTATTTGTATTATAAGTATTTGTCCAGAATGCTATTGAGCAAAAAAATGAAAGTCTTAAATAATTCTTGATAACAAGTGATGTCACTTTTGAATCTGCAGAGTTTCTACTATGTTATCTTTGTCTTAGTAGATTCACAGATGACTGCAACACTCATTGCCTCTTATTGCCTCCAAATTGTTCCAGTAACACGTCTCTCCCTTTAACCTGCTAAGTTGTTCTTGAATACTTGAAGGCTTTTCAACAGACTACAAGCAGGCATCATCAATGACAGGACTGGCTGGAACAGTACTTTTTACATTCAGTGAAGACCGTCTAACCTCAGTCCCTGGAAAAATTATAAAGATTGTCCTGGGTGCTACTGAAGGGCACTTAAAGAACAAAGTTGTTATCAGGCATAGTCAACATGGGTTCATCAAGGGAAAGTCCTGCCTTAGTAATTTGATCTCCTTTTGTGATTGAGGCCACCAGCTTGGTGGATGAAGGGAAGACAGAGGACAATCTTTCTGGATTTAGGTAAGACCTTTGATACTGTCCACCACAGAATCTTTCTGGACAAATTGCCCAGCCGTGAGATAAACAAGTTTCATGCTACACTGGCTGATGAACTGGCTCAACAGCAGAGATCAAAGGGTTGTAGTAGAAGGGGCTACATCTAGCCTGCAGAGTGGCACTAGCGGTGCTCCCCACAGCTAAGTTCTAGGGCCACTTCTAATCAACATTTTTATTAGGAGTGGAGTGCATTCTCAGCACTCTATAGGGATGAGAGGTCTTGCAGAGGGATCTACATAGATTGGAGCACTGGGCAAGTATCAATGGTATGAAGTTCAACAAAGGAAAATGTCAGGTTCTGCACCTGGGATGGAGTAATGCCAGACACAGGCACAGACTGGGAGACTGGCTGGGGAGCAGCTCAGCAGAAAGGGAGCTGGTGGTGATCTGCATGAGGCAGCAGTCTGCCCTTGGAGCCAAGTGGACAAACTGCATTTTGGGGTGTATTAAACACAGCCATCTGGGCAAAAGAGGTGAGTCTCCTACTATACTTAGTATTGGTGCAGCCTCACCTAGAATATTGTTTGCAGTTCTGGGCTCCACAATATGAAAAGGATGTTAAAGTATTTGAAAGCATCCAGAGGAGGGCAACAAAGCTTGTAAGAGCCCTGGAAGACATGTCCTGTAAGAAGAGGCTGACAATACTTGGTTTATCTAGTTTGGAGAAAAGAGGCTGAGAGACGACCTTCCCTCTCTCTACAGCTTCCTGAGGAGGGGAAATGGAGAGGGAGGCACTGGTCTCTTCACCCCAGCAATTGATGATAGAACACATAGGACTAACACAAAGCTGTGCCAGGGGAAGCCCAGACTAGATGTTAAGAAAAAAATTATTTACTGTGAAGTGGTCTAACACTGGAACAAGCTTCCTAGTGAGGCAGTTGATGCCCCATGCCTGTTGCTGTTTAACATGCATTTGGATAATACCCTTAATAATACATTTTAAATTTTGGTTAGCCTTGAAGTGCTCAGACACTTGATCAAGATGATCTTTGTAGGTCCCTTCCAACTGAACTATTTATTTTATTACTATTCTTTGATATCTTTTTCTTGTCTTTCAAGTTGCACCCATCAATAACAACCATATTCTACTGTATTGTTATGGTAAAGTCAAACAATGTAATTTGTAGAAACATTCAGTGCAGTTTAACAAAATGTTGAACTCACTCATTTCACTATATTTAATTTCTGTTAAAGATACAGATCTGCTGAATGATTTAATGAATGCAAACTTTGTTTAATTTTCTAGAAACGGTACACAATTTTGTAGTGGGTTTATGTGGCAAGGTTTTGGTAGCAGGGGGCCATAGGGGTGGCTTCTGGAGAAGGATCTAGAAGCTGCCCCATGTTTGGTAAGGGCCCCCCTGCTGACCAGAGCCGAGCCAATAAGTGATGTTGTTTTGCACCTCTGTGAGAGCATATTTAAGACAGGGAAAAAAAATGCTGCGCCACACAGCAGCTGGGAGAGTGAGAGGACTGAGGAACAGCCTTGCAGGCACCAAGGTCAGTGAAGAA
>CM021700.1:59562025-59650508 GCA_011074415.1 Stictonetta naevosa
TTTTGGCACGAACCCTCAATGGGCACCAAAAAGGACTGTGGTGGTGGGCGGCTCTCTCACTCCTCCCCTCCTCAAAGAGGAACAGGGAGAAAAGGGAATACAAACAGCTCGAGGTTTGAGATTAGAATGATTTAATTAAAGGGAATGGGAAGAAAAATAAACAAAAAACAAGGCCGCATGGAAGCACAGAGAGAAAGGAAAAATGTTATTCTCTACTTCCCATCAACGAGCGATGTTCGGCCACGTCCTGGGAAGCAGGGCCTCAAAACGCTTACCGGTCGTTCAGGAGAACCGCCCTCCCCCATGAGAGCCCTCCTTTTATTGCGAAGTGTGACATCAGGTGTTATGGAATATCCCTTTGGTCGGTTTAGGTCAGCTGCCCTGGTTATGTCCCCGCCCCATCAATTGCCCACCCCCAGCCTGCTGGCTCCTGGGGGCTTGGAGGGAGTCCTGATGCTGTGCCAGCACTATGAAGCAATAGACACAACACTGGAGTGCTACCAGTGCTGTTCCAGCTATGAGTGCAGAGCACAGCACTGTGTGGGCTGCTGTAGGGAAAGGTGACTCCATCCCAGACAGACCCAACACAAGTTTTTATGAATTCATTTACAATTCATCATTTCACTACTTCAAGTAGAAAAAAATCATTATTTTCTTACCTTTTTGGCTAATTTTCCTACTATCTTAATATTTTTATTTGATCACTAAAGTAGCAGTGCATTGTGACCCCCAACAAGCTAAGATTTGTAGAATTCACATTCTAATGTGAACTGACATATTTGAATGAAGAATTTTTTTCCTGAATTCAAGGGAACAGAAAGGTATCTCTTTAACAGAAAAAATACAACCCTACTTACCCTCATGAACTAAATGTTGAGGCCCTGTTCAAAAAAAAGTACTTTTTAAATGATTTATCTTTATCAGATCAAAGATCTGCTAAAATTCTTAAAAGATTTGCTTACCATACTCATGGGAAGTTCAACTGAATTTCATTCAGTTTCTGATTTAAATTTTTATTTTATCAGATATTTTCCAATATACAGAAAGTTTTGAAAGCTTGTGAATAACAACTCATATTATGTATACATAACAGATTTCCAAAATTCTGATAAAGTCATTATATTTACTCTAAGGTATCATTTGTTAATATCTATTAAAATCATCACAAACACGGAACTGGGGAAATAAGAGCTACCCTAGTGCATGAAAGAAAAAAATGTATGAAATCAAACAGACATTATTTTCAAAGACTGATATACCAGAAATAGAAAATATTTTACAGTCAAGCCAAAATACATGTATATACAAATTCTTCCAATTTATAGTTTCATATCAAACAGCAGCATTACAACTGCAAAAGAGTTGAAAGACAAAAACTTAGTGCTATCACCCACTTTTTAAAATTCCTTCTTTTTAGGCATTAAATTACGAAGGCTGTCATTTGGAACTACTTTTGCGAAGGAATGCTGAGACATGACTTGACATTTATAGTTTTCGAAATATTGCAGTTCTAATTTCTAGCTTTTCACTGTAGATCCATTTTCTTAAAAACTATAAAAAACAGAAAGAAAATTCTGATCTTAACTATACCAGTTTGCCTGTGGAGTGGTTTATGTAAGCAAATTGTTGCTTTGTACTTTTGTGGAAGGAACCAGAGCCAGAGGTGCCCCAATCTTCACTTGAAGTAGGCATTTATATTTCAGAATTATCATTAGTGAATTAGCCATTCGCACTCTTTTAATGATCAGACGTGTTAAGGATAAAAGCTTATCTTCTATTCTCAGATGTAGTTACAACATAACCCTGATCTCTATTAAGTCTATAAACAGAATACTTGTTTTAATTCTTGACCTTTGGGATCTAAACCAAAATCAGAAATTAAATGAAGTAAAAAAATATATATCTGTAACCCAGTATAATACAAACTAGAACACAGAGCATCCACAATTATTTTGTATTCAGACTTTGCTTTGTATGGTGTTCCAACACTAATCCTTCCATTTACTTTAAAAGATTAATGTAACAAAAGGGTGACTAATTGTAAAAGGGGCACAATAAGGTTCAGGTTGGTGCTCTTATGTATTAGAGAAAAATAATATGTTTGAGATAGAGAAATTAAATTTTCTGGAAGAGGTCAGCTTGGGAATCAAATAAATCCTTCTGATTCATGCAGAGTCATGCATTAACCACTTTAGATGTTGAAGGAAAGACTTAAAGCTTTTTTTCTTCCTGTACAGATAATTTCCTTTAATAACTAAGTTGCTATTTTGTCTTCAGAATATCATCTTTCCAAATTAGTTGAGTTCTGAAGGTCTTCCAGAGCACAACATCTATGATTAAACACTTTCTAAAGTTCATTCTACTAGTAAAAGTGGAAATTCCATTATTTTAGCAAGAGCAGGCATGTCAAATTTATCAAGACATGATAGGACTGAGGATGGAATAGAGGTGAGGCATCTATGTTTGTAAGTAATAATCACAAGACACAAAAGTTATTATAAACCTCATTATTATGTGCTACAGTAATCAAATGAAGAGTGTAGTTATTGTGAACTTAAATTATGAAGAATTTCCTTTAAAACTTTAAAAATATAGGAGGAGATCTAGAGGCACCAGAACTGTACAAGCACAATTCCTTGGCTTGGCTTACTTATAAGTAAGGACTCTATTTATGACTTGCCTTTCTGAAGAGCTCCAGAAGTTGTGGAAGCTAAAGCCACGTGCAGCAAAAGGGATGGCAGCCATGGGATTTCCTCCACACAAATACAAATTCTAGCCAAGCCTAGGAAGAAACACATACATTTTTTTACCCCATAAAAGCATTTATGCAGGAGCATCACAGATGACCCTAATACAGTTCCTTGAGTCATGGTTAATGCTTTGGCAAGGATTAGCTCTTTCTTACAGTTCTTTTATAGTGCTAAACCATATCCAAAACCTGGACCAAAAACTTAATGCCTAACTCTTCAAATAGCTAATTAACTAATTTGTTGCTAATTTATGTACCACCTTTCCAGCTGTACTGATGCACTGGATTACGGGCTGAGGATTGTTTTTTTTTTTTTTAAAAAAAAAAAGTTACCAGGTTGTCCTTGAGGCATCTGAGCATTTTCACTCTCCACAGCTTTGGCAAATTTGTGGAAAATTACCCCCAGGAAACAGATACCTGCTGTTGAGACATGGAGTATGGAGTTAATTAGTGGAGAAACAGAGTTGATGCTTGTGTACGGGAAATGAAAATGGGGCTTTTGGCAGGACCTTCTTATCATGATCTACTTAAGCCTCTAAACAGTTTCACAGAAGTAGAAGAATGAGATGGGCAAAGTTGAGTGTAAAGCTGTAACCAAGCAGATAAAATGTCACAGGAAAGTCTGACAGAGGATTTTCCAAGACTACAGTAATTGTACTGGGTTGTAATCCCATTATGTCTTTCTTAGTTTGGTTTAGGCAGCAGTTCTTCAAAAAAGCCATTTAGCCTTTGTTCAAAGAAGGAATTCAAAAGTTAGACATCATTTTTAGCACAGTATGTGTACAAGGACCTTGGGAAACAAGCTTACAGATTTGAAATGCAAGTGAGAGGCCAGCAGCAGCGTGTATGAGTACAGAGGTGCTGGGTACCTTCAGCATGAACCAGCTCCACTCCAGACTTCTGCTGCTACCTAGAAGTGGTCAGCAGTATAGGTACTTCTGCTACCTACAATACCTGGGAATTGCATCTGTAACTGTGGCTTGTGAAAGTTAAGAATACTACTGATTTTATTTGTGCTCATCCCCCCACAATTGGGAATCTTTGATGTGGATCAAACTCTATATCTTAGTTTTAGCTATAGATTTTAGGGCACTAAGAAAGAGCTACCTTGATGGATGACTTTCATCACCCCAAAGGCCTGCCTGGTCAGAAACCATCAGAAGCCAAAGATTATGAAAGAGGTGATCCCTCACTGACTGTAATGGAGAGGCAGAAAGAGGAAAACGGATATTCCACATTCTGGAATAGAGGAATTAATGAAAGAGAGGTGAGAAAGCCTACAGCATATGCTTTTTGAGCAGAGGAATCCCTCTTTAGCCGTGGAAGCAATTGTAGGGAAAAAATAAAAATAAAAATAAATGATACTAGCTTAGAAGACAGAGAACAGAGAACAGAAATTCCACATCTCAAAATAAAAATTAAAAAAAAAAAAAAAACACAGAGGGAAAATTACACTGGGTTCATGAGAGGAACTTACCTCAAATTCAAAGGTTAAATTTAACCCGCTGAAAGCTGGTTAAAATTAAAAAAAATGAGTCAGGGAGAAGCATACTGGCATGCTGTTATTTTGCACAAATAATTTGTATCTTATGTATGAGTTGTAGCTGTATATGTATTTCTACACTTTCAGAAAGACCCTTCCCTGTTTGCTTTGACTACCACATGCCAAAATGATGTACAGAAGTTTGAAACACTGTGAAATGATATGTTTACTACATTTTACTCCATTTTCATGACAGAAGTGACAACTGTGTTACTTAATCTTCAGTGGGCATTAGTTTTTAACTATGGATAAAGCTATGGAATATGGGCATAGCAGAACACATACAGTTTTATTAACTTATACAAAATTCCTATTCTTTTCTTCTTCAAGAAAATAAAAACTTTTAATTCTATTAATTTCTATTAAATATATATATTCTGCTTTTAATCAAAAGTTCCTAAAAAAAAAAAAAAAAGAAAGAAATCCCATATTTTGATTAGCTATAAAGGACAAGTATGGCCAAAGTGAACTCATAAAAATAGAATAAAATATAAGTTACTCTACAGCATTATAAAAGTGTCTGAATTACACAACTACCTTATGATTTTGGGCACAATTAAATTCACTAATAGGAAAGCAGTTGAGTAATATCATGCTTCAGATCACTAGTTGAATAACATTGTTATAGTCAGGCTAATGCATTGTAACAGCCCCTGCCTAGAATATATTACTTAAGATCTAAAAATTTTGATCATAAAAATGTCTTTTCCAAATCTTCCAAACAAATAAAGTAATAATATAATAAGAGAATGAGCAAAGGTCTAAAAGTTAATATTTCAGAACAAGTGAAAATATTTCTCAGTTAATTTAAACATTTGTCTCTATGTATCTTTGACATTTGGAGCCAGAGGAAGGGGTGTTAAGAAGTAATTGCATTTGCTGCCTTCCAGATATCTTTTATTGGTTCTCAAGTGGATCTGAATTCAAGAAATGGCTATGAATGTTTGTGTGCGGGGGGAAATATTTCTTCTGACTTCACTAGTAGCATTTTTATTCTTACGTGTGTATAAATAAATTCTTTGGAAAGCAAACTCTTTCAATACACATAATAATGAAAAAGAGACAACAAAGCAGCACTTCTAAATTTCTGTCTGAAAGAGGAAACACAGCCAGCTAAAGATCTTTAATGTACTTGACTTTTTTTAAAAAAAAATAAAAAATTAAAAAAATAAAGATGCCTTGATTTTAACCAATGGGAATTTGCACCTGGATCATTACTGTGTGAACATTAGGTGCAATTACTCTATCAGATTTTGAATCTCAGTTGATTGTACACTAAACTGGCTAACTCAAGAAAACTGCTTAAAATTATCCAAGTGGCAACGTTGGTACAAATTCCCTTCTTTTTCTCGTCAATGATCTAGCTCAGTCATCTCATTTGTTGCAAAAACTATTTCCTCCTCTGTAGTGATCCTGAGACCACAGCGCAGGGAGAAGTCTGTGACCCACAGCACAGTTGCTGTGAGCAGGCCCAGCTCTGTGGGCACTGCACTGACCGCACCCCTGGGGTGACCAAGGGAGAGGAGCCTGCAGGCAGCTCCTGCTTGGTGCCAGCGGTTACACCTCCTGCCTGGCCTTGCCTTCAGCTGCTACTGCAGCAGTAAGGCCTGCTGTGGGCATCTTTGTTATCTGACAGCAAAAGTCACAAATAAAGATGTCTTCTTGTAAGCAAATCCTGCAAGAGCTGGAATGACTAAAATGCAACAATCTCCATGACTGGAATCACAGAATGGCTGAGGTTGGAAGGAACCTCTGAAGATCACTTAGTCCAATGCCCATGCCAATCAGGACCACCTAGAGCACGTTGTGCAGGATGGCATTCAGGTGGGTTTTGAATATCTCCAGAGAAGGAGACTCCACAACATCTCTGGGCAACCTGTCCCAGTGCTCTGTCACTCTCACAGTAAAGAAGTGCCCTCTCATATTCAGCCAGAATCTCTTGTGCTTCAGTTTGTGCCTTTTGCCTCTTGTCCTGTCACTGGGCACAACTGAAAAGAGACTGGCTCCATACTCTTGACACCTCATACACTCTTGACCCTCAGATATTTATACACATTGATGAGGCCTCCCCTCAGTCTTCTCTTTTCCAGGCTAAACAGGCCCAGTTCTTTCAGCTTGTCCTCATACAACAGGTGCTCCTGCATTAAGTCAAGTAGATTTCTCTGTTTGCTAAACAGTTACAGTGAAGTGTTTATTATTTTTCACTTTAAAAGATTAATTATAATAGTCATTTTTAAATTTCACAGGTATCTATAACTGCAGATATTATTAGCTATTTACCTCATTTCTTGTTATTGATTTTATATACCAAAGTATCATTTCTAGCATGTAATAGAAATCTTTCATTTCTCTGTAAAGCAAACCCAGAAATCTCTTACATAAAGTGAAAAACTAGAATGAAAATTAATTGATAGTCCGTTAAATTTCAAAAGAAGGGACAGAGTAAATATGGAGATGGCAGCAGGAAAATGTTACTGAGTCTAATAATCAGTAATTGAATTCTGTTAACAGAAATGACTCATAAACAAAACAAATGTGACCAATATCACAACATCATTTGTTAACAAATTTGGTTTGTACTGTATTTAGTACTGTAGATACAAATTGTTCCTTCCACTAAGTCTCCTTATTTTTTCAGCTTTTTAAATTGTAGTGGCTCAGCTTGGCTTAGGATCTTCCCATCTTGCTGTCTGTCCAAGAAACCATTTAGAGGAAGGCCTGCAATGCCTGGGCAAGGCAAGGCAACAGTCATGGGTTGGATGCACACCATGAATGAATTGAATGGGTGCACCAAGCTCACTTTTTTTTTTCTTTTTTTTTCTTTTTTTTTTTTTTGCCACAAATGACACAACAATGTTACATCCTAACCCTTGAAGTTGAAAACTTGCAGCAGCTGCATGGTGTCTTCACTCAGCTGCCTCCCACACACACAACAGCAGGTAGGCCCTGAGGAGACAAATACATTGCTGTGAAGACCCCTCCTGACAATCTCACTTCACTTTGCCTGAAAAAGTTGTCTGCAGAGGAGCTCCTGCTCTTCTACTCACCCAGAGAGCTTCTCCATGTGTGGTGTCTCCTCACTTGCACGAGTGTTGGCTGTGCCGACAGCGGGAGGGTTGCTGCTCTTTCTGCAGATGGTGGTGAAGGGTCCGGGCCTCTCCTCTGCCCCCAGCAATGCTCCTCTGTCTCCTCACGGTGTACTGATCCTCACTGTCCCTTCTCTGCACAGCTCCAAGTCCTCTCCAGTCAGAATGGAAAACATAATTAGATGGAAGAAAAAAAAAATCAAAAGCTATCAAGCAGGAAGATGTCACTGGAAGTCCTTAAGGCACCAGTCAATGGAGCACAACAAGAGTGCACTGGGGAAATACATCCATGCTGTTCTTGTCATCTGCCCATTGGGTTAGTGGGACCCAATTTGGGCTGTCCATGTGTGTTCACCTAAGTCCTAGCTTCAGGTTCCTGGACTGCACTCCCTAGCTGGGAACATGGAACAGAGGAAAGCCTGAGTCCTGCCAAGAACCATGGCAGACATTCAAAACTAAATGCCAGCAATAAAGTAGCACAGGATGGATGGGTTCACACTGAACCTTTGCTAGGTCAGACAGGAGATGAGCCAAACAGTGCTCAAGTATGCAGTATTGGTGTTTTTATTAATATCTGCTATAAAAATCACTGATGATTTCCAACTTGTCCCCATGCAGATTACGTCCCCATGCCATCCTCCGTACAGCAACTTGCAGAGTTGGTATTCTAGTCATGATGAAAAAAAAAAAAATCTATCAGTCTTTTTCCATCCTAGTGCAAATGTATAACACCTAGCATTGTGTGTCTGAATATTGTTATATTATACTGTAAAACAGCAGATGCAATACCCTGGCACCTTCTATGCTCAACTCAGTTTCATTATGTTTGCAAAAGGCAAATACAGATACATCAGTGTACTTTATTATAATGTCATATTCCTGACACTATAGTAAAAGTTGATTTGGTGTTTCCATTAGAAATCTCATTTTCAGAGGCTTATGACTCATCCATCTAAGTTTTTTCAGGATGAGATTTACCATACAGACCTCAGTCTACTTATAATTCCTCCCGTAAAAAATTGGTCAGTATTGGTTATCTGCACATTTTAAATCCCATGAGCTGAAATGAATTGTTTTGTCCATGTTATTTCACATTTTAATATTAACAAGTATTTGTGTCCTTTATGATGATAAAAAGCAATTAAGGAATTTAAGTTAAAGTGTTCTTGCTTCCATATATATCACATTTTTACTGTTATTGTGTTCATGTGTTTTAACCAGAAGATTGAGAGCCCACTTGGGGAAACTGTAAAAATTCTTTAAGAATGAAGCAGCCACCTCAATTTTATCTGTGAATTTCAAAGCACTGAATGAAAAACTATGTTTAAGTTATGTTTTTCACTCCCCTACTGCATCTGATGCACAGCAGCACAGACAGACATGCAACTGACATTCAGCCATTCTTTTTTGCATCATCAAGAGCTTCTGATCTTTCATACCGTTGCAAGCTTTACAAACCTGGAGATCTGAATGAGCATCTTAGTAACTGTTAAGCTTATACAAGCAAATTCACTGTAAAACATCATTTATCTGTCTGTAGTCTTGTGTTGGATTGCCTCTTCCTATTTAGAGATGTATTTAAGCTCAAAGTTTAACAGATCATAACACCGATAGGTTGTCATGAAAAACTTTGAACTGATTATTATTTTTATAAATGCCTTCAGGTTTTTATCTAAGCTATATAGAAAACCTGTTATGAATATTAAAAAATTATTTCAGCTATTTCATTTATTATGAATATAGGCCTATTTTCAAAATATGCTTTAGACATAGAACACTGGCTATAGCAAAATACATATTTCAAGCATCCAGCACCCAGAGTCCCAGAATCCCAGCCACTGGAGAATGGGGACATACTGGGACAGCAAGCTGCCAAGCATGTTGATAAGCACCAGCATGAAGTGAGAGTACTGTGCAATAAAACACTGAAGGACAACCGGTAGGGGAACTTTGAAAACTTAAATTCCATCCATTTTTAGACTTAAAAATCTACTGGAAATATCTACTTTTGGTTACACACTTAACAGAGGGAGGGCCCCCAATTTTACAATTTACACAGTGCTCATCAGGATAAAGATGGCAACACTTAACTTTTTTAAAGTAGCCTTTTCATCTTCCATGGGAATATCCTAATAATAGTTCAAATTATGTAGAGAAAGGGAAGAGTTGAAGCTGTTCCAATCTTGTAGCAATAATGATTAATTATTTTATTTGGCTGGGAAATTTTAACACTGAGACCTGAAGTGTTGCACCATGGTTCTGTTTCTGAACTTTGGTACCGCCATCATTCCTTTGGAGAAATCAATCATCCATGGCCATCCTGTCTTCTATAATAAAATGACTAGGCCAGCATATGAGGACAGAGCAGTAGAAATCATCTACCTTCATTTTAGCAAAGCTTTTAAGACAACAATCCAAAGCATCTTTGTTGGGATAATATGTCTAAATGGGTGGACTACTAGAGAATTAAAAAAGCCTTTTACTGTTTTGCAGTTGGGTCAGAATTATGCTTTTTTACTCTACCAAGCACTCAGGTGAGATGTGCTGATAAGGCTTGTTCATTTTAACATACCTAGAGAGCATAAAAGCATATGCTATTTCTTATTCATATGGTATACAATAATTTTTAACTAGGTAGAAATTTAAGGAGCGTAGGAGGGAACAAAGAGGAGTATTCAGAAAAGAGTATCCCTGCAACATTTCATGTATTTTCTGTGGAGTTGGAGAACAAACTGCTCTCCATAAAAAGACACATACCTCTTCAGAAAACAAGGTGTTTAAGCATGCTAGCCATGCCTTCTTATCACAAGGGCATTACCAGTTTCACTTACTTGATTCAACATCAGACAGCAGGTAAATGAAGTAAGATAAAAATAGAAAAAGCTCTTCAATTTTAGTACAGCCACTCTGTCACAGATTGCCCTATAATCCAATAGTGAAGGTTATAACATCTTTAACTAATTAACACAAAATATAAACAACACAATGCAGGGCCATTTGCTCTTCTGATAAGATGTAGCAGGTAGGAATCTGTCTAGTAATTAATTAGCAAAATGCTTGAGGAACAAAGGAAGAAACAAAAAAGTAACTACAACTTCGGGAGGACTGTTTGATGCCAGTTACCAATACCTACATCAGCCTGCCTTAATGAACAGGTTGCAAGGTGAAGTTTATAATCTACTGCTTGCTTTGCTGTAACAGTTTTTCCCATGTTAGTAGAAGTTTATAACAATATAGCTAAGCAGAATAATTATTCTCGTTTCCACAGTTCCCCAGTTTATCTGCTAAACCTTACCCAAGTCAGGAGGGGATATATTCACACGATAACAGGATGAGGTGGGTTCCTGTGAACTATGCACCAATGTACCATACTGCTGAGTTACCACAGAGGATTTCCCCATTTCTAAAATGAGAGGAAAACATCCTGTCTGGGCTGTGTTCTCATAGTTAAGGAAACATATTAGTTTATTATTATTTAATTATTTATAAACTTCTGCGAGCATCCAGCTAGCTACAAGACTGTTTATGAAAGTGTCAAATCAAGCAAATGAAAAGGAGATTTGGAAAGGTTGTCCAAATCACTTTTTTAGCAAGTCATTCATTTTCAGATGTGGTAACTGACCAGAGTAAAAAAAAAAAAAAAAAAAAAAAAAAAATCAAAAAATGTACTATGTTCCAGATTTTTATTGAATATCCCTTGTCAGGCTTTAAAGTAAAATAGTGACAAAACAGTGCATGTTTAGCAGTAACAGTGTGCTTTAAAACATTCATGAAAGTGCAGAAGGCTAGCTTCAGAGAGTGCAATGAAACATTTAAAATTCTTTCTTTCACTTATTAATCTTGGGGATTTATCGAGGGCTTAAACATCTTAACCTAGAAAAATAATAGGGGAGCAGTGGCTGGTGTTTTTCCTAGTCAGAGATTAAAACAAAATGAAAGTCTGCAGTTGGACTTATTATTTTAACTCTGCTCTTTCTTGAGAAACTGAGAAAAGCTTAGCCTCAGTGGTTAGCCACACACCAAATAAAAATAAAAATAAAAATAAATAAATAAATAATAAAAAAATGAAAAATACGGAAATTGTTCAACACTGCAAGGCTGATAAAACTAATCCTGAAAACTCGGGTATCAAGTGAGAATCTGAAACAAAGCCTTGTGATTTTATGTGGCTATTTCTCCTGTCTGTGGATCAGGTTTTAATAATTTAGATATGCTTTAAGATTATTAGGATTTCTGCTAGTTTTCAAGAGATAAACCAGAACACAGCTGATTTTTTCTTATCAAAATTCACTCATGACTAATGTTTTTGCTTCCTTTGTATTTGAAATGAAATTGGCATAGTTACAGAGCATCATTTAACTGAGAGAAAATTTATTTATTTATGGTTTTGGTTATAAGAGAATTTTGCTCCTGCTCAGTTTTCTCAGTGATCTTGTCTTTGCAAATAAAGTATTGCTTGTCTTTACGTTAGGTAAACTATTTTGTGAAGCGAAAAGAGGTTTTTTGTTTGTTTTTGACAAAGCTGAAAAATATGTACTTTCCTATGACACTTAACATGCTAGCAGTTGACAGTGAAATGTTAGCTACTGAACTACGAATGAAGAAATGCATGTTTGATAAGGATTGCACAGCCATCTTAGTCGTATGTCCTTAAATACAGGTGTATAGGGAGCAAGTGAAGGTTATAACCTTTACTTCCCATATAATAAATTATTGCAAAGGTACATTATGCACCCTATGACTTCTAGGAAATAAATAAAGAAAAAAAATGTTTGCTTCAGCTGTAGCAGACAACCTATCCTTTCTTTCTCCTTAAGCATATGGATGACTACAATGGCACCAAGCATAGTACAAAAATTTCAATTAACACCTTTTCATCTGCTATCTTTTTCTTCCCAATGGCTGCATCAACAGATGAAGAGTAATTTAGGATGTTTTTGTTATCTCTCATTTCAAAGCAATCTTTCTTTAATTTGAATCACAGTTCTACCACTGTTAAAATGAGGTTTCAGAAAAAATCAAACTGCAAAATATATAACAAAATCTGTAGCAAAAACTAAGGTTTTTGTCTACATTCCTATTCATAATGTAGGCTTAAAAATCAATATGCCACTTCTTATAGTGAAGCCTGGGAAAAGAGAGTTCAGATGGAAAAATCTTGTCATAGACTCTTGAACTGTAATTCTTCAGTTTCTCAACAGCATTCCACCAGAAAGCTAGTGGTGGTATAAAAATCCACCTCTCATCATTCAACAATTATTACAAGACGATTTACTGAGAACAGAAATAACAAGCAATTAGTTATCAAAAGGAGTAATAAGAAATTTCATAGGTCCAGCTTCATGATCTTCTAGTATGAATGCTTTCTTACTTTAAAAAAAAAAAAAAAAAATTAACTGTTCCTACAACTGCATCAAAAATGAAAGGCACAGTAAAGACTGGACTGTAAAGAAATCAGATCCAACACAGAGAAATTATCTTCTTATTCTGAATGCCCATTTGAAGAGAGATAATGAAGTAGCCAACAGATTACAAAAATAATTTAAAAACTCACTAAATATGTCAGTTTACAAAAAAAAACCAACACTGTAAGATTAAAGAGACCCGACGGTATTTAGTGATCAAAGCTTTTAAATCCACATTTACAATAATACTTCTAAAATCACATTATTTATTTGACCTTACAAAAAAAAAAATAATTTGCATGACATGTCAGTGTACTTAGATACAATGAGATGCAATTAATCCATTTTCTCTATGCAATAATAAATGAACTAAGGACATAAGAAGAACTAAACCCGATCACTTCCACGAGTTTGTCTTTGTGGAGAAAAGCCATAACGCACCACTATTTCTAGTTTTCTTAGAATATATTGAACTGTGAAACTACTCTACACAGGGAGAAAAAAAAAAAAAAAAAAAAAAAGCTACAACCAAGTGTCCCACTTTCAAAATTCATTCTGCAATAGTAGAATTTAGAAATGCAAGGGATCCCAAATTGCCTTTGCTTTCTCATATCTTCTCATTAAGACTGCTGTTATTACATTCAGGCTTTTTGCAATGAAATTACATTACTATTACATGATTAGTTCACTTCAACTGTCACAGACAGTAAGGTAGGCTTTTTTTTTTTTTTTCTTCTTTTTCATGTTCACCATGAAAAAACTAATTGTTTTCCAAGTTATTTCCAAATCTGCTCTCATTCACCTCTAAACCTCTCATGTCAAGTCATGGCATGTTCTCATTTATTCCAAATTATCTTAGAGACTAGAAAAGACTCCTTTCTAGACTTCTCAGATCCTTGCTTGAGATCAAACTAAATCTCACCTTGTCTGAGCTCTAGACAAATTGTCTTGCCCTTAATACCAGAGTTTTTTTTTAGATTAAAATAAAATGTCATACAGCAATCCATCAATGTGAGATAGAAATTATTACACTCAATCTCAAAATTCTCTCCCTGGCCTCAGTATTTCTTGGGTTTAGTTAAGTATTCCAATGTTTGATGTTGTACTAATGATAATCATATTATTTTTCCATCAGACAAACATCACATCTAGTAGTTCCACATCTGAATTAATTCATTCTCCAACCAACCACATGCAAGGTAAGGAAAGGAACAGATTTTTTTTTTTTTCTACCCCCCCTTCCCTTTTTCTACCTGATACTGATACTGAAGACATAAAATCTACTAGTCACCTCTGAGAACTACCATTTATATTTATGTTGTAAGCCATTTAATTTCAGCATTGATTTCTACTGGATATTGCCTCTGAGTTACAACAGTACTGCAGACTTCACTTGTCAAGTTAGAACCTTGAGAAGTTATCTCCTTACGCTTTACTTCATCATATATCCCATCTCTAAGATGCCAAAAAAAAAAAAAAAAAAGTCCCTGATAAATTTTCTTCAAAGAGAAAATTTTGTTTTCAGAAAGAGATGATAGATTCAGACCCATGGACTTCAAACATTCTCTGAACTGCCTGGCAGAAAAGGTGAAAATGTATGAAGGCTCCCTATGAGAGGTTTTCCTAATAAATGAACAAGGTAAAGCAGAAACAAACAAACAAACACCACTTTCTTTCTTAGACAGCTGCTTCTATATTGTGCATTTCTATCGTACTTTATCTAGACATTCGGAGCTTACCAAGACATTAGGAGCTTACCATCTCCTCTAAACTTGATGAAACAATGTGTTTTCTGAGACGGAAAACTGCACTACAGAATTGGACTGATTATGTTCTTCCATTAAAGATCACCAAAATATATGTCGCAATATTAAACATTACTTTTATTGACTGTTACACTATTAAGAAGGCTGCATCAACTGTACACAATCCCATTAACGCTGTTTTCCACATGAGGTATCTTCTAAACTTATTCTGGTTTAGGAGATCTAGCAAGATTGTAGCCTACGGCTTCAGATTTGTGCGCTCTCTGGAGCTACATAAAATAAAACAATATTAGAGGGAATCTAATTTCTATCTAAGAAGGCCAAACACAGCCATTGCTAAATACTGATATTTTGGTCATTTACACAGAGAGTAAATTAAAGTGATAATGTCACTACTTTGACAGTAACAATTTATGTTTTGTAAACATGTTTTTTTGCTGATTGTGTTCTTGCAGTAATTCTGAAACCATTTTCAGAACCATGTTTCACTCATTTCGTTAAGGAACAGTGGTATAAATTAATCTATTTTAGTTCTTTTATCATGCAAAATTCTTTCCACAGTGATTAAAGATTATAAGGAAACATAAATAATGATCAGTCATTCATCCTAGAATGAATCTTGTTTCCTAGGCACTTTGAGCTTAAGCTATGTTATCTATGTTTCACTGCTGATTAAAAAGAACTTCTTTGCAGTAATTGGCATTCTGTGAAATAAAAGTATAGCTAAAGGAAAGACTTATTCTTTTTCAGTTACTTTTTGTACTTCCACAAGCCATATGCATCCCCTTTGCTTAAAGGTTGAAAATAATTAGTCTCAGGTCTTTAATAATGATTAATATATTAAAGCAAGTGATAACATGAGATGAATCCCATTTATGAGTAATATACTACTATATAGACACAGGGCAGTTCCAGACTAAAAAGATGCATTCTTCTTGTTGGCCTTACTGTTTCCAAACAATTTCTACTCATGTTCCCATATCTTCTGCCAGCATTAATTGTTTATCCACATTAAGTATCTTTCATTTAAAAGCCCTAATTAAGAAATACTTTCCATTCATTAGCTGCCTTTATCTTGTTATCATTTCACCAACTAAGTAACAAAGAATTTTCTAGTTCTCCCAGTTTTACATTAAAAATATAATGAATTGAATGGTAGACTTTGGGTCTACCCATCCTTCTCATATGCCTCAGAAAGTTCATTAGCAATTTAATTCCTGTGATGTAGCCAAAGGTGACATGAAAAAGATCATAACAAGGTCATATTAGTTGTCAGTGCTGCTTTTTCTCAGGGGATCTACACCTTCACTTGTTCAAAGCATATAAATTATAAACTGCCTCTACTATCTTTAACTGTCTGTAAAATTCAGAAAAGAGAGAACTAAAACAGAGCAAACAGTGAAATTGAGCCCATGACTTACTGAAGCTTTTGAAGATAGTGCAAGACTACCATAATAAAAAGAATACAGAAGTTAAATGAAACAGTGACGCTGAAACTAGGATTATTTGGTGACAAAATGGTACATAATTTTGTGTTCATAATTTCAAAATCAACAGTAAGAGGCAAGCCTTAATAAATTTTTTTTAATACATTGTGATTGAACCTCTACCACCTTATTATTCAGAGGCAACCTCATCTTACTGGTCCAGAGATCACAATTACCACATTTCTACAAGGTTTGTGAGCCTACATTGACAGAATTGGATTTCTGCTCTTTTCTATTATCTAAACTCATTCTTTTTATATTATTTCTTCTTTCTTCTTTGCCTTCTCTTTAAAGAAAATCAGATTTAGGCAGCAAAGAATGATTCCTTGCACTGCTGCTGTGCATCTGTCACTAAAGCTAGTTAAAAATCAACGCTTGTAACATCCTGAGGCTACCACAAGTTTGTGAGATCTTTGGCAGCCTTGCAACAGTACCTTCCATGATTCTGTTTCAGTATCACGCTATCACTGTGATTCCAGAAATAGAAGTTGTGCACTCCTCCATGCTACTTTCCTACACATGGATCTTTGCTATGTCCACTTTCAGTAAAGACTGGATGTAGGTAGACAAAAACAACAGCTCTAGCACATCTACCTCAGCATTGCTACCCTCCCCTCAGCATGACAGTTAATGCCATCTACACTATATGTTTAGTCAGAACTTTATTGAAATACTCTACTGCTATTACAATGGAAATATCACCTAAAGCTTTGCATTTCAGAGACTTTGAGTTTTGCTTCTCTCTCTTCTGTAATGCTAACAAAAGGTGTGGTGGGTTGACCCTGGCCAAAAACCAAACACCCAGACAGCCTCTTTCATACTCTCCCCTCCCATGAGATGAGGAGAAAACAGAAGAAAGGTAAGAAAATCAATGGAATGAGATGATAGGGAAGCAAAGATAAGGAAGATAAGGAAGCAAAAGCTTTGTGTGCAAGCAAAGCAAATGGAGGAATTTACTCATTAGTACTGTTCAGCAGGCACATGTTTAGGCACTTACTAGAAAGCACAGCCTTAGCACATGTAACTGTTTCTTGGGAAGACTCCATAATGACAATTATTATTCCTCCTCCTTTAAATTTTGCTGTGCAAATGTAAAGGACAGCACCATCCATGATGTTGTAAAGAAAAGTAACTCCGTACCAGTCAGACCTAGTAAAAAGGATTAATGATTTTAAGACTGCTTGCTTTCCGTGGGAATAAGAACATAGAGGCTAAACATTCTGAAGCTTGCATAAAAACCTTAAATCTCCCCATTGAGAGAATAATGCAAACATCTTTGATTCTCTGATACTCCATATTCTCTCAAAATAAAACCTACTGCTTTCACACTTAAGACCTCACGTGGATAAAACTTTTCCTTACAGGAAGGAGAAAGAATGACTAGTGGGACTTTTTGCCCTTGTTTAAAAAGAAGTCATGGGCATGCTTGCAGATACCAACAACAGCTTCCCCAGCAAATTGCCCAAACAGCTGAAACACTTTTCACCTTCCCACTACTTGAAAAAAGTAAACAGGAGAGCAAGTGCAACAGCATGTTTTTATCACCTTAAATGTTCTGCAATAGATGTTTAGTAAGATAATGCTAATAATTCCTCCCCAAAATACTTTGAACTTTGGGATGTAGATTGGTGTAACTATTCAACAGCAATGTCCCTCTTTGTTCTCAGTAGGGAAATTTCCAGGAAAAACTGAGGAAGACTACATCTCTAGTCATAAAAGCTGTTTACCATCCCATTACATTCATTGGCACAATTCTTTATTCTGCTGCTATGCTCTTCTATTGTGCTCAGCCTCTACCTTGAAGAGCTGACATATGATGAAGAATCAAGAGACTAGAAAATCACTCTGCAGTCTGAATTCTATAGCAGCTTTATAAGTGACTGTCACCCATCATAATCTTGATATCTATTAGTTTTTCTCTATTTTTTCTTCCCCTCTCTTTTTCTCTCAGGATTTGACTAAGGAAAGTGATACACCTATATCAATAGGAGCTAAAGTTTCTTGAAGAGGAACTTTCTGCAGCTTTTACCAACACTTTTTAGAGTTAGAAACAGGACTGATAAAAAAAGGGCTATATAGATAACTTCACTCACTTTGACATAATCCAAATGCACTAACATAAAATGAAATTTTCATGTTTCCTCTGTCACTGCTAGGAGAAAATGAATTCCTCGTGTTTTTAAACATAACTGCATTTAATTTCACCTGCATTAAGTGAAGTCTAAAAAGATTTGAGACAACAAAGTGATGCCCCCATTATAGGTTTTACATTTCATTACTTTGAAACAGTAATATTTGTACATTTCTCTGTACTAAGATTATCTTCAAATATGCACTTTTTTTTTTTTTTTTTCCTGAACATCAACAACATCTGCCTGTTTTTTCACACCTTAAATCTCTATTTCTGCAATCAAATGATGAGTCCATAATTCACAACAAAACTGGCAATGAAGATTGCTTCCAGGAAAACCTCTAAGAAAAGCATAGGACTAGCATAGCATGGATCCCTTGAAATGTATCTTCCAAGAGTGTCCTTAGCCATTCTGAGCACAGGTCACACTCTGCAATCAAGTTCAGGATTGATCATGATTTGATTGCTTAGTGTTATGCTACCATCACATTGAGTACTGCTGTTGTAACGTGACAGAAACTCCACGCAGCACTGATTTGTGTCTTTGTGACTTGGTGTTAGTATTTGCATCTGTTATTCACACTGATGCTTGTTGGTAGTGTATTTTGGCTAGATCCAGTATCCAATTGTCTTTGGAATAAAAAGAGCAATCTAATGGGAAAAGCTTCACTAGAGCTTCTGCTCAGCTACCAAGTCCATTTTGCATCTGAGATATGTTTTCAAGACATGTACAAAGCTGAAGAAAGCAGATTTTCTTCCATCCTTTCTGGCAGTCTCAGTCCTCAGTCATCTGTCTGTCGGTTTCCTGCTGCTTATGCTCACCCTCAGGACAGTTCTCAGTCTCCCTAGCAGCTGCATTTTTCTGCCATGAGTAAAATCTTGTATCTCAACTATTAATGGTCAATCAATTAGCTGCAGCTGAGAACTGGCACACTTCACAACACACAGAATGGATGGAAATTAACTCCATTATAAGCAGACAAATCTTTAAATCCCCAGAAAATTTGTTGTCTTAGCTAAAACACGATATATTTTTATTTTTCTTAATGAAAGTTGTACATTTTTGTTATCAGTTCACTTTGTACTTGAACAATAAAACAACACTTAGATATTTTCCATCTGGATCAACTGATTGTCAATAAATGATCAACTACTGTAATATTTTTCTCTAATATTTCAGCCTGTAAGATTATTTTGTTATTGTTTTAAAACTGCAGGTCTAAGCCATGTAACTCCTTACCATTTGCTTAGTGAAGACCCAACATTTGCAATCTCATTAATATCTTTATCTTCTTTTCTCCCTGTTGTTACAAGGGATTCAGTAAAGTGGAAATGCCAGGGTGAATGAGGAAACTTTTTTCTAATTATTATTTGAAATATGTTTCAGATTTATTTATGCAGCTTTGCTTGCTTTAAAACAGATTATTTTTCAATTGTGTAAATACTTTTAGCCATTAATGCTTTGTTACAGCACTTTCATTCAGAACATCAGCTAACAGTTTCACTAAATGTGTACACCCACACTTTATTCTGCATGAAATTCTTTTTCCCTTTAGAAATCACCTTAGTTCCAGCTCTGCTCCTACCCATCCACTCTTGTGCTAATCCATAGTGAGCATACATTGTGCCAAAATTCTTCACAGTTGTATAAAAAGAGAGATGGAGATAGAGGACTTTTCTCCTCATTCATGTCGCCAAATGACAGCATAATACAACTACTCCAACTTTTTAGCATTATTTGGGGAGTGGGACACACTAAAGCAAGTACCTCTGAGAGAGCTGGGAATTGTTTTCTCCTTGGTCTAACAAAGGAAATATTATAAGATTTTCAGCCCATACAATAAGAAGTTTTGGGTGTAAAGGCTGTTCCAATAGAAGAAAAGGTATTTATAACCAAGAACGTGTTATTTTTCTACTCTCATTGTGCAATGTCTCACTAAGGTCTCACAGAATTATTACATTTTAGACTATTTTTTTTTAGACTAATATAATGGAATATGAATTATGAATATTTCCACTCTAATGGGAAAAACAAAAACAAACAAACAAACAAACAGTGACAGTGGTTATTTTAGAGACTTGGAAAACTTTAGGTATAGCTAACTGAAACCATTTCCAACGACAACACAGCAATATGACCAGCATCACTTATAAGAATTAAAGACTTGCATTACAGGATTTCTAAGAAATTATTTTTACTGTATGGTGGTGTACATGAAGGGATTAAACCTTATTGCAAAATTCCAAGCAATAAACTCTATTAAATCACATAATACAGAGGTCTAGTTAATTTGGTATTTTAGGGCATGTTAAAACATTTTAGTGCTAGAATTTGCATTGTCACTTTTAGTATTTAAATATGGTGGGGGTTTTGGTATACTCTGAATTATATTATTATATCTTAGAGTTAGGTAACAGCAACAAAATTTAACTTGTAGATGAAAGTGTTTTATGGGAAAAGGACATAGATATTGTGTCCATTTGGACACAACAAATATCCATTAAAAAATAAAAAGGCCTTCATGACTTCTTAAGATGAAAAAGCATTCATGTAGATCTTTTTCTGTGTGTGAATCCAATATGGACATTAAAAGTATTAAGACAGAGAAGGATAATGATTTTTTTTAATTTTTTTATTTTTTTTAATTTGAAAAATTGTATGTTCTACATAACATGCTCTAAAGTTCACAATCTAATTTTAGGAATTTTGTCATGCTTTAAAGGCTGTAAGGATGGAGCTAATCTTTTTTTTTTTTTTAATGCAGAAAACAGAGCAGTAAATAAGTAAAATTTAAAGTAAAAGTAAATAAGATAAGTATAGCCATTAGAAACTGATGGTTTCTCAAACATTTCTAGATACTAGATACTAGAAAAGCAGCCATAGAATTTAATAAATAAATAAAGAATCCAACTGATGGAAAACTTGAGAACTGAAACAATCTTTTAAATTTCTTCAACAATTTTGAGTTTCAATTACCTTTTTTTAAAAAAAAAAAAATAATAAAAATCCTCTACAACTCAGAAGCAATCTTGAGAAGGACTGAAAAGTTCAGTTTTTATAAAAACCTTTCAAAAAGGAATAATTAATTGGCTTGATTATGCCTCAGAAAATGTTTCCCAAATTTTATAACAAGAGAATCATATTTGATAATTATTTTTGCAAACAAAAAAACACAAAGAAGGCAATCTCATTTTTGACCAAAGAAGTTTCTTAGTATTGGCTTACCTACACTTGTTTTAACTTTGATGTCAAAAGATTCCAGTGACATGTGAATGTAACTAATGCACAAATTTAATCAAATAAAACAAACCATTGTCTGAGTTGTTTCATATAATTCGTGACACACTTTAATTTTCATGAACACTAACACTGATTGAAATCTTGACTGTACTTGCCTTCAGAGAGACAGAAAGATCCTAACTCATTCAATGCAGGAAAACAAATGCTGGCTTTTTTGTTTTGCTTTGTTTTTCTAATAAGTAAAGGCTTCATATTAGCAGTGAATTTCTAATCATTGTAATATGATATAATCTCATTTCTTACTTAGAATAAGAAAAATACACAATCACTAGCAACTTCTTCTGAGGGCAAGTATAATTCATAATGAAAATTAATTTCATATTTCTATTTCCTATTCCTTACAAATAATAAATACTTGTAACACAAGGACAGATGTGTTTAATTTATTCTGTTATCAGATTAGAAAAACAAGCAAAATAGATGGAACAAAATCCATTGGGATAAAGGACACAATGCACAAACTTACACTCCTATTAGAATAACAAAAATGTGTAAATGGTATTCATGCTGAGAAAACTGGGAACACTCCTTAAACAGAATCCAGATGAAAGATGTTTGAGAATATTTTGAAACAGTCTTCACATTCCAGTACTAAACCAAGAAATCACTTAAGAAATAAAAGCATGTTTTAAAAGCATGAAATTAGAGCTATGAAATTCCTTCAATACTAACATTTGCCATAAGAAACATGCAAAAGAAAAGGAGTAACATATTTTAAAATAACATGATGGATAGAATGGAACACATAAATATGTATATATATATATTTATGCAAATATTATTGGACTTCCTTATAATATAATTAATAAAAAAAATTAAAGGTCTGGGAACTTTTTTGGAAGGCAAATATACCAAACATTCATAACATAGTTGTGTCTTAACACTCATCACCTTTATTTAAGACCACAATTTTTCAGCCTATATAAAAATTCAATTTCCTAGTGAAGTATTATCTTAGTATTGCAAGTCGATGGGATTAATTTTTTTAAATCAGTTTCCATTAGTATGTGGAAGATGTACATATTTTCAAGGGACAGCAGAAGTTAATCCAGCTAAAACTGGAGACAATCCAAGGTAAACTAATCCAAGGTAAAACTGAAATTAATACAGAAGCTGAGTCCTACTCTGGTGATGAAAAATAGTTGTGAATTTTCAAAGACTTCATAAGGGAAGCAGTCAGCTCACCTACTTTTTGCTGTCTAAAAAAATAAACTGCTTCTTCTCATTATTAGGCTCCCTTCTTAGTCAAAGGAAAGAGACACAAGCACCTTAGAGCAACAATTTCACTCAGTCTAAAATAAATGTCTGAGAAGTTAGATTACTATCCAAGGACAAATCTGTCTCTTGAGGTATTATCTGGATATGTCATCCATTACTTAGACTAGGTTCATAACTTCAATGGCAGATATAGTTATGTAAGGCTATGAGAACCTTGTCTACTCAATAAGTTTAGAATATAAAAATCTCACATTTTAGTTACATTACAATTTCTGTTCTGAACTGAGAGAGTTCAGACAGAGAAGGAAGATATTTATTTATGTCTTTAGGCTGTATTTATGAAACAAATGCACCTCCTATCAGCCTTTGTTAAGTATTCCAAGATTTTATTAATCAACCTACCTTCCCATTTCAGGTGTTTGTTTTGGCTTGAATTGCAAACTGATGACAAGAAATGTCAGTTGTACCCTAGGCCTCTGATGTGACTATTTCCCTGTCTTTACTGGAAAAACCCTTCTCCTTATACAACCAAGAACAGTATGTGTGTATTCGTTTTTTCTTAACAGCATATTAGACTCTTCTACTTGTTTTGTGAAGATTTAGATCTTTCTTAGTTACTAGCAAACAAAAGGTCTGGAAATTCAGCAAATCTTGGGTTAGTGGTGCACACAATTATGGATTTTAAGCTTTGTTTCCTAAATAAATGAGAAATACATAATCATAACTTTTTATTATTATTATTTTGGGGGGTAGGGAGGGGGAATATCTGTTTCTCATTCCTTCTCTAACTCTGAAAAAAAAAAAAACTTTTAAAAGCAGCCTCCATTTTCATTCAAACAAGCATCAGTGGGTCACAGTATCAGAGAATCATCTAGGTTGGAAGAGACGTCCAAGATCACCTAGTCCAACCTCTGACCTAACACTGACAAGTCCTCCAATAAACCATATCACTAAGCTCTAAATCTAAACGTCTTTTAAAGACCTCCAGGGGTGGTGAATTCGCCCACTTCCCTGGGCGAATAAACCAGAGAAACCAGGGGAGAGCGTGAAAGCAGTCCCCCACTACCACAATTTATGCAGTCGAGTTTCCCACGTTTGGGGAAATCTCAGGGGTCAACACACCTGGAGTGCAGGGGATGAGCCTTGCCCTGGGAAAACCACCTGCCTGATCATGGTGTCTCTCAGATATTCAGTTCTTACAAATTTTGTGAAACCAAGTGGAAAAATAGAGATTCTGTACAAATTTCTGTATAAATTTCTTCCAAGGAAGGTTTTAACATGAATTTAACTTTTTAACATGAATTTAACTTTGTGCACATATATATATATATATATATATATATAAAAGAGCTAATATTGGCATTCTTCAGAGATCATACACTAATTTAATCCCTCATCAAATATGTACATATCTCTGCTCTCATCTGTGAAATCTTATCTCCAGTTAGTAGGGAGAGGCTCTTCCTAAAGACTGAAGATGATTTACTTATTAGCAACGATGATGAATTTGAATGTATCAACAGAAATACTGAGATTAGATGGTTATTCAATTTTTATTTCATTTAATATTCAAAGCTGAAATGCTATTTGCCGTAGTTTCCAGCTTATATTTGTTTGCAATGTTCAGGTTGTAGTTACAAAGTTGAAAAGTAAACTTGATGCCTTAAAATGTGCTGATGAACTTGTGAGATGTAGCTCCAAACTACCAATTACCTTTACAAACACAGCATTCTGTCTTCCATTCATGTTAAAACTCCTATTTCCAAATATACACAGACAATTCAAATACTTCTATCATAAGCATAATTTTTTATGTTTGAAATGAAAGCATACTGAATAAGATAACATTACCATGTTGTTTTGGGTAAATGAGATACAAAAGACTAAAGGAACCAAAACAAGAACACCATTAGAGACAAGCGAATAGAATTTGGGATCTGTGGCTCATATTTTTTTCAAAGATAGATTTATAGAAAATGGAATAAACTGAATAGTAAATGTTTTTTTACCCCTTAAAACGTCTTTTCATTCATATCTGAATTATAATTGCATAGAATTGAAGACTCAAGCAAATGGTTAATGATTTAATTTAAAAACTTCACTATGAAATTAACAAATATAATTTAATTGCAATTTCTTGCATGATTAATAGGCTAGATTTTTGTTCTTAATTTCATCATGCAGTCTGTTAAATATGGCCTTTTTGTTAAATTATTTTAATTTCCTGAGAGATCAACCTGCTATTGCATGCAGATTGTGTTATCTAACACCTCGTATTCTTATTTCTAATTTTCATATCTATTTGATTAATGGTTTACTTTGATCAGTCTTATGCACTAGGAAGACGCAAGCTGATAGTCTTTACGCCCTCTGCTAGAACTGCTTGGACCAAGGGAGCACAATGATACGATTCGGAATACAGAAGTATGTTGATGTAAAATAAGTGTATTATAAAAACTTTACTACTACCAAAAGCCATTCTGGTTTTAATTTTAATAGCAAAATAAAAGCCACAAACAGATAATGAGCCATTGGCACATGTATTTGCTAGGTATTTTTCAAAGTGAGAAAGTATTTGGGGGATTTAGTGATTAGATTTTTTTTTTTCTTCATGAATATTTATGTTTAAAGGTTTTATGGTTATGGAGCCATATGCATTGCCCCACAGTCTTTTATTCAAGATTCATTCTTATACATGCAAAAACTACTAGATGGTAAAGCCATCGCTCTACATAAGCCATGCTGCAAGGCAAGGAATTTATTGCAGCCCATCAAAATGTGAAAATCAGCTATGAAAATAAGCAGATCTTGAAGGTTTCTCAGAAGCTGCTATGGGTAGATACACTGATGGGAGTGTTCTTATTGTTGTCACGTTTATAAGCATGAACCCAAGGAAAGGCAGGGTAGGCATCAAGCTGGGCACTCCAGTTCTGCAAGCAGGAAATGCAGAAAGCTCCTGTTTGCAAGCATTTCTAATAAAAAACAATACAGAACTACCAGCATTCAGACTTTTTTTTTTTTTTTTTTTTTTTTTTAAGAGATTCTCTAGCAAGAGAAAGAACTTCAAAAATGTGTTACAGCATCGTGTAATGTCTGTTGCAATACAAGCATCTACTTGCATACCTTGGCTACTCTGGACAGGTCTAAGTCTATAATACAACATCATGCACTGCACAAGTATACAAACCTCATAATTTGCTGTAGTAGAGTCTATACAGTGTTTCCCCACACAGTCACACTGACTGCGCTCCACTTTCTCAAAGAATTTTACACATTTGGGAATGGGAGTTGCAGAGTGATACCTGATCAGGAAGTTGTTTGTTTGTTTGTTTGTTTTGATAGATTGATATAAGAGTTATAACTTTCACTCCAGGAAAAGCCTCTGCTGTATAATCTTATCCGTGTTACTACCATAAGCACCTACTAAAAGAGATGGAAATTGGTATAGAGGAACAAAATACATGCACCTAGAAAAGAGACAGGAAAGTAATACTGTTAATACTGTTTTTCCTTCTGTTTTTACTCATCAAGTAGTGCCCAACAAATGTCTGTGAAAGGAAAAGTGCTTAAAAATCTTTACATATGTTCATTTTTATTAATCTAAATATATTTCATATAAGTGAATATTTGACTTTTCTAGGTTGAATTATATATTTTTTTTATTCAAATTTTAAATGCAGTTATAAGCATTTGACTTTTCCCATCTTACCGTAATATATTAAAATTACTTTTTTAACAGAAACTTTTTCAGCTCTTTGAAAAATTTGGAAATCCATTTGCTTACTGAAAAGATTTCAAGTATTCATCTTTTTCTACAATATCCATCATGAAATGATTATTTTAGAGATGTAAGACTGAAAAAGCATTTTGTAACAAAATATCAAATAATATGAACAGAGACTGGTAACAAACACTGCTAATCCAGGTTTATACTCTCCGATATGGTGGATACTGTCTAAGCAATTCTCTTCTAACTTCCCTTTTAATTTACTTAAGCCCCTCTCACATAATCTTACACAATCTCTAACTTTTATTATTGCCAGATACATGCAAGCAGCTGCTCCAGATCATCTAGTTTTAGACAATTTCTAAATTTCTTATAAATGTCATAATAATAAGCTCAATGTTAAACTGTAAGAGCTTGAACCCCATTCCATTAGCAATTTTCTAAATGCATAGTGTGTACGTATTCCTGAGAAATAGCTGCAAATTACTGTGTGTAGGCAGAGAAACAAACGGCTGGTGTGCTGAGCTGCAAAGTTCTAGAGTGGTTAACTATGACAAGTGTGGCTAGTAACTGAAACTACTGTCTCCACAAAATCTGACTTTGAATTATATTTGATAATGTATGTTTATACTATGCATTTACTGAATTAAAAAAGCCTCACAAAACGTGATGCCCTTAAGGCAGAAACAGGTAGTGTGGAATTTTGATAGTCCCTCAATATTACTTTAGCATTTGAAGCTGGTATGCTTAAGATACACAAGCAGTATGGGACCAATACACATTTTGCGGACTAAATAAGGTTTCCACTTTTTATACAAAAAGCAAAAGGCAGGTAAAGACAGTCAGTATTCTGCCAGACATTTGACAAGTGTACTTTACTCTGTGCTGTGGGCTCTCATCATAGGTAAAAATAAATGTGCCAGAGAGATGCAGAACTGAGCTCTGACATTTGACATCTGTCCCTTCAGCTAGGCTGCAACTAGACAGCCAGGTTTCCTAATGTTTTCACAGAAAACAATTCATTCTAATAATTCAATTTAATCAAGTACAAACTACAGCTTTGTAGTTTCTGTAAAAAGCAGGTCATGTTTTTGAGATTTGAACAAAACGACAGCTTGTCAAGTCTGTTCAAATGAATTAGCAAAACTAAGTATACATCCAAAGCAACTTACAGAAATCCCCATATTCCAGATGCACCATTTCTTTCCAGTAACCATTTTCTGAGAACCCAGTCCAGGACTGCCACATGTCAGCATAGCTCATGATGGAAAGAGAAAGATATGCAACAGAAGAAAAAAAAAATCACACATTTTGCAGTGAAAACTTAAGATGCATGCTTCATTGCCCAAATAACATATATATACATACTCACATTTTTACTTTTATGTTTTGCTTGATGCAATTGCGAATTATGGTCTTATTATGCAAAGAGAATTAGAAGGTTATGAATGCATAGGATGACGTCCTTTAGAACAGGATTTGTAAAATCATTGTTCACAATATGCAATAGGATTTTTTTTCTATTGAAAGACACGGAAAAAAGTTAAATAAAGGTATCCAGGGGTTTAGAAACATTTACCGTGTCAGACTATTCAATAGAAAAGGGCTCTACTGCATTATTACTTTTTTTGCCATTGGGGAGACCACATATGCATCATATTTTTTCTCGTTAGTATTTTTCATACAAAAGGCAGTAATATAGCTTTTGAAATTTTGTAGGTATTAAAGTAAGGAATCTAATTCTAAATGTAACTCCAAAATTTCTTGAAGCTCAGATATGCACTGCATTGGGGGAATTACACATTTATTAGTTTCTGCTCATTCTTTTTTTTCGCACTGAAATTTTCTGCTTAGTTCTTTTCTGTGACTTGATCAAGCAGGGCTCTCTCTTTTTTTTTTTTTTTCTTTCTTTTAATAAAAAAGCTATTTTGGTCCACAACTCTTCATGACAATTAGCAAACTAGAGTGTGTGCCAGGAAAAGCTTACATAGTCTACTAATAAAATCTTGACAATGCAAAATCCTATGTGCTTTTGACATTTGATTTGTGTGTTGGGGGATAAGTGGTGTCCCAGTAAAACAACTGCATAGCACTTGAAGTCTTCCAAATGAAGCTCTGTAAAACACCTAAAAAGTTTGCCATCTTGTGTCTGATTACAGGTTCCAACATGCAGTTTTACATTACAAAAAGTGCGACATTGTCTTAACATGTACTGAAATGGTTTCAGTCACATCAGAGTTACAAAGATGTACCAGAAGCAAGGCAACGCAGTAGACAACAGTAGCATATCTCCCACCCTACACTTTTTCCATATGCCCTTGCCTGAAATAATGCACATCAGCAACTGTAAGTAGTGGTTATATTTCTACAAAAAAATGGTGTAACAGAATAGAACATACCTGTGTATATTATAAATTCCCCTTCATGATGGGTGCCCTTGTGACTTCCCAAGCAGCAGTCAGAGATTCCCATGTTTTCCAGGACAGGCGATGGCCAAGTGTGGGGAACATACAAGACTCCTCACTGAACACCTGCAACTGAGAAGCTATTGAGATGAGTTAAATCACTGATGTTTATCATACCTCACATAGTGACTAATGGAATGTAAATACTTTACAGAGGGTTTACACTGTTGAAGCAACTGGATAATAGAAACCACAAAATTGAGAGAGACTGAAAAGTCAAATGAGCATGAATTGTCAGTCATCACTCACATAAAATTACATATCAATACTCATTGTATACACAGGAGGGAATCACTCTGAAAGTGATAGAACCTGGATTAATAACAGAAATGGGATTGTTGGAGTGAATGTTTCTTCACGACTTGTGCCTTCAAAGACCTCTTGTATGCCTGTGAAGTAATATATCTGTGCTCAAACTGTAATTTCTACTTTTTTTTTTTTTTTTTTTTTTTTTTTTTTCACTCATTTCTAGCCAAGTAACCAAACTAAAGATCTAAAGCTCCTTGTTAGGGTCCCAATGTGAAAAGCAAGCATTCAGAAGGTCTCTTGACACCAAAATCTTTCAAGAACCATGCTCCAATGGAGTGTCACATTTGCACCCTGGAGTACATTGCCTGTGGAGTTCTGGAAATCTAACCAGACATAGCCAGGGACACAAAGATTCCATTTTGAGTGGACTGATCAATCACAGTGCCGCGAGTTAGAGGACAAACACATGAGCAGGTTACAGAGGGAAACAGCTCTGTTAGACCATTGAGGTGACAGTGACCTTCCTTCCTCTGTTTGACTTTTCTCACCTTCCTTCCTCTGTTTGACTTTTCTCAGTGCATTCCTTTCCTGAGATCACTGGAAACCTGCAGCATCTGATTTACTCTGTTGCTTAACAGATGGGCTCTGCTGGCAGTGTTCATTCTTGGCTGTTGCGCCCAAAAAAAAAAGGTAATTCTCTTCTCACCCTATATAGGTATATTTTAATTTGTCTTTCAGGTATCTCTATTACTGTTATTATATAAATAAAATTTACCAAGAGAGTTGTATTAAAAATATTTTGAAAGTTTAAAATAACAAATAGCTGTTAATCATAAATATCATACAAAAAATAGACTGTCATTTTAATTGTCTTCATTTGATTATTTGCAAGTTGAAAGAAGAGAAAGAAATTTGGTCCTTACCTCCTGCAGAGAGAAATAAAGTCAGATCTCCTTTGTCTTGAATCACTGATCAAAGCGTTTTCTAATAACACTTAAAACAAAGGTTGTTTGTTTGTTTTCATTGTTGTTGCTTTTTCTGTGGTGTTACTTTAGTAAGGATGTGGCCACCTCAGTCAGCCACTGCAACAGAACAAGTAGTGTGTGAACAGTCCTCGTGTCCCGCTCTCAGATGGATGAAGACAGTCAACGACTGGCCATGGGGTTGCACATCTTAGGTTCACAGAGGCAGGTGATCAGGCACAGAGGCCTGTGCCTGCTTCTCCTAGCTGATTTACTCTACATCTCATGTGGGATTTTTGGATTATTGTTCTGAGGTACTGAACCATCTTCACAGTCTGTACTGGGACAGTGGGTGCCTAATGTAGACAGTGCAATTTTAAGAGATTGCAATAATTGAGTTGGGGGAATTAATTAAGATGCTTCAGATTTTGCCCTGGGCCTGCCAAAAAACTCAGCTGACTTTTTAATACTGTTGCTTTTTGTTAAGGCAATAAAATACATTTTGCAATCAAACAACATAACCAGTACACTATAAAATGAAAGAAACGACTTTCAGATCCTGTTCAGTGAGGCTGGTCAAAACTTAGAATCTAGTCATAGATTTATAAACAAATGAAATAAAATCACATCTATCAATAGAAGTATTCTTATTTCCTGATAGTTATCACATCCTTTTAGAGACAAGCTATTGTCATGTCCATATTTTAGTAGAACTTACACAGTAAATTGGTAAGAAAAATATATCTAGTCCTAGATTTACATACTGCAATATTCTCCAGCATTTTTCTTTTGCTTATCTGTCTCCTCTATTTAGCTAATTTCCTGCTGAGCTTCTCTCAACTACCCAGTTCAAGTTGCAGGGAGACCAAAAGAGAATCAAATTCATCCACTTTACATGTCTCAAGGCCAAACATATGCCTGAATGGGATGCAAAATATGTTGAAAGATTGTGGTTTGTTGCTCATGACTTTTTTTTCCCCTCTTCAGATACCTGTGATGCATTTCATTAAAAGTTACTAAAATGAATGTTAAAAGATGCATATTAGAGGCATTAAGCACGCTGCTTCACTTTGAGTAAATTCTCTTAGGAACTGGGAAGCACAAAGAGCCAGCAAAAGAGCACAACTGTTTCTCTAAATGAAAGGTCACATAAATGTACAAAACCCCTCAATTTCAAAACTAAAAGATAATAATAAATAGACTAGCCATTATTCATGGAAGATTATTATAAGAAAAAGTCTTTCTTTGATTCAGCCTTCTGTTACAAATAACCTACTATTCCACACACAAGAAGATTAACAGATGTACAGGTTACATCTAGATCTTAATAATAACAGACATCTTATGTGTCACAGCCTTCAGGGAAAAAGTGCTTGTTGCCATTGTCTTTGGATCTTCTGTTACAATTAAATCTATCTTTACAGTATGTGAAAAAGTAAACCATGAGTATTACTAGCTGTTTTGGAAATTTTGTTTGTTAATTTTTCACCTGAAACTATAAATGAACATTAATGTATGTTTTGTTTTGGTCGATACAGACACAAAACCTCCAAATGGAAAGGTATTATAAACAAGGGAACTGGATATATGTCAGGAAAAAAAATAAAATAAAATCACTCAGAGATACCACACTAGCAGTGCTGAGCAGTGCAGGTCTGAGCTCTTTCCCTTCCTTGACCACTCTGCCTTACTCTGCAAGAAGCAAGTGGACAGTCACTCAGAGTAAGAAAATACTCAAACTCTTCAAAATCAGACCAGCTTAATTTCACCGAGAAGACAAGAATTAATACACACTTTCACCAACTATGCAAATATCCTGTTTTACAGTCAAAAAGGCAAAATATTTTCTGCTAGACAGTACACAAAAAGTAACAAGGAGATCAGACTTTAAAGAGGAATTAATATGAAGGCTTTCTCTTCATTTTCACTTTCCTAAAATATGTGTATTTTACAAGGACATCAGGATTTTCAAAGAACTACAAACATACTTACTGAGAAAATACAGCCAAGAAGTAGTAAGAATTATGATTTTTAGTCAATTTCTAGCAGTAATCTCCCCCCACATTCAAGCAGGTATCATCTAAAATAAAGTAATGTTGTAGAAGTTGATCAAATGAGGTGAGAAAGAGAAAATATAAATGGAAACTTTACAGAACATGTGAACACTTGAAGTAATGAAAATTTAGTAAGCATGTAGTCACCATTATATATGAAAATGTGAAGACATTCTTGAATCTTTGTCTAGAAAGAAAAGTACAATTGAAAACTGTTTCTAAGCAATGAAACATAATTTTGAATATTATGTGACACTGAGTTCTGCCCCAACGTGTTTTTAAACCCATTCCTTTTTGACAAGATAGTTCAAGAGTGTTTTTCTGTTGCTAGATGAACTATCTAGGAAAAATACCATAATGGTATGTACACATTTCACAGCCTACATTTCTCCTTTCATTTTGGAATGCCTTCTTCACACAACATGTTGCGAACAGCAGAATGAGATGAGATGACAAAATAGCTTGCAAGACTATTACAGGCTAAGAAAGATGAAGGAATGGCATCTGTCTTGTGGTTTATGCTGCTGCCAATCACTGCAGCATCTCAACATGTCCTCTGACTTCTTTTAACACAAATACTCTGTCTTGAAAGTATATATAAATTTCAATTAAAATGGAGTTTTCCTTTGTAGTGAACATACATGTAAATAGTACCAATAAACATCTGAAAAGTAAGCAGATGAAATGCATAAAGAAACCACAGAAAAAAAGTCATTTTTCAATGCTGTTATTCTCTTTCATTATTTAATTTAAATGCACTGGCTATTGGTTCAATTGATTCTGTTGGCTATTTCATGTCAGCCTGTTCTTGCATATAATAAAGACTGAAATATGTCAGTCTTGATTTCATTTTTAGCACACCTACTCTGTGGCTAAGGTGTGGCAAGAGTGTGATCAGGTGTGATCATACAAATCATCGTAATTTTGGGCTCCATTTTCTTGCTTAGAAGCATGATATTTCTTCTTTTATAATACATCTTCTCCATCTTCAAGAATTTGCCTCTCAATCAATGGATATCAATGAATCAAGCAATGAAATTCTATATTTATACTTTTGCATTTACCTTATGCTTTAAGCTAATACCTATTTTAGTGCTGTACAATTCAACAAAGAAATCATGTAGAATTCTATAAAACTTATTTTTCTTTTCAATATACCAAGGCTTCTTTATTCAAACAATGATTTTCCTCCTCATTCCCCCTCTTTCCTTTGCCTTACTCAAACATACATTAAGCCATGCAAGCAATAACAAAGATAAACAGAAAGTAAGAATGCTAAGCACATCTGAAATTCTAGATTGGTCATATGATTGCATGTGGCTTAAGACAGGTAATGGTTTTCTGTTTATCAGGAGAATGTTCCTTAGAAACTGGTGAAAATCCTAGTTTTGAATTTCATGGATTGTAAAAAAAAAATAATAAATCAAAAGTTTACAGAAGGAGAACAGAGTATTTCCTGTTGCTGTTAGACAAATGCACATTTGAATAACTGTTGCAGACATGCACAGTGTAACATTCATGGTGTTCTGGTAAATGCTGTATAGTGTCAAACTGAAAAGAAAAATTCATACAGAAGTCAGAATAAAAAGTTTCAGGTCTTGAAGAATAAAGACTCAAGCTTTTTCTAGAAAAAAAAAAATTGAGCCATTTTAAGCATCAGTAAAAACAAACAAACAAACAAAGAAAATGAAGGATTTTTGTGTTTGTTTTTATTTCTTTGTTAAAGAGAACAGGGTCAATAAATGTGTTCCATTATCATCACAAAACTAGAAAATTCTTAAACAAAGCTACACTATGAAAAAAAAAAAAGTTAAACTTGTGGCAGTTAATGCATTCTAACTAAAGTTATAAAACTGTCCTTGCTTAACAGATCTCACTTTATCTCTAGAGATTTGGCATGAATATCACATGAAAACAAACAAAACCAAAGCACTTTAGAAACTCTTGCCCAGATTTATGTTGTTTAATATATTCCATTTCCACTGTGACTTTACATTAAAGAACCAAAATGGGGTGCTTTAGTTCATATCATAACATGAAGTAGACCTTTCTTGTAGACATAGCACTAAAGTACATTTCTTCAAACACATTTTCCATTCACTTAAATTAGCTCAGGATAAGATCCCAAGTAAAATTTGAGAGAGATTTTTGCTATCTTTTTATTTTTTAAGGTGAACTCAAATATATAATGCAAAACTGTATGAGAAATACTGTTCAATCAGAGATATTTAAAAAATGTCTGTTTTTACTGAAAGTCAGAAAAACTTAGAAATCTGGAGGAAAAGAAAAAAAATCAGTGAACTGAAATACTGTGCTTCACTGTCAGTGGGCAAAGTGAAAAAAGAAAAGCATCAGATTATATCAGAAACTGTGAGGAAGTGCCTCTGGTCTAATGTTCTAGGTTTGCTAAATGCCCAGAACAAGAAAACACAAGCATACTAAATGCTTGTAAGTACTTTTATTATTATTATTTTTTTTCCAAATAATTCTGCATGGAGATCACAGGATGTATAATATATTCACATCTAATCCGATTTTAATTAATGTCTCTCTTAATTTCAGGTGGAAAACGTTGGCATTTGCAATATATTTCATGTTCACTTTATTTTAATATTGTATTTGGTAAGCATCTAGCTCATTCATTTCAAGCAGTTTTATGAAACTAAATCATCAGAATTTGTCCCAAGCATATTTTAAACTTTTGTATCTAAGTAAAATAAAGGTTATAATAAAAAATATTTTCAAATTTTTTGAAAAAAAAAAAATCTGGTATGGAAAACAATACACTTTATATCTTTTCATCATACAAAAGCATGTTTTTATAGTAGAGTTTCTAACAGAGAAATAGTAATTCCTCAAAGTAATTCACTAACAGCTGACTGCATTTTGTAAATCAATATTTTTTTTTGATTATGATATAGTCAATAATAATATGATGCTGTTTGGACATACACACGTACTTCTAGCTACTAAAACCAAACAAAACCAATCATGCCCTAGACCTTGTATTTTAAAAATGTGGAATAGCTCTGTTAGGAAATAAAGGTTATAAACAGTTTAAAATACCGTTTTCAAAAGTTATTTTTTATTAAAAAAATATAAGTATAAATAACATTACAAAGCAAAACTTGAACAAAGGCTATAGAGAAAATCACATCACTTTCTATTTGCTCTGAGTGTCTTCACCTTGTAATAAAGAATATTGGACACAATTCTAATATAACTTCATTTGAAGATAACCGCAGGCACTTTTTATCTATCTTGTTTGTGACTTCAGTCTGGTTATGGGAAATTCATTCATGTTTTACCTCAAAGCACCTGCTAATTTGGATCCAGAAAGAATATAAATTGTATAATTATTCCCTTTATAACATTTACACGCTGAATAGCAACCACAGTGTAATAGAGAGCAATGATTAGGGTTTCCATACTTTACAAGTAATTTTTTTTTCACTTCAAAATAGCAAATAGCAATTTACGTGTGAACAGTGGAAGGGTGAATAAGGCCAATGACCAGTAATAAAAGTTTTACCCAGATATATTTTTGTTAAGAAACTTGAACAGTCAAACAAGGCAACTCCTAACAATCTGCTGCTGCTGATGTTAACAGTGATTAATTGTGTAACTCAACTTTATTCTGTTTCAAATATCTGTCATGGCGTCTCAGAGCACTGGAGGGCACTTTTGGTGGGGATTTCTAAACTCTAAAAGAATTAATGAAGAAATATAAATAGCAAGCTGTCCTCTAGGAAAGCTATAGTTACTTTGAGTTGTCATGAGTTTTCTTTTGGAGACACAAATCCAATGCAACCTTATAGGTCCCTGCCTTAATCTCAGCTGTTGTGACTAATTTAAATCCTTTACCATCCATTTTAAGGAACAAAACTCTATGTAAACTACCATTTAACAGATTGCCATCATTATAGCACTACCTGTGATTTCAACCATTTGATGCAAATAAGGATATTGGTTAAACACAAGAAATGGAATTATGACCTATTCTTTGTACCTACATAGTTTATACACCTATGTAACAAATTCTGATACTTTACCATTTAATGACAAGAATCCAGCTCCTGCTGATTTTGTCAGCCACCTGCAGTCATCTGACTCAAGACACACATATACAATATAGGAAATTCACAGAAACTAAACATAATTAACTAAATAGTGCCTTTGCAGTGTTAACACATACAGAGATACTAAACAATTCAGAAATACCTACCCAAACAAATAATAAGGTAGCCTTCATTTCTTTTCAGCCAAAACCAAAATCATTATGAATGTTGGGCTTCTGTACCTTATTACAACTGGGGACTTCTTGGGAAGACAAATGTGCTCCTGTGACTTTTTTCCAGCACCTTGAAGCCACAATGCGCAGGCTTGGAAGAAGAACTCCATTATACCTCTTCTCTTGTTTGTGTCTCTGAATGCCCACCACCTCCAGCTAAAAAGCAGGGCAACTGAACACCACAGTCCACCCTAAAGCCCAGGGTCATTCACACCATGACCTCTTTCCCTCTGAAGGAAAAATATTGTCTGTGGGAGTGGAAGAACTGGTGGTCAGCATACATGAGGCCAGGATAGAGATCTAGAAACCAGGAACTCCAGAACCAGGCTCTTCACTGCAGACCTACTACTGGCAGGCATTCAGGGGAGTGGAGGAACAGTGCTTCACAACCTAACCCAGAACTTCTCTTTGAGTATGCTTTGAAAGCACAGCTGGTTCACATTGCCAGGCAATTGCTGTAGACTCATACAAAATATTCATGTATAATTTATCATTTTTGAGTGCTCATTATTTTTTCCCAGTCTTTTGATGCTAACAAATAGCCCCTTGCTTTCTACATGTTCTTGTATGTGCTGGACATTTTTTTTGCCTTTCTGCTGTGTGGATGTAAGCATGCTTGTTTTTATGCTACACACACATTCCACTTTTACCTCCATTATCTTTATGCAACACATTCTTTTCTGTTTTTCTGACTGTTAAGAAAACATGTCCACCCTCTTAGCAGTTCCCTGGAACAGTGTTTTGTTTGCTAATGAACTGAGTATGATGAGCTAGATGAATAGCCTCCTCCACTATCAGATCGTACTCTGGACCTTAATGACAGTTCCTTATCAACAGTACCAATTACCAATGAATCCCCAATTCTGTTTTTGTCTGCCCACATTTCACAACACTTAGCCTGTCGTCACAACTTCCTAACAAATGCTTTTACTGACTGCTCACTTTTTGGATACATAATCTTCTTTTCACAACAGCTTATTTCTACAGTTGTTTCATCCTCATACATGAGAATATGCTAAATATGGTCACTGCTCCTCTGCTACAACAGTGCATCTATTACTGTCCCTGTTGCCTTTGGAAGCTAGAACAGTGATCACCTCATGCAAGCTACAGCAATCAGTAAACTGAAATTAAAACTTTCAGGAAACTTTCATTATACATAAAGTAAAACTGTGATTTTGCTGCTACTGAAATATTTAATGTCATGATATATAGATATATATTGATGTTGGAACTGGGATCTCCACAATGCTACACTTTGCTTTTCTAGCCTAGCACATGGGGTCATATGTATTCCTACACTTGGGCTTGGTTGTTCTGAAGGTCCTTTGAGCATTCAGCAACTCAAAGCTTACAGGTAGAAGACTTAGAAGGAAGCAAATTTGTACACCAAAATAGGGCTATTTTGTTTACATTCATTTCAAGGGATCCTGGAACATTTACCTTAGATTATTTTTTCTCTAAACTTTCCAGGGTAGTTTTATTCATCAGTAAAACAAACAAACAAAAACCCTTCCTCCATATCCTGTGGAACAGGTATAAGGGAAGAAATTGGTTGAACTTGAGAAGGAGTTTCCATACAGTTCTGTTTATTCCATCTTGTTGTTGTTGTTCATTTGTACCAAGTAAAGTTCAAAGGCTTCTAAAAATTCTGAGGTAATATTTGTCTGAGGTGCTTTATGCATTTAATGCTGCATCTTTGCTCAAATGACTATGCCAATATAAAACATGTTTTTATCTATTTATTTATTTTTGTTTTGTTTTTTAATAAATAAAAGCTTTATGTACGCCTTTTTTTTCCACGAAAGGCAGATGGTGGGTTAATACATAAAACATACAAAACTGTCTCAGAGTGTACTTTCTGATTATGTTTAGTATGCAGGCTCTTTAAATTGTTTTTATAAAAGCCTTTAGATCTTTCTCTTCTTATCTTTTCTCCATCAACGAAAGGTACATGTAGTAAAAGACAAAACAGAAATTTAAAATCTGTGCTCTCTAGCATCTCATTTTGTTTTTAGCAGCATCACCCAGGCTCAAGTGACAAAAATCTAGATCAAATCATTAGGAGTCACTCCTGTTCTTTTTTAATTAAATATAAAACAAAGTTTTAGATTAGCAACAACAAAAATTAAAAAAAGGACATTAAAGAGAGATCACATAGAAGCATTAAGCTTCATACTTCCCATTTCAAAAATACTCCATTTATCAGCTCTTCATGTTGAATTAAATCTACATATTGGAATATGTATACACCCATTGCTTTGCAAGCATCTCTCTAGGCAGAACTCGTAATTGCAAAACACTTGGTCTATACAAGGCAGTGTTTAAGGCAGTGATGGGAGTGTGAGGGCATGTGGCAGATATCCTAGATAGAGCACAGGAATATCAGCACAGCCTGGCTGGCTGAAGCTACCATGAACTGGGCTTTGGTGAACCAAGACTCAAGTCAACATACCACAGCCTCGGAGAACATGGGACGACAGGAGATATTGCTGTGCATGCCTGCTACAGTTTGCTTCCTCACACGAGGCAGATGAGGTCCTCTTTAGACACCTGGAAGGAACCCTGCATGCCTCCAACCTCATCTACTCTGTGATAGATGGGGACTCATACTGGAATGAAATGAAAAGACTATTTCACTCAAGGTCACAGACAGACTAAGGGACAAGAAAATCAAGGACTAAAAAAGCTCTCATCAAAAACGTGCTTGCAGGTTACATTCTTGTGAAGTTTTACTCTCTTCCCCTTAGGAATAAGTGGGATTAATCAGCCAAGCACTTTGTTCTTCCCTAGCATGCATAATTAGAATAGAAAGAAAAGAGAACACCAAAGGTATTCTGTGATCTAGAGACTGGGAAAAACAAAATAAAACAAAACAAAACAAACAAAAAAACTTGATAGGTATGGTGGCTATGCAAACAGCTGACAAATCAATAACATGCTCTCCATTAACATATGTTCCCAGAATCGAAAGATGTGGTGAAAGATGAAAGATGTGGTGAAGAAAGTGGTTTCATGTAAAATTGTACACAATTCATGTAATTCATGGTTGGCTTTTTGAGCGGGGTAGGGGTGGGGCATACAGGTAGGGTTCTATCTCTTTTAGGTACTCAGGCAATCATCACTGCAAAAGTTTAATAGCTTTCAGATCATGTTTTGCCACTCTTTACATTGTCATACCACATAATTCAAATCTGACCTTTAAGTTGAGCCTACAAACCCACTCAAGCCATAGTTCCAAATAAATGCATTATCCTCAGAGGTTGAGTCAATACAAAAACAGAAGACAAAAGTATTGCTTAGAGGAGGGAGCTACTCTGGAAAGAAATATTTTAAATATGAATGTCTCTTTCTAGGGAAAGCTAGAATCAATTCTTACTGAAAGGAAAAAAAGAAAAAAAAACACCTCATGAGTCCACAGTTACCAGAAATAATTCCTATAAACTGATACAATTGCATCGTATATGGCAAATAAATAAATAAATAAATAAATAAATAAATAAATAAAAGCAGGGCAAAACATTATCTACCCATCAGACCTACAGGATGACAAATATACATTCCACAAGTGAGATGCCTCTCAGCTGAAATCTGACTGCTTGAGCAGAACATTCAGAATGTTTTACCAGTAGGACTGCAGCTGAATAGCAACATCCACACATACCATCCACACAACCTGGACAATTATGAATGCTGTTTTCCCTAACCTAGCACATTTCTTCAGTTCTGCCCCTGTGGAACACCTTTATATGCAGTTGAAATTATGTTTTTCTTCATATCAATGTAAACAAATATCAACCTCTCAACTTATATCTCTGTTCCAGAAATAGCAGTGCAAAGTTCAGTACTCACAAATGCATTGGTCTGCTCTGTCTCTTCTCTTTGCTTTCTTTCAATGTCTGGGATAACCTACTGACATGTTACTCAGGCCACCAGTGCCTACCAAAGAATTCAGGCATTTAAGTATGAAATAGAACTTCTGAAGCATGATGCCTGTTTGTAATCCAATACAATAAGCATCTTGGGTTTTCCCACTAAAATTACTTGAATATCTATGGTTGTGTTTCTACCATGAAGTTCTTGAGTGACCTGAGCAATAGCCAGCTAACAAAAGCCAATGCAGGCACTCCTCTTCCTGCTTGTGCAGGCCTGGTCTAGCATGCAGACTCTGAAGGAGGCACTGGTTTGAGAGCCACAGAAAATGTTACATGCTTCAGTGGATGCAAACTTGCATTTCACACTTTAAGGTCACGCTTCTCCCAGAAAGATAAAATCTTACTCAATTCTGTTTTGGACAGGATACCTGTATAAAAATGAAGGTCACTGTATGCATGTCAAGTATGCATAACCACAGGAGCTCTCTTCTGCTTTTCAGTACCATTTTTCCATTTCCATGTTCAGTGTGTTTCTGGTTATTAGGGTCAACTGGACAGAATAAAAATATTCAACAATGTGTAGCAATAGGCCATTCTAACCAATACTTGATTTTTTGATTACATTCATGCTGAAGTCCATGTTCCAACTGTATTAACACAAAATAATACCATAATTAATAGTTAATAAGAACAGAGGTATAATTTTAACAAGATTTGCCTATTTGAAGAACTATTTCAATGCTGACTTCATATTTATTGAACTAAAAGCTTTTTTCTTTTTTTTTTTCCTTTATGTGTTATTCATAAGATCCCCTTTTGCTTTTTCAGTTTAAATAAAGAACTGTGATTATCTGTAAAACTGATTGCTTAAAGTAATTAATCATTTTCCTTATGAAATTTCCTGGGCAAATTAAGGATCTTATAATTGAAGGGTTTTCTCTTGTGTAAATGGAACATGCTGAGAGCGTAGACTGAGAAATAAATTTACTGCCCAGACCCCTAAAGCTGTTTTTTTTTTTTTTTTTTTTTTTTTGTGTGTGTGTGTTTTACTAGAATTAATGGCTGTCCGACAATACTGCAATATTGTTTTTAAATCATAGAAGTATATTGATATCTTCTTAATAACAATACTTTTCTCAAAATAAAATGTTTAGCCAATTTTTTAAAAATTAATAACCTTACTCTTGCCATGAGAGTTTATATTCTGCATGCAAGCTGACCATAAACATGAAGGAAAAACTAATGCTTGCTTATAGGCATTTTAGCAAACCTAATCTGCAATTGAAGTGGCTTTCTCAGAGTTGCACCAATCTATGTAACACAGGCTGGAACCACAACCAAAACTCCAGATAATAAATAGTCCACTAAACCAAAAGACTCACAGTTTTCTCCAAGATCAAAGCCAGTAGCGTGCAATATTGGATAACAATGTGGAAGGAAAGTAAGCCATTAAAAAGCCTTGACATTAAAGAGATGGTGTATATATATGCATGTATATGCATGCACTCTAGCATGATAAATACAAAAAAAAAAAAAAAAAAGGAAATATTGACATGGTTAAAATGAATAGAAGACTGAAACTTATTTGCTCCTTGAACTCATGAAGAAACAAAATTCTCTATGGGAACCTTATTGAACTTACTGACGAACAGTAGTGAGAAACAGAAGACATTGAAAAACATGGAAATGGATGAGAAGGTTTTGAAAACAATGTGAAGAAGTCAGAAGAAGGTGAGTAAACAGGAAGATGGGGTAGTCAGTTTATTCAATCCCCACTGGAAAAAATGCTTGTAATGGAAGGCATGGATTCAAACCCTAGGGGACAGAAAAAGATTATAAATTTAATGAGAATTTAACAGGAGTACAATTGTAATACGAGATTGTTTGTACTGATCTTTAATACTAATTCAGCTCTATTGTAAGTGGAAAAAAAATCTCATTTTCTTATATTTGCTTATTGGTGTGTTGACTGTGGCTCAGTTCATTTTCTCTGTGTGAATGCACTGTTTAGTTCTTATTTATAACATCATCAAAAAGCAATAGCGTGGTCATGAAACTGTATCTAACAGGTTCATGAGAAAAAACTTACATTAACAGTATTACTGATTTAGATTTTGAAGCCAAGGACTCAATTCCTGCCAAACTACCCTACAGACAACATGAGTGAAATAGTTTCAGAAATTCACAGTGAACTCTAGGATAATGCTATAACCAGCCCATTACCAAGAACACAAATATTTGCATCCTTTGCCTATGTGTGTTTCCCCTATTCTGACAAGTAACAGCACGGTCTCCAAAAGGCAGAAGAAACTACAACTATTAATTCCTGCACAGGCCACCATAATCTATGTCTTCCCTGGAAGGAGGTCCTTTGTCCACATTGTGTAACAACTCAATATATAATCTAATATTTTGGCTTTGTGCAGGAAACATTGGGACCGAAAATCACTCTCAGCCCTTGATCAGGGCTAGATGCAGAAACACCAAAATATTGAAATAATATAAATCTCCCTTTCCTATAGTGCTGAGTAAAAATAAGGGTCATACAGGTTTTACAATCAGAGTAAAATAATTGAGCTTCCTTAATTCACAAATACTTTAATGAGGCCAGGATTTTTATTATTATTATTTTTTAACTTATCTGACAGTACATACATTGTTTAGTCTATACCATGGTCTCAATTTTTAGGCTATGGACTACAGAAATCATGTAAAGACAGCCAAGCTAGGACTGAAGGAATTAAGCTGGTAACCAATTTCACCATATCATAGCTATCTTGCTGGTGCAATATGCTCCTGCTATCAGAAGACCTAATTAAGTTAGGAAAAGCATAACGTTAATGAACCTGTACCTCTCTACAATTTGAGAGAGCTTGAGAAGTACTTCCTACATTAACAAAGTTGACAAAAATAGCTGTGACATCTTGCTCTCTTCAGAGAGTAGAAAAAGGAAACAAACAAAAGAAAACAAACAACAACAACAACAACAAAACCAACTGTAGCTTAAATTTCAGCTTAGTTCCTCAGCAACCCTAAGTCAGGGTTCTCTTCAGTCACAACTTTATGTTTGAATTTTCCTACTGGCATCATTACACAGTTCCTGAACTGAAAAGAGCCTCAGGTTCCCCAGTCAGCAAAGAAAAGTTACACTGAATCAGTACCTGTGTCTACCTAATCCCAGTATGTATTCTGAAAATAGGACTACAAACATACTTTTAAAATATTATATTTGAGTCATTTTCTTACAGTGAGAGGTACGGAGACAGACAAGACAGACAATTAGGAAATGCATTTGATGATCTGGGTCTTCAGGGAAGATTTCTCAAAAAAAACTTAAAACAGCTAGTGAAAATTTTGAAAGTGCTAAAGGGATTTACTTCCATTGCACACAGTTTTCAAAGCTTTATTTCTTTAGATAAAATATTGAAGGCATATTAGACATCTAATTTATTTTAATTGCAATGAGAATTGCACCCCTACTGGTATTTGGGTCTTGTGCATATTTGTCTCAGTTCCCCCACTACAAAACAAGAATAATATGTCTTGATTTTATATGAATTTTGAGTTTTAATTATTGGTGGGCTGCTCAGCTAAAGACACGTAAGTATATGAGTATTATATCTAAATAATGCATAAATGTAAAAGTTAAAAAGGAATAAACTGTTAAAGCATTAGGACTAACATATTACCATATATTTTTATTTTTTTAAAATTGATAAATCAAATGAGAAAAGACCAGTTTTTTATTATTTTTTTTTTTTTTACTATTAAAGCAAAAGCTACACAAGAAAAAAGGACAGTTACCTTAACACAGACTCAGCATTTTAACATGTACTCTTTTGTTCTGTTTGCATAATAAAGATAAATTTCTGTAATTTAAATGGAGAAATAAGAAGGTACTATTTACATTACGCTGTTTTTTTTTTTATTATTATTATCCTTAGGGAGTTAAGTCCTTTTTCATACTATAAGCATCAAAAAAAATCTCTGTGAAGTGTGCAGCAGTACACAAGGTTGCATGCCCAAACTTGTAAAATGTCACTGTATTGTTTTTCCTGGAATCTTATAATTAATTCATCATCAGAATAGCTCTGGGTCCTTATTCTGATCCATTTTCGAAAACAGTGTTACCAGGAAATTATGTTCTGTGCCTCCATTTGCTTATAGAGCATCACTGCTGAATTTACAACAAGCAAACTAGTTAAAGGAAAGCCTTTGGGGGGATGTAGTAAATTAAAAATGAAAACACAATGAGAGGAATATGGAATTTACAACCAGAAAAAATCTCATAAAGGAGTACATTTCAAGATTTATATAAATCAAATACAGCTTCTGTAAATACTTACAGCATAATGAATAAATGATTGCTGAATTCAAAGACTAGCATGTTACTATATCCTGCATGACTGCTCCATCCTGTTAAAATGGGAGGCTCTTATGCAGTAAATGTGAGGATTTTGTTTGTTACTGCAATAAAATATCATGAAAAGTCAGAAGGACACTTACCTTCAGTTACTGAAAAATATTCTCTCCAAATACTTCAGTGGCTTGGATTCTGACGTGCATTATATTTTAGTTCAAATTACTGATAACTCCTTGATGGCTAATTTCAGTGAAGCTGTGTTAATTTACACTGGGGAAAAATAAGTCTCCAAAACGAATTCAATATTATGAGGAAAGTGTATATGAGTAAAAAGAAGTCAATAGGATTTCACCAGATGTAAAATATGTCCCTGTCTTTCAATAATATTAGAAAGGCTATTTTAGCAATCTTGTTAAAATGGCAAAATTCAACACTCTGGATATTATTTTAGACTTCCAGTAGTAAAATTTCTATTTGGAAAGAAGCAACATAGTGAGGAAAAATAACTTAAATAACTAGAAAAAATGCAATTTACTCCTGTAGTGTATTGCATCAATTTGATTCTACCCAACATTTGCCCTGCTGCTAGTCTCTAAACGAAGACTAGGTTCTTGCTTCCACTTCCACAGTACTCTTGTAAAACTTGAGTTGTAGTTGTAGTCAGGACTTCAGCGAAGTTACCATAGTAGGTTGATCAGCTGGAGGACTGTCAGTGCTTCAAAGACATCATGGATAAAAAGAATATAACTGCTATGAGGAGCAGATCACAACAGAGCAGGAGAAGCTCACCAGTTACATATGATTTAAACATTTGGATTTATATTTCTCTTTTGTGTTGTACAAATGTCTCTGAAGTGTACTTCCTACAATTTTCCTCTCCTCCCTTCCACATGTCTTGTGACTTCAACTGCACAGTGTGCTTCCCATTCTTTCCTTGCTCTGCTGAACTTAAGAAGCAACAGGAGAAAACCCTGTTGAGACTAAGGAAAATTGAAAGAATATCAGTATTCGCTTGAATCTTCTCTCAGATTTTCAGTTATGAATAAAAGGAATTATCTGTGAAGCTTATTCAGGTGACAGCCAGCTACCATCAGCCTCTGACTCAACACCCTCATATATGCTTTAAGAACTCTGATGGAAAAGATAAACAGAAGCTTAGGACCAGAAGCAGCATGTTGTAAAAGCAGTGATGGTCAGTGTATTGCAGGAGAGCTACTTACAAAAGCAAGATGAGTCTTGAGATCGTAACATAACACCTCCAAGCTTTTCACGGGAAAGTTGCTGCTACCATAAGCCACTTTGCGATTCCCAGTTGGCCAAAGTCAAACTGCTGTAATTTTTCTACATCACTTGTACTGTATTTCTGGTCACTTCATTCTTCTCAATGGCAGTTTGTCCACCTAATTCATAAGGTATAAGCAAAGTAAAGGTGCACTCCCACACTGGAAAGACAAATTGAAATAAAGATAGTTACAGCCATCCATCACTCTAGATCCCAACAAAAAACTCAAGAGCCTCAAAGGTTGCTCTGTCAGCCTCTGAAATGTTATGTGATTTTTAAAAATTTTATTTATTTTTTACCATTTTCTAGAAGAAATAAATACAGTGTACCCCAGCTATATTTATTTTCCTTAATTTGGTTTTTATCAGTGACAAAAAAGGCAAATCTTTGATCATGTCCAGCTACTCCTAAAATCATGGAAAATTCCATTCAGTGGGATGATTCAAGACATCCTTAACAAATCAGTGTATCAAATTATTATTCAAAACCAAGAAAACAAATTATGTTAGGAAGCTGCATCCAGTCCTAAATGGATGGATTTAAGATACTATTCTTGGTAAGTTCCATGGGCAAAATTGTGCCTTGTTTCTCACAGTTTCTGTATGGAGCCTCTCAGGCTTCTGGTTGTTCCCTTCACTGAGATTTGGCCCATGCATGGAGGACAATGACAAAGGCAAAGCATGTTTCTGGCAAAGGAAATGTTTTTTGACAGTTGCTGACTTAAAGGCAACTGTGATGTCTGATTTATGACCTTTATCATCATATTTTATTTGGACACTTCTTCTGTCAGTTGAGGGCTTTTTTCTTCTTCTTTTACTCTCCTCTTCACAGTACCTCCACATCTGACCTTACAGTGACTTTGTGCAGTCTTGGACGGTCTTCTGACAGACCATCAAACATTAGCTGTTTCACACCAAACTGACAGAACAACCTAACAAAGCACAAAGATCTTTTGGACTGTTTTATTTCGAGGGTACAAACTAATGAAACTAGAAATTAGTTACATCAGCTACTCTTCCAGGGCCAAGTTATGTGGTGTTTGCTAAATTTGTTCTGCCTTGATGCTACAAGACTTTTGAGATGTTGTGGAATGATCCAAACAATGTGGACATGGCAAAGCAAGTGTTCCTGAAAAAAGACAGGATTTAATACAGTTAATTGGAAAGATTTCAATAGATTCTCTCTCTCATCACACAAATAAGTACTTGAAATAATGTCATAGCTCAGTCACTTATTACTGATTTGATGAAGGAATTTTTGGACTATGCTAAGAAGTCACGTTAGGTTATCAGAATGGTTCTTTCAGAACTGTAAATATAGAGGTTTCTTCAACTTGAACGAATTCCTGAGTGTGAGAAAATGTTAGTAGAGACAATCCTCTTCCAGGTACTGTACTGTTAAAGGTGATAACTCATTTGGAGACTGATGCCAGAAGAACTCTCTGCCAAATTTATTTTGAATTCCACAGCAACACAGCATAGTCTATAAGAAAATTAACACAAACAAATAGCATCCTTAAGGAAAACACAAACAAATAGCAGCCTTGATGGATATTTCATATTTAAGTGTAAAATGCTAGTCAATTTTCCACCATGTCGATAAAGTATCTTAAATAATATATCAGATTTTTCTTGTTGTTGTTGCATTCTTTATTACAGGGATTGAGTGGCCTTGTAATTTTAATTACTAAGCAGACAAACTAGAAAACATATTGAACAGATAATTAATTTTTTAAACAATAAAAAATACAATTTGATTGCATAAATACTTCTACACTGCAACTTATGCATCTTAAAATGTGTGTATTTGAGGTTGCAGAATTACAGTTTTCATGATGAAGGAATTAGTACCAAGGAAAGAAAGGAAAACCAAGAGCAAGTTTTTGTGAGACAAGATTTTTGGAAGAATAGTGTAGCTATCCAACTGCCTATTAGTATGCACATATACATGAAATAACAGTAGTCATTTACTCTGTGAATTTCTCAGATTCTAACTTGCTTGAAAAATGTCAAAATGATAAGTATATTGTATATCAAGATATTCACTATTTGACAATATATGAAATTTCTATCAATGTAAGCCACTGTTAGTTTAGGAATAAGATTATCTCATAAAACTATAAAAGAATGTCTTGTTTTTTACATTTTTGAATATATTCAGAAATTTTTCATTTTGTTTTTACAAACAAATTTTCTATGCCACTAAGTTGTACTAGATATCATTTGAAATACACTTTCTAATACTGAAATTCCTTATTCTAATACAATAATACAATTTATTAAATGTTAGAATGCTGCACATATGCACAAATAACTAATTGTACTGTCATGAAAAATGACTGGAAAAATCAATTACATGAACATCAAGAAATGAAAAAACCAACCAACCAACCAACTAACCATGTTCTTCCTTTGTTCTGACTAGTACAGGCTCTTCAATCTTCCTTTACCTAGGACTTTCACATAATCAAGAGCCACAAAACATACATATCTCAGAGAATAAAAAACTTTGAAAGCAGTTTATGGTTGAACTCGAGCATAGATCTGAATCCATCCTGCTACTGCATATGTAATGGGGCTGATGACTTGGGTCACAGCACTGACAACAGCAGTGCGTGGTCTCTAGCTCTTATCAGTGCCTTCCAGGCAGCGCAGCCCTACTTCTGATCATATAATATAAAGCTAGCTCAACAACTGCACTTCAACTGCTTGAAACTGTACATAGCTCAATCTTATTTGAGGAATTTTACGTTTTCTGCTCCATAGGAGCAAGTTGCAGTACAGACACCATCTCAACACTAATTCTATAACATCAAGAGCCTATTATAGACCACAGGATATACGTTTCTTTCTCCTATCCTAATAGCTATTCTTCCTGCAGCCACTTCTGGTTCTACCTGACAGCTGACTCAGGAATACACATTATTTTCCAATGGCAAAGTATGTATTCTTTCACACATTAAAAACTGTTTTTCTTGTAGATTTCAGTACCTGTTGCTATAACATTAAGTGGATTGTGCCTGAAAACTATTCAGCTCCTGCAGCAATGAGTTGAAGCTAATGCACTTTTTTTTTTTTTTTTTTTTTTTGAGGACACAATGCCACTCTATCCATCATCAGCTATTGGATCTAACTGGATCTAAGGAAAAGAACAGAGAGAGAAATAGAAAAAGAAAACAAAAAATAGAACACATCTTTGAGGTACTAACTTTTTTTTTTTCTTTCCATGACCTTTTGCTATTGTATTTGACGGGCCTGAAAGCACAATTCTCTCACTCACTACATAAAGTCCAGCCTAAGATGATATGGTATGATAATGGAGAATTTTATATTGTGCTGCTAAGTCTATTCTACATTTTAGGGAAATGTGTGAGCAAACATTTAATTTTAAGCAGGGCAGGATATTCTTGTAAGTCTGTACATGTTAAAAGAGGGTATGTTGGAAAAGAGCAATTCTTTGTACAGAATTGCTGTGAATTTCCAGTATGACCCTGTGACCCTAACATTTTTCAGGTATACAAACAAAACACTATTCTGTAAGAACACAGTGCTACATCTCTATACAGCACTGATGAGAAAGCTCCTGTGTAGATTTCTGTTGTCAGCACTTAAGAAACAGCAAAAGAAAATTGAAGAGGTTTCAGAAACATGCTTCAGGAGTGATCTAAACTCTGAAAATCATATTAGCCCTCAAGTTAAGAGGATACCAGCTCTTTAAATCCCTCAGATTTCAATTTGGTGTAAACTCTAGCTCTAGTATTAGATAATTCAAATTTAAATTAGATGCATTTTAAGGTAAGAATTTTAAACACTGAAGGAAAATTATCTAAAAAACAACATAAGAGATCATTGCATATAATAATTTATATGAAAACTTAAGGTTAACAGTATCTTTTGTTCTTTAAAAAAAATCCTATTAAAACACACTGCTAAATTATTTTTACACATCTAGCACTGACATGTTTAGAAATACCGTAAGTTCAGACCCCAAGATGGCTTGGAGTGTTTTCACTCAATATCTAGCTCTGATGCAGGAAGCAATAACAATATGTTGAGCACAAAGTTCCCTGTTCAGTTAAGTATATGTTTATACGCACAGAATTGGGAAGCTAGGAAATGGAGCCAGGAAAAACTTAAGCCAGCTAATAAAACATGGCACAAAGGGCTAGTTTCAAAAGCTTTTATTTTCTGACCTGAAAGCAATAACAGTTGTGAAATCTTAAGTCCTTAGTTTTAAGGCATTTCTGGGACTTCGTTCTTCACAAAGAAAAAAAAAAAATACAAACCAAAATACAAACATTCACTTGGGATGAGGGATTGGTTAAAATTGAGACATGTAAGAAACAGGAATATACATGAACAATACATTAAAGGAAGCTCAAAATATGAATGCCACCTACACTTTTTTTCTACCAGTAATCTGTATTTATAATGATTTTTTTAAAACATATTTTATAACTGAGTCACTTAAATAGAGAAAATTCTACACACAGGTTTCTCAGGCTCATTTTGCCTCAGTGATCTACACTACCACACTGCACATTGGGTTTTTCACCAGGATAATATTTCCAAGGTTAAAAAAAAAAAAAAAAAAAAAAAGACACTTATTAAGGTTTAACTTCCTAAAATGATGTTAGCCCACTGTGACCTGGTTGTGGCTGCAGGATGGATTGACTCACCATGCCTTCCAGTGCTGCCAAACAAGCCCTCTAGTACTTCCAGATCCGTGCTCTCAGCAGCGAAGCATAGACGCCATCTGCATCTACCTCAGGTATAACTAACTGTATGTTAACTTCTAAGGGAAAAAAAAACACTTTACAAAAACAATTCAAAAATAGTCTTTAAAAAACTGTCATTATTTCAGTAAAATACCTCAGTAGAGTAAGAGGGAAAAACAAACAAGCAAACAAAAGGTATTTTATATACGCTAAAATTCCCATTTAAATTTAGTAGTGGTTTAAGTAACTGAGTAACTTTGGTAAAATTTTTCTACCTAGATGTTAATACATCTGAAATACATATTTTAAAAATCCATGGTAAACTACCTGTTAGATTAAGTAAATATTATACATAGTTGTAAAGGACTTATAGTTTCCCTGAGATTTGACACACCATAGGAAAACAAAAACATTATTGATGTGAATGCTATGACATCCTCAAATTTAGTAATATTGTAAAAACAACAGATGTTTACAATAAAATTGATAAAAAAATATAAGTTGTCTTTATAAATTGATATTTTCTCTTAGTCAGATACTGCATTTCCAGTTGATTACAACTAATAATCAATATCATTCTAACAAATTAATGATTTCTTTGCTTCTGTAAGTACAAGTATTTTCTTCTTGAGTAATGTCACTTTTTCTCCAAGTATACTGCTATTTTGTGACAAATCACTGGTGAGAAGCTTGAAGCATCTTATATAATGCAAAAAACATGTAGTTTTAGAAAATATCACCAGAAAAGTTCTTGGTTTCTAGTCTACACATTAAAAAAAAAAAAAAATCTTTATTGAAAATGTTCTATTATAGATACTCATTTTGAATTTTATCTATTTACATTATATATCTGCTGCAATGAAAAGGATAAACAATGTGGTGTATGTATCATATATGTTTAAATAAGCCTGTCAGAAAAAACATTCAGAATTTCATACATTGGGATGAGACCATTTGGTTTATCATAAAACGTTTACTGACAAACTACCTCTTAATTTTTAACCCCAACAGTAATTAGGCTAATGTCAACACTAACAAGATCTAAAATTTTTTTCTTTAGCACTTTTCAGAATTCAGAGAAGTAAGCCACATCATTAAAACTGGAGACCAAAAGTAAACGCTTAGCAACCATTACTGAAACATGTTGAAGCTTCCCATTAACCATAAATTGTGTAACATCTGGAGTCTATTTTGATCTGTCAAAACCACACTTGTTTTTACCATGGTTCACACAGTTATGTGAATACCAGACTTCTGAACAGATACTTTTGGCTGTGCTTGCAAATTTTAGATGACTGAATCAGAAGGATACTTACATGTTAGCATTTTTCACTACAACATACAGACCTTTATTGTTCAAAAGTTTAGGGGCTTCACACTTACAAGAAAGATGTGACGTGGAATTATGCATTATCAGTTACTGGATAAATGCATGCACAATATCCGCATGTGAATGCTAACTTTGAGAGAAATTGGTATTGAAGATTGGATTGTACCATGGAAACTCATGCTTTTGTCCCATAGTACTCAAGCACACAAAGCAGTTCTCAAATATAGCTGCATAAGCTCAGGACATTAAGCTTTTCAAGTTTGTAAGCTTAACTCCTGAATTACCTGCACTGTAATTGCCAGCAGTATAAGATATATATCATTCCTTACTAACCTGTATGTATTGCTTGTATTCCAAGTAGTACAGTATCCCTACAGGTTGCCCTATACAGATGTAAGAGAAACTGAAGAAAACACTCATTCACATGTTAGGACACTAGCATAAGCCTTGAGAGGTATGATTTTGAGTCTTTGATTGCACATGTTCAACGTGTGATTTTCAATGAATTACTACATTGCTAAATTTTTTAAATCTACTAAAACCAAATATTCTACCATTCTGTAAAGCAGCTAGTTTTGCCGCAATAGTAATAAATGAAATCAGGGTTCATGCAGCAAGCATACATAGATGGCAAATAATAGGATAATTTTGGGACAGAGAGAGTGACACTCAATGAGCTCAATCTTTTCCTCATGCAGAAGACAACCAATGTAAGACCGGTGAGAACACTGATATATTCATTTGATCTTGACATTCTTAATGCTTTCCGCTCTTACCAGTCTCTGTCTTAGGAGGTTGTTCATATGAACTTTTTGGTTTTGTTGCTCATATAAACCTCCCCAAACACATCAGCACCATCTTAATCTTCTGCACTGCCCATGTGCTCTCTGCCTTAGCTCGCTTGGACTCATGAGCTGACTGTGTCTCCAGGATTACCCTAAGAAGCAATGTTCTGCTGCTGTTCCAGTGCACAATGTTGGGACAGTGATGGGGTCAGAGCTCTTGTGGAAGGCAAATCTACTACAGTGGATTGATCTGGGGGAAAACCACTCAACTCAGGGGGTTTGGATCAAACCAGGATTGAAGTGGTTTATCTATTTGTTATGATTGGATAATTAACTGGCAATCACTGAACTAAACACCAAGATCAGTACCAAGAATACAACAGATAAACCATAATACTAGGTGCTTAAAATACCAGTGAGCACACACAAAAAAAGTCTAGCATACTTCTATGAACTCAAAACACTAGTCAGAATGTTTTTTTGCACATTGTAGACACATTCAGACAGTAATGTGTGCAACCTCCTCTCTCATAAGCAGTGAGGGTTACAAGCCTATCCTCACCTCTTCTGGGGGTGCTTCTTCCCCTATCTACATATCCTGCCTGTTGGGGGTGTGAGTGTTCCTGCTTTTTGTGTACTTATGCTGCTTCCAGAAGTCCACTAACGGTATGCTCCTGAGAGTGCATCCCAAGAGTTCCCATACACACACACAGCTGATATGTTCCCCAATTATTTCTTGCTGTGCTGTCAGTCTGCAAGCTGGGTGCTGGCTAATCCTGGCATCTGGTGGGGTGGCTGCTCTCAGGTCTAGGCAGACGTGGGACTGCCCATAGGGTGACTCCAGGCAGGGTCAAACACAACTCAGCTGCTAGTCTATTGCTGTTTTGCCTCTCGAGAGTTTCTCCTCCCATTATCACAAATCTTCATGCTTCTTTTGAAGCTCTCTCCTGATTTTAAGACTCTCTTGGTAACCCCTAGTTACTGATTAATTTGGCTGGTGGTCATCATGCACAAACTTTGTCATTGTTATTCTCCTCATAGAGTCACCAGTTGTAGGGTAAATGCTCTCAGAGCAGTTTGGGGTCTTCTATTCACATGAAGTAGTTACACTCATGTTTGTCTCAAATCAGCTCCTTTAATACAGGCCACGTTACTGAGAAGGCCTCCTCACAGAGGTCCAATGCAAGTTTCCAATAGAAAAAGTATGGATTTGTAAAGAAGGCATTCAGAAATCAAAAACGCTGCACAGAGGGCATGGTGTGAGATTGCTGTAGGAAATCCAATTAAAGAACAGAAACTGCAAAACTTCTGACAGCTAGGTCATATTTCACATCTTTTGGGGAAAAAAAAAAAAAAAAAAAAAAAAAAAGCCTAGGTAGAAAGAATTTATACTTTACCAGGTCTTTGTATCTTGAGATTATATTAATTGTTATATTAAAACTAGCACCCTAAAATTGAATTGTCTTAGAGAACCTCTTCTGCTACTCTTGAAACACTAGTTAAACTGAGTTCTGGTCTACTACAACTCGGGTTAGCACATTAGCATCCTTTCTATTTGTCTGACTGTATGTCAGATTTTTTTATGGATGAATAACAAATATGATTTTACCAAATCAAAAAGACATTATATATATATATATATAATCTGCCCTCTAAACTGGGTTTAGATCATGACATGAAGGATCAATATTCTTTGTTTTCCTGATGATTCAATTTCTACATAATGTATGAGTCACTGAAGATGTTCTATTAAGTTTTTATTAAGTAAGTGCCTCAAGGCTGAGAATACAGATCAGATCTTTGGAGGTTTTGGTAACCATGTTCATGATACAAATATAGTTTAATATAGCTCATTTTAATTGATATATTTTCTCTCTAATTATTCCCTCCAGTCATAGGACAGGCAGTTTCATCTCAGATAGTGTCACACACTGGTATTAAAATGAAGTATTTTGCTAACTACATAAATTAATTAGTAGCAACACAGGCTACAGCCAAGCTGAAGTAAATGGCATTAGGTATAATTAAGAGTAAACAAAGCTTGTCTCTAAATTCTATGAGGCTATGTACAGTTGGATTACAGCAACTCTATTGGGCAGTAACCTATTTGCCTAGTAATTGTGACTCACACAAGCAATATACCTACACTGATTAATTTTAGTTACAGACCCTGTGGTAGCTTAATTAAATGATCCATTCTAAATAATGACAGCCTTTTAAAAGTAGCCCTGCAGGAGCTGAACTGTTGCCTCAAAAGGCATGAGCCAAACAGAATATAATGAAGGCAAGACATAGAAAATCCTTTTGACAACATATTTATGCAAAACTCATTTCACTTTTTAAAATATGATCCTATTGAGTTATTGTATACTATTGCTATTGACTATATTGTTTACTAATACACTGTACTTTGCAGCAAAACAACTACTGAAAAATAAAATTCAAATAAAATACACTTGGGATTCCGCAGTAAAACACAAAAAGATGTAGTATTGCAATATATAGCTAAATAACGTAGTTTATAACTGGTGAATTCATAAATGAACTAGCTTTAATCAAGTTACCAAACTCATCTCACCACCAGCCTATGCATCTTCTTTGCAAGGTCACTGCAAATTATTAATTCCTATCAGCCTATAAACAATGTGAACACTCATGCCTATGAACTGTACTACAGCTTCCTTTTCTAGTTTTTGGCCCTCTGTACTCTGAAACTGTGAAAGGGACACTTACTTTGTAAGTAAGATTTGAAAACTATTTTCAAAATATTTCCTCAAAATCACACACAAATACCTTGCTAACTCTGCTAAAAATGAATTCAAATGCTACACAATACATTAATCAACAATGCCAATCACTCCACTGCTTGAGACAAAGTATTTTCTAGTAGGGTGTTTAGATAATAGGAAACAAAAATAAAGCAAAAAATTCTGATCCCTGATCTGAGACCATATTTGAAAAACAAACAAACAAAAAATAATCAAAAGAAGGATCAAGTTCTATAAATTATTCCTTAGTGTCAAATAAATAAAATTTAAAATATATATAATATTGGAAAAAAAATAGAAAAGAATAAACGCATCTTTTTATGCAAAGATGAATTAAGGTGAATGAATTAGTGGTCAATAATGGAAGCACACTGTCTCCAGAACATATATGAAAGAAAACAAATAGTTTTTTTTTGTTGTTGTTTTTTTTTTTAAAAAAAAAATCTCTAGTCTATGAGGGTGATAACAAGGATAACAGAAAGTCCAAAGGAGCCCTTCACACTACATAAAACATTTAAATAGGTTCCTGGAAATTAGGTTCTGTTGCTGTCACATCCCCTGATCATTACAAAAAGTATTTTCCAGATGAATTCTCTACTATGAGAAGTGATGCTACTATGAGAAGTGATGATGAGACCAGGCCTGCTGAGTATTATTGAAGTCTCATACAGCCCCCACCTGAACATTCAAGTGCAGGCAAAAATTTGGGCTTATTCCTCCAGAATCGTGAAGTGACTGTGATATAATAGGGGGATAGACTAGATGTAGAGGCAAGGGCATGTACTTCATGCCTTCCATACTTCATCCATATATAGCTTGATTCTTATGATTTATGTGGGTGAAGTAAATTTCACCTTTATTCAATAAAATTCATATTCAATTTGAAAATCTTGTCTCTTTCGGTTTCTCAGTGACAGCTGTCAGAATCCATCAACATTCAGCACATTCAACACTGCTAATAGGCTTCTTGTAATATCAAAACTAAACGGACTGGTGAAACTCAAAATTAAATACTATTATTGAAAAGATTCTCTTATCTGATGCTTTGTGCAGTGGGGGAAAATTATTTTAATCTTGTCTTCTTTCAATGTTGTACTGTAAATGAATGCTGACAAGATTAAATAAATGTACTTTTGACTTGAACCCAGCTCTAGAACATGAGCAAAGGATAAAAGCCAGTTCTTTGTTTTTGTTCTTTCATCAAGTACCTCCAAAAGACTGATTCTGAATTTAGCCACTATAATGCTAATGAATTTCAGCTTGTGTTTTGCATCAACTCAGTCCACGTGAAGAAAACTCCCTAAAGTAAGGAAAAGTATGATGTCTAGTGACAGGGATGATGAGAGGAGTAACATGACTTCCATATTAAGTTAAACTAAATAGGCCAAGAATCATCAGCCTGGAAAGGAAATGTTCAAGGAATGATACAAGGCTGGTCTGTAAAATTACAAATGATAAGAAAACCTCGATAGGCAATTACTTAGTCTCCTGTGAAAATAAGTGCTAGCTAGCTCTGAGAGATTTTTGCATTTAATGCAGATTTTCTAATATATGACCTCTTTTCTCACAAACATTATCAAATTGGAACAATTACTAGAAGTAAGAGATGTTCTATTCCTTTTACCTGACCCATCTAATCTTATGGCTAAGATTAAACACCACTAACCACCTCCTGTTTCAGACATAAGAAACATGACCAAGTAAACACATTTCAAAGCCTATTTGCTATGTGATGTGCAAGAACCTACTACCTCTCTCAAGCAAGTTTATAGACTCACAAATGTAGGATATGCAGATTTAAGGCTCTAGTCTAGAAAAAACTTACAGAGCAAGCACCAAGCATCACCTACCCTAATTTGCAAGCATCAGGCTAAAAATGGAAAGCCACTGTCAAAGTTGGGTGCCTTGGTCTTTCTACAGCAAGTTTAAGAAAAGTGCCAAAGATTAGGATTCACAACAATCCTCATGTTATGTGTAAAAGGCAAGGATACACAGACCATTAAAGAAGCCAGTGGAAAATGCCATAAAGATTGTGCCTGAAATTTCCTGAATCTAGATGACCATCTCAGCCCAGAGTTCAGTGTCTCTCTGCAAACAGTGGTCACAGGCTGAAATGTCCTCCTGGATCTGGACACCAGCTCAGGCCTAGGGAAAGCCATATTCAAGATGGTGAGATTAGTTATCTTTTTGCACAGGGCTGCTTATAACAGTCCCCCAGCAAATGAGGAAAACACAGGAATTCTTAGAATAGAAACTAACAGCCCTCATAGCTCTTTAGCAGAGAGAGGCTTGTATTTGCTCACACTTCTTCCATGCACCCTTTTTTTTTCAGTGGAGTAGAGGCTGCTTCTACTCCTTTTGGTTTGCAGCACAGCCTTACCTGGTGTAAAGGGCAGTCTTCTGCAATGGAAGCAAAAAGAGGGATGAGAAAGGTGCAACTGGAATGACCTGAGGAAGAGTCCTGACTTCCTGATCAGTGCTTGATAGCACCTAACCATTATCTAAAAGATAGACCATGTTTTTGTACAAAAATTCTGTGCCAAACACAGTGCTCTTTGTGTACTAGGCAAGTTCAAAAACACCTACTGGATCCTCCTCTTGAAATTCTCAGACAAAGAGAAGACTAATTTAAATATCTCCATGATTTATCATTTGAAAACTGTTGAGTATAGGAGCTGATACTGACGACAATGCTATAGTAAAAGCAGACAAAACATTTAAAAAGTTATTTCAAGAGTGGGGGTATTATCATTGCCTCTGTGAGCACACCTAATTTAATTCCATGTGAACTAAAACAGATTAGTTCAACTGCCTCAAGAGTTGACACACAGACTCAACAAATGGGGAAAATATTGTATATAGGAAGTATGAGAACATTAGAAACCTAAGTAAATGTGTAAGTGGAAATTGATTTGCACTCTAAGCACTTAAATTTTGTTGTTTGTTTATTTGTTTGCTAGCTTTTCCCCCACCAGGCTACCAGTTGTGGCTATTCTAATTTTCTATCTGAAGTCTTTATTTGACACTTTCTTTTTTTCCTCCTCTTTTAGATTAGCTGTTCAGTGACATCTCATAAAGATACTTGTTTGAACCTAGCTCTCCCCTCCTTTTAATTTCACTAATACATAACCTTTTGGACTTCCAAATTTCCTACTGTTATTTCAGACAGATAATATGAGAGTGAGTAACTTCTACTCTGAACCCTTGTAAGTGGTAAAAAACATGATATCATCTAATTTCCACCTGAGACAAACCATGATGTCATCTAATTTCCGCCTGACATAGTATTCAGAGAAAAAGAGAGATGATGTATATCCAGAGAATGAAAAGCATATTCATTAAAGAAACAGATACTTAAAGTGGCAACTGATTTTTAAAGGTGATATAAAAAATAAATAACATGAAACAAAGAACACATTACATTAAGCAGAAGCTTTTGAAAATATACAAATGTTGAATTTTTTCCATCCATTCACATTAACATCATAAAATGAGAAATTGCTCAGGTACTAGAAAGCCTTCTATGACATTACTCATGACATGAGCTTCCACAAAGATCATGTTCTGTTCTTTGAAGAAAAAAAAAAAGGATTAATAAGAGAATGAACATTTCTGTAAGGAAGTTAGAAATGATGGACACTATTGGACTACTAACTACTACTGGACACTATTCAACGACTACTGGACACTATTTTGTTGCTTTCCCTAGCTTAAGAAGCAACATATACCATTTAAACTTCAGTGACAACACTCTATTGACTTTGGTGGTATAGTTTCTCTGGTTTCAAATTAGACAAAATTTATGTTATGTAGTCTCAGCCTGAACTCAATGTTTGATGAGTACACTAGTCTGAGAGAATATCATCTGAAACACCAACATCTTCATACATCTAAAACTAAATGGAATTATTCCTGTTAGTAAAAGACAGTTCCTTTTATATGGCAAGCTTGCTGAGAAATGTCCCTTTTTATCCTTGCCATTCAAACATACACACACAAGTCTCACCAGGCTTCTCACTTTTATCAGTTTTGTATCTGTTTGCTTATTTGTAATAACTGCTATGAATTCAAAAATTGAAGGTAAGGACAGTATCAAGCATAATAGCAATAATGAGTAATTCTTTATGTTTAAGTTCTGGTATGACTCCCTTACTGCTTTACAAAACTAAGCACAAAATGAGAAAGATCTCCTGTGTAATTGAGGCTGTTTCTGTGAAATAAATCTGCTCTAAGGAAATAGAACTATGGTCACACTCCTTCCGCAACTCCATCAGAGACCAATGCAGGTGTAGACTGGCAAAGGAACCAAAGAAATAAACAATAAAGCAAACTCAGAAAGAAACATGAAAGGTTAAAAACAACAAAACAAAACAAAACAAAAATTTGTATTAATAAACACAACACACAACACTCAGGTATTATGCCCTGGTTCAAAGGAAGAGACAGAACACAGTTGACAGAAAGAATACTTAAAAACTGAAAGTAGGAAAAGAGAAACATATGAAGAGAAACTACCAAAACAGTCAAAGAAAAATAGTAAAACATTCAGGGAATATAAAGTTTTGGATTTTGTAAATTGGAAATTCCAATTGGTCAAGACCATATTCCAAAGAAAGGTCACCACTTTGTGCTCTCTTAGAATTTAACTGAAAATCCTCATAGTTTTCCTTTTTCATGTATGTGGATAATAATATCCAAATTAGAAATGATTTAGAAAGTATTATCTAACTGGGGCAATGCCTACAACTAACACAGCCACGTTGATACAGTGTTGCTTTCAAGTGGCACACATCATCACTAATGATACAAAAGCATGAGTGTGAAGGCCATATCCTTCCTAACCCTCACCAGCCAAGGACTGTCCTGAAAAAATACTATCCAGATCACAGCAAGGCAAAAGGAACTTTATTCTGAAAACCCTGTTTATGTTTTACCGCTTCTGTTGAAACAAAGCTGCACAAGTCATACAGGCATGCCTCTTTCCTGTGCAACAGACAAGCAATTCAATGGTTTAGAAGTCCAGCAACCAGATAAAATCAGCCAAAATATATTCATAACTTAAAACCCTATTTAGCATTCCCTGGATGCCAGGCAGAAAGGGGAAAAAGTAAACAGCTGTTTATCAGCTCTAATACAGGAGAAATGTCTCATTTATGTCCCAAAGGTAGCTACTTGAATTGCCAACAATACTTACGGTAAAAATAGGAATGAAATCATAAAATTTCAGATGGTTGAGGTTGGATAGGACCTCTGGAAACCATCTGGTCCAACCCCCTTGCTCAAACAGGACCACCCATAGCAGGTTGCCCAGGACCACATCCAGGCAGCTTCTGATGATCTCCAAGTTGGAAGACTTCATAGCCTCTCTGGGTTATAGGTTCCAGTGCCCATCACCTGCATGGTAAAGAAGTGCTTCCTGATATTAAGACAGAACCTCCTGTGTTCCAGTTTGCGCCCATTGCCTCTTGCTTTGTCACTGAAAATAGCCTGGCTCCATCATCTTTGTACCCTCCTTTCAGGTGTTTATAGACAATCATAAGAAGCCCACTGAGACTTCTCTTCTCTAGGCTGAACAGTCCCTGCTCTGACTGAGAGAGCTAGACAGCAAAAATCAGCCCTGCAAAGTCCTCAAACAGTCCCAGTCACCAAAACTCAGTTCCACACATCTGAACCATGACAGAGCAGGGTTAATGAAACAGGCTTCACAGTTCAGAGGCAGCATAAGACATCCACCATATCTCACCTTGCAAAGAAGGGAGGAGGGAGAAAAAACAGCAAGAAACAAAATTAATGAAGGCAGTATAGAGACAGAAGATGAACACAGCAAAATGGAGCTTGCCTCATTTTGTTGATATTGTTGAGATGATCAAGGGTCTTTGCTGCTCCCTGCCTGCACCCAAGCAATCATCTGGTTTCATTTGTAATACAAAATAAAATAAAATAAAATATTAGGTTAAGGACATAGAAAAAAAAGTCACAAGCTTCATGTAGATTTGCAACCTTTCCCTTGACATAGTACAAAAGTGGGAATGTGGTCTTGCTTATCCATCCTTAAACAAAAGCATATAAAATGAATAATTACTATGAAGTCTACACAGTCCTCTGAAGAGCAGAGCTTTACCCTTGCATTCTATGCTTTAATTTTAACACTTCTGTCAAAACAAAACAGTTTTCTTTTTCATTCCATTTGTTTCTTTGCTATTGGAAAGATTTACATTTACCTTTCCCATGGTGAAGGTCACAAAATGATGCATTAAGCATTAAAAATAACCAGAAAGCACAGCTGAAAGACAGCAAACATACTGAAAATAATGGATCTTTTTGTGATGATGTTTGAAGATGAGCATTTTGTATTCATGATGAGTATTTCTTAAAAAGGGAATTCAAAGTCACATCATTACACACAAAAGATAACAGAATTTTGTGGTACTTTGTTAAATACACTAGATTTTTATAATTCCTGGAAAAATAAAATTTTAAATATGCTTAGTCTGCTCACTAATCTAATACCTCATTAATGCAATGTTTTTAAACTGGAACAGACTTACAATATGAACAATGAAAAAAATGGCACTGGATACAAAACAAGGGCCAGTGCTGAACACCAGATACCATTCTGGGAATGTCACATGTGGAGTATGTAGGTGTAATGCTCTTATGACCTGAAGCACTCAAACACACAGAGGTGCTGAATTATGTATTTGCTTTGCCCAACTACAAGAGGAAATGTACTGGTATATACATGGTCCAATTCTGTCTTGAATTGCCACTTTCAGTCCAGTGTTGGAATTGCTTCTGAAGCCAAAGAACTTCACAGGAACTTTGCTTTCCATATAGCACTTCAAAGATGCACTTCTCCTTTTGGAATACTGGTTATATGGAAAAAAAAAAAAAAAAAAAAAAAAAGGTCATATAAAAGATATATATTTCATGGTATTTCCAAAGTAACTTGTAAACAAGGAACACTCAATTAGGCCACTATTCTCATTCATATTCAGTTTGTGCCAGATCAACTTATTCAATCAGTAAGACAGAAGAATCAAGTTTAGAGAGAAGGCAGTAGGAAATAGCTTACATTTGGGGTTATTACTAAAAAGTAGAAATGATATGATTTTTCAGATTTCCAATCAGTATCTTTAAAAGCATTTGATTTTCAGTATGTGAATTTAGGCACATCAGTATGTAACACAAATTTCAAATCTCACTTTCTTCTACCAGTAGACACACACTATTTTAACAGCACTTTTCTTTTTCACAATCTACACTGGTGTGTTGGGTCTGTCTGGAATGGAGTCACCTTTCCCTGCAGCAGCCCATACAGTGCTGCGCTCTGCACTTGTAGCTAGAACAGCAGTGCTATCACACTGGTGTTGTGTCTGCTGCTGAGCAGTGCTGGCACAGCATTAGGACTTTCTGTAACCCTCCTAGGGGGTGGGCAAAAAAGTGAGAAAGAAACATCCATAGGGCAGCAGACCTAAACCAACCAAAGAGATATTCCATACCATATGATGTCACATTCAGCAATAAAAGGTGGAAAAAGGAAGAAGAGGGGAGGGGTGGGCTCTCGTTGCAAAAACATCTGTCCTCCTCCCGAACACCGGCTAGGTGCGTTGAGGCCCTGCTTCAAGGACGTGGTCAAGCATCGCTCATTTGTGGGAAGTAGAGAGTAATTTCTTTCCTCTGCACTTCCACATAGCCTTTACTTGTTTTGTTTTGTTATTTCCTTTCCCCCTCCCTCTTCCCCTTTCCTTTTTTCCCTTTAGTTGAATTGTTTAATTAATAATAATATTTCCTTAATAATATTTTTTCTCTTTAATTAAGTTATCTCAACCCGTGAGTTGTTCTTTCCTTTACTTCTTCCCCTCCTCATCTGAGGAGGGGGAGTGAGAGAGCAGTTGTGGTGTTCAGCTGCCTAGCATGGTAAAACCACCACAGAGCACAGCCCAAATACTTCTTACACTCCGACAGGCTTGATGCCATGACCACATCTCTGAGGAGCCTGTTCCAGTGTGTGACCACCCTCTCAGTGAAGAACCCTTTCCTGATATCCAGCCTGAATCTCCCCTGTTGCAGCCTGACTCCATTCCCTCGGGTCCAATTGCTGGTCACCAGAGAGAATAGATCAGCACCTGCCCCTCCACTTGCCCTCGTGAGAAAGCTGTAGACCACGATGAGGTCTCCCCTCAGCCTCCTCCTCTAGAGGCTGAACAGACCAAGTGACCTCAGCCGCTCTTCACACGTCTTCCCCTCTATGCCCCTCACCATCCCTGTAGCCCTCCTCTGGACACTCTCCAATAGTTTCACGTCCTTTTTGTACTGTGGTGCCCAGAACTGTACACAGTACTCAAGGTGAGGCTACACCAGTGCAGAATAGAGCAGGACAATCACTTATCTCAACCAACTAGCTGTGCTGTGCTTGATGCACCCCAGGATATGGTTGGCCCTCCTGGCTGCCAGGGCACACTGCTGGCTCATATTCAGCTTGCTATGAACCAAAACTCTCAAGCATCTAGTCCCCAAAATGCATATAAATTTCTGAGGTGTCAAGGGGATGGAGCCAGTCTCTTTTCAGTTGTGCCCAGCGACAGAACAAGAGGCAATGGGCACAAAATGAAGCACAGGAAACTCTGGCTGAATATGAGAGGGCAATTCTTTACTGTGAGGGTGACAGAACACTGGAACAGGTTGCCCAGAGATGTTGTGGAGTCTCCTTCTCTGGAGATATTCAAAACCTGCCTGGATGCCATCCTGCACAATGTACTCTAGGTGATCCTGCTCAGAAGGGGGGTTGGACTAGATGATCTTCAGAGGTCCCTTCCAACCCCGCCCATTCTGTGATTTTGTGGTTTTGTGATGATTCTATGATGACATTCCCCACTTCAGGTAACCAAGAGATGCTGTTTGTTTCTACCATCCTCCTTGGACAACCAACAGCTGACAATGTTCCTGATATTCTTTAAACAACTCTTGATTTCTGATGCATGTTCCCACTTCCTTGGGCCAATTTCCTCGTGCCCAGGCTCTTTTTCACCTTCTCTGGTGATAAGTTGTTCCTCAGTTTCTTGCTGTGTCCTCCTTGATGGTCTCTTCAGGGCGTCTCTGGTGCTCAGGTGTCCAGCTGCACATCAAGGACATCCCTGGCTCACAAGTGCAATTCCCAGGCTGAAGGCTGAGCTCTGGGTCTGGACCCCAGCCTGGCAGACATTGCTTCTGTCAGTGTGGAGCATCCATTTCGTGCCATCATTTTCTCACAACAGTCACATTAATTCCCTAAGTGCTGCCATCAGGGGCACACCAAGAGCCTTGTGATGTCACCAGAGACTCACTGTCACCCTATGGCATCACAAAAGGCAGCTGGCCATAAATGCCCTGAGCACCCAGCCTGCTTCGAGTCCAGCTGGTGGCACTTGAGAGGTCGAGATCCTACTGCTGGAATGTGAGAACGGAAGGTGTTGCTAGGGGAAGGCGTGAAGTCAAGGTCCTTCTTGTGCAATGCAAGACATCAAGGACCTTTCCATGGCACGAGAGACGCTGAGGCAGGGGAAGTTTAGGCTGGACATCAAGAGGAGGTTCTTCACTGAGAGGGTGGTTGCGCACTGGAACAGGCTCCCCAGGGAAGTAGTCACTGCACCGAGCCTGACTGAATTTAAGAAGTGATTGGACTGTGCACTTAGTTACAAGGTCTAAACTTTTGGGTAGACCTGTACAGTGCCAGGAGTTGGACTTGATGATCCTTATGGGTCCCTTCCAACTCGGGATATTCTATGATTCTTTCTGGGTGGCAAGTGAGGCATCCATGTCCTTCTGTTGGAACACAAGACATCAACGTCCTTCTGGGGGCATGTGAAATGTTGAGATCCCTCTGGTTTCAGGGCAAGGTATCCAGGTCCTTCTGGTGGGGTGCAAGGCATTGAGGTGTTCCTGGTGGAATGCGAGTCTTTGAGGTTCTGCCGTTGAGCCGTGAGGAAGGTGTTGAAGACCAGAGGCGCTTGATACCCACTTGACATCAGAGAAGCGTCCTATAGAAGACAATAACCTCCACGCTGGAGCAGCTGCAGGCCCAATGAGCCAGCCATGCCAGGAGCTGCCAGTGGAGGACTCCAGAGAAGAAACATGCACCATCTGTCTGGCACCACTGGCTGACGCAACTTGGCTGGACCCCTATGAGGCGCTCCTTCTGTAGGGAGTGCATCCAGCCCTGGGCCACCCACAGAGCCACCTCCCTGCTCTGCCGGCAGCCCATCATTGCAATTGTGAGGCTGGTGCTGCCCGCCCCATGCAACACCTTGGCCTGCCGGCCCCAGGGAAGGGCCAAAGCAATGAGGGGCTGGGGCAACGGCAGCAGCAGCGGCAGAGCCCCTCCAGTTACAGGTCCTGCAGCATCTCGCCCAGGTGCAGGGAGTGCAGCCCCTCCACGCCACAACAGCTTTTCTGAAGCTTCTGGGAGCAGGCACTGGGAGCAGGATGGGCACAGATGGCCCTGCTGAACGCCAATGCCCAGGACACATCATGGCTGCACAGGGTCCAGCAGAAGGAGCTGGGGACTGGTGACCACATAGGCCACCAGGCCAGGCCCGGCATTTAAGAAAAAAAATAAACCTGAAAAAGCAATCCAGATGGAAGTCATTTGAGGAAATTATCATGGGATTGGGTAACTGGGTGATGGGAGGAGCCATAAGCGGGACTGTGCTATAACGGGAAAAAGGCTGACAGGAAAAGTCTCCTGAACCTGTGGCAGAAGAAAATGCCTGCCGGCCTTAGAACTGCCAGCCCGGGAGCTGTACTACATAGTGCAGTGCTTCAGGAATGGACTGCTCCAGAATGGGCTGCTCTCCACGGAGCTGCACAGGAAGTTTCTCAGATGAAAGAAGCATCGTTTGGGCTAAAAATCAGGCCCGTTTTATATAATTTATACCTCTTACCCGTAAGAAGGCATCAGACAAAGGAGAATGGTCTTAAACTAAAAGAGGATAGACTAAGCATTAGGAGGAAATTATTCACAGCAGGCTGACCTGCTGGAGAGCAGCTCTGCAGAGAGGGACCTGGGAGTCCTGGTGGACAGCAAGGCTGATTTGATAAGTCAGCAATGTGCCCTTGTGGCCAAGAAGGCCAACGTTATCCTGGGCTGCAATTCCTAACATATCTCAGACAGGGAGCTGTGGAGGCATAAGGAGCAACAGGAGGCAGAAGTTAGCATCTGCCTTTTATGTAGCCAGTGGTTCTGATATGGTGCAGCCAATGATGCAACTCTGTGCGTACAACGAAGCAAGTAAAAGGCTGTGACAGTATGGGTGTTGGACGAGACTGTAGCTCTACGAAGAGAAGCAAAAGGGCTTTCCATTTGAGCCAACTTGTGAATGCAAGTTGTCTAATGAGTAGGAAAATGTAATTCTCAATTCCCTTTAAGACAAATAATGTCTAAAAGGATATTCAATAGTTAAATATCACTCTACCATAGATCCTTAATCTTATCACTTATTTTATCTGTTGCAGTTTAACAATACACTACATGCATATGTAATTATGTACGCTTTTAGTGCTTCTTAAAAACAACAACAAAAACCTACATATCTATCACTTCAGTGATACATCTCAATAAACAAATAAGCCATAAAAAGTATCCTGTTTTCCTGTTTATTCTTCCAGGGTTTCTGTTCTTTGTTTTTTCCTGACAATACCCTTGCACAGCTGGAGCCCATTAAATTTAACATCAGCACAGCCGCTTGCAGAGGCCTTAGAACTCCTCCTGCAATAAAATAACTTAAAAAAAATATATTAAAAAGACATAAAAGCAATTGGCTTCCACATAATGAGATTATAATGTGAAATGATGGAAAGATGAATAAAACCACTTATTTTTATGCCTTTGGAATTAACCAAACATAGCTCATTCATGAATATTTGAAAGTGATGTGATCCATCCACATTCTTGAACATAAAAAGTTTTGTTTCACTTGCTTCTAGCATCTAACATTTGAGAACTCCAAGGCAGTCTGTGAGTGCTCGTGTCCTACTAATCTGAATTAAAACGGAGTGGACAGCTCTTTAATGCCTACTAGGACTATCTCAATATTAAATATAGCTGGCTGTAATAGACCTAAATTCAACATTCACAATTTAAGACTGAATAAGGAGTCCAATGAGAAGAAGGGTTGTTTTATCTGATGTTTAAATTATCTATTAGTTAATTTGCCTAATTACTTTTTGAACTGTTTACAGTAATCGGCTAATAGTAAGATTACAGCACTTTACAGCTCATATTTACAGGATTACGTGTGCTTTTTGAATTTCTTTTTACAAGGAAGACCTCAGGCAAGGTATATTTGATAATCAACGTATTTTCTGGGCAGTTACTATTAGTCTGTAAATTCTTCAGAATTTACTCAGTTGGGAACCTGGGTTAACAGAAGCTTTGAGATGGAATGTCTTTTGGAAAGAGACGTGCCCCAAAAAAATACGGATTCAAAATTTTAACACAGGTTTGTTTTTGTTTTTGAATTACAGAAAGCATATAGAAACTAGACCAACACTGGCTTAAACACAGATAACTCGAATCTGGTAAACAGGAGATTACTAAAGAGAGATGAAAAAAATACATATATCTCCCACACCAATGATTTCCTTGTAAAGTACAACTTGCTTTCTGCTCTACTAATTTTCAGAGGTATTCTGAACTCAGCAAACTCTACACAAGTTTCTCTACATCTCTAGAAGTCTCTTCTTTCCTACCCATCTTCCATGAGTTTTGGCACTGTGTCTGCTTGGCTGTCATTCAGCAGTATGCAATCATGCTGAAGGATCTCCAGTTGCCACCCCGGCCCCCCCCCCCCAAATTGTCTGGGTGAGTTCAGTGAACTCTACAATATTTTCCAACCAGAATATCTTCATATGCTCTTAGGAAAGAATCAGCCTGATTCTCCTGCAACTGTCCTCTATATTCCCAGTCACAGAATCACAGAATTTACTGCAGTAACTGTGCCGTGAGCTGTGAACCACCAAACCAAACAGTTCTGCTGTTCATCCCACATGTTTTTTTTTACTCTTTATCTATACGCTGACCATAAGATTCTAACAAATGATCCAGGTCAGGGAGTTTCAAATTTGAGAAGGTTTGAAACAGCTAGTCCAGCTCTTTGAACATCCCTTCTTGTGATCAATGTTCATATGAGGATGGTTGCAATTTTGAAAATATGAAAATGTAGCCAAATCATAATAGATGTTAATTCTGCAAAATACATCTTACTTTACTAAGATATAGCTAAAGAAACTAAATTTATTAACAGGTATATAGAAGCTGTGGGTTAGTTTAGAGTTCATTTACTTTTTGACTTTTTACTTCCTGCTGCAGTCAACAGGTTTATAGAATTTCTGATGTTGTTTACCAAAACCACACATGATATATCAGAACACCCTGCTCATAGATGTTCCTGAACAGTCCTGAACTGTTTCACTTATATTAAAGCAGAGAAAAGGCCAATAAAGACAAGTAGACAGCTATTGAGCTGAAACAGGAATTCTATTATGATAGCAACTGAGGCTAGGGTTAAATACATCTGGTTATAACACTGCATTGCCATTAAAGATATATAATTCTCACACTAGCATATTCATAATATTTAAAATATAGAGTACTTCTGAAAAATAATGTCAGAAATCACAAAGTCTTAATTTAATGGTCTGATGTTATTAGCTACAGTAACCAGCAAATGAAAGTGGAAAACAGGTTAGAGCTTTTTGTTCATTAATCATACCAAATTTACTTTTGTTGTTTTCAAGTTTGCATTTAATTTGGACCTGGAATCTCAATTGGGATTTTCAATCTGCATTTTCATTAAAATATCAATAACAATTCTGAAAAAGCAATCCTGATGCAAATAGAGGCAAAAAAGTTTTATGAATGTCAAATATGGTTACTGGATGCATGACAGATTTTATAGGCTATTGAAAAACCATCAGCAAATAATATTGTAGATTCCCTAATTTTCAACAGGCACTACAATTTTCCAGTTTCTGGCATTTTGATTATGAAATCTGCCATTATTGTAATAATTTTGACTGTGTATTATTTTCCATATTACTGAAGATTTTCCATATTACATCATTGCCATCTTTCTGGCCACCAATTCTGATTTCATATGCTAGGAAAAAAATGTTTTTCCCAGTTCATCTTAATTGAAAAAAGAAAAAAAGTAAACTTTTAACAATAGAAAATAAAAAGGAGAAAAATAAAAATGAAAGAGAATTGCAAATAAAAGGAAAAAAATAACACTTAAATGACAGTCAATGTAAAAGAGGAAAGCAGAAACAGCATTATAACAGCAGGAGAGGAAAAAAGAATTTTTCAGACATTAACATCCAAAATTTTTCTTCCATTATTTATCATTAATATGCTATTCCTTCTGATTTCACTAAGAAAAGAACAAAGCAAGAACTCACCTAGAAAGATACCATGGTCAAGAAAAATATTAAAAAGCAAAACAAAGCAAGTAAACAAAACCAACATGCTTAAAAAAAAAAAAAAGTAATAATGATGCAAGCTGGTGACAGAATTGCTGGTATTCATCACTCCTTCTCCAGCTGATTAAACAATTCATTGATTGGGCATTCCTGCTGCATGTTGCTTCATTTAAAATCCTGAAAGCTAATCAATTCTTGTTTCTCATTCAAAGCTGAAAACCCTTATCCCTCCAGATACCACGTAAGTTCAGCTTAGTGGATATTTTAAGGCCCTCCTGAATAAATTTCAAGTTGTCAGTTATAAATTAAATTTTGTGGAAAATCATACTGTATTGAAAGAGATAAAATCAGCAAAATTTTCTAGATCTACAAGACAGCCTCTAAAAGACTGATTCACAAAATAAAATTTAGTTTGTAAAGTTATAGTTGTAACTATGAAATTCAAGGATTAGTTAAAAAGAAATACTGTATGGTGTTAAATAATGATGTACCCTTGCTACAAGTAATACCAAAGATTGGTATTAAAAACAAACAAACAAAACTTTGTTTTCAAAAATGGTTCCAAAGTAAAAAAGATGTACTAGCATCCTATATAATTTTAAAAAGTAATAGGTGAAACTGCATCAAAGAAAAAAAAAAAAGAAAGAAAAAGGTTGCCTAACTGGCACTGAACATCTGATTACCGTATTAAGAGAAGAATGAGGCTTATCTTAAGGAGGAGAGAATAGATGTCTGCTGTATCTGGCTAAGGAACCTACCCATCTGCAAGACTGAGTAATTTCCTTCTGACAGCAAGTTTAGCAAGCATGCAAATTGCAGATTATACCTTGATTACCACAGTGCTTACTATCTGAAGGACCAGACTAAGCAATATATTTAATTTAATTTTCACAAGGCCAGTGATTACTACATACATTTCTGTAGGAGTGTTGATATGGTATTTTTGTTTATAAGAAGTATATACCATGAAGTAACATATTAACGATATTCTTGAGGAATTCAATTGGTCTCCCGTTTGTGGAGCTAGACCTTAGGAATGCCCATGGATTTTGACTGCTAGAAAAGTCTGAATTCTCCAACAGGAGGAGGGCAGGGGAGTTGCTGGCATTGGTGTTGGTACCCTATCATGCAACTGAACTCCCAGCTTTACCTCTGAATGAAGCAGAGAGGTTTCTCTTAACAGTGGTATTTCCTGCCTGTAAAATCATGAGACTGAAGCCTGGTCAGCTGGCCTTTGAGATACATACAAAATATTCACATTTAATGCTTCTGAAGATCTTCATATGTGGCTCTGAGTCCTGGCCATTCTGATTTCTAAACTGCAGTAATTAAAGGTGACATACCTCAGAAAATGAGGTGAATTATTATGGAAAGAACCATTTCAGTCAACACAGGAAAAGAAGAGACAGGTAGTCCAGTATGGCAACTTGGCAGCTACTTATAGCCAAAACAAATTGGGCAAATCTTTCATAGTTTAAGACTCATACCAAACATCATAGGCTACTATACATAAGGAAATGCAATAAATAACAGGAGCATTATATAAATTATTAGTGAATATGCTCATATAATGCTTCAAGAAAAATGAATACTGGTCAATGAAACAGTGGTTCATTTTGTGCATAGTGCTTAAACTAAAACGGGTAAGAAGTACAGCCAGCATTCTTTCTCATTTTAAGAACACTTTAGATATGAGAAGTTTCACAAACCGACTTCCTCTGTTCTTAACTCTCTTTTTAATAGTCTACTGATGCATATTAGAATTTAATTATACCAATTAGTACTGCCACATCAGACATATGATGTAGCTTCAATTAGGAGGTACCTAATGGATATTAGTACAATTTAGTTTTGTAATTAAAGTTCTCAGAGCAGTGCAAATTCAATATTATGATTACAAAACATTAAGACAACATTGATGGCATTGAAATTGAATATTTTAAAAACAACCCTATAAATTAGTCTTTAAAAAACTTATATATCTGAAATGGCTATTGAGCTCTCGGCATCTCAACGTATAAGATGATGTTGTTATCTCTATTGGCAAAGACATTTTTTACATTAAAAATATTATTTTCTAAATCATGTTTTTTCCTTGATTGAATTGTCCCCCTTTTAAGATATACTGAGAGGCTTTTTAGAAGCTTTTTGCAATTTCTATCATCTTTTTCTTAGGAATCAAGTGTTCTGAGTCTACTAAATCAAGAAAATCTTATGCTGATAAAGCTCTGTTTGGGCAGTGACAGCAGAGAGGTCTACAGCTTCTGTCTACAGCTTCTTCCCAACCACACTGCATAGAATCCACCCCTGTAATGTTCTGTTATGAAGGAGTATACAATTTTTCCTTTCTTGATTTAAGCACAAGCAGCAACAGCAAGAGACCAGTCTTAAAGAACTGCTGTCAAATGACTTCTGATGATAAAATTAATACTAAATTTAAAATATCTCCCATGAATTGATTAAATTTCTTTATAAGAATGAGTTAAATTCCATTTTACTGATCACTGATCATGCTTCTGTTGAGACATTATAGAGCATGAAGTTATTTTATATGAAGTACATACACACTGTCCATTCCAAAATATCATTTGCCAAGTGATACTAACTCAGAGATGATTTGACAAGCGTATTTAGAGAAACCATAAATACTATAGCAGCAAATAAAACAAACAAATAAAACAAAACAAAAATGACAACAAAACATTAAAAAGATGAATTACTGTCTTCATTACTTTGCATCTTTGGTGTGGTCTTAAAAAATCAAAATCAAGTTATAAACTACAAAGGTACTGCTAAGCATTCATTATACCCCAAGTGTAGCCACAGGTGATCCTAGGTTGGGACTGATGGTGCTGTGCTCTCAGCTTCTACTGTCACCCAGACAATGATAAAAAACAGTAGCACGAGGGAAGACATCATGGTAGGAAGAAACTAAGCATGAAAAACAATGTCATACTGAATGTGACATCCTCAGAGGCTAAGTTTAGAGTCCTTGATGGGTGATGCTAGGTATCTCAGTCACCCATGTCAGAGCCTGTGTTAGAAAGTGCTGCAGCTCCTCTCCAACGACATGCCCATGGATTTCCTATGTGTAAAAACAGTCACAGGGGAAAAGAAAATGATATCTGTCATCAGTTCTCAGGGTGATACAGAGCTGGGACATGCTGGGCACAGGGGAGTGTACCACTATCCTCTATACAAGCAGTAGTGTCACAGGGATGTGTGTCTCATAATCTAGATATTATATGAGGAACCTAAAGTTTCTTCTTCCTACCTTATAGGCTCTTTTATCTTCCCTGTTTCATAAGCTATCCTTATCTCCATCAATCATAAATTAGGTTCAGGAGAAAACTGCAATCAAAGAGTTTGAAATGCAAAAAGATACTCCTTCAGTATGAGATGCAATATGGAACAGTTCATGATCTATACTCCCATAAGAACAGAAAAGACCATCTAGGCTGATGTGCTACAGCCTTTTTTGAAAGCATGGAACCACAAGTTTTATAATGGCAAACTATTCTTGTGTTTCACAGTTAAGATATGCCTCCTAATTATGATATAATTTAAGTTTTTTGACTTAGATCTTGCATGATAAGCATATTAAATTGTCATGATGGGCTACAATTTATCATGATCATTAAAAATGAGGTATTCACACTGTGGTTGGTCATTAATCATGGTCAGCAGTATAGGAAATAAATGGAGTGTAGTGCATCTTGGGAATCTATGAAAAATAATTAATTTGAATTGCCAGAAAAATAGGATAGATGAATACTGACATACAAAAGCAAAACATAAACAGATAAATACCATAAACTCTATCAAATATTATTTTGAAGTATTTTCATTGTGGTCAGTGATCCCTTGGTTCTCCCCAGAACATTTACAGATACATTATTAAAAACTCCTCCAATAGAAGAATACCAACTAACCAACTTAATACCAACTTACATTGCATGTAAGCATTTTTACTTGAATTTATTGTGAAAATTTTAACGATAGCAGGTTTTCTATTCTGCAAAATAGGAACAAAAATATGTGGGATGTTCTGCAGTTTAATTAATATTTACCAACATACTTTAAGGTTTTCTGCTGAAAGAAAGCAATAGGTTAGGCATGAATACACTGAGATTCTAGGCTGGTAGAATAACTAAATTTTGCATGTTATAGCTTGATTAACTTTTAACTACACTATAAAAAGAGTGAAAAAGGTTCCAATAATGGGAAAGCCCATTGGAATTCAAATACTGGGAAGGTTTCCTTGAAAAGGTCCCAACCTCCTCCTCCTCCTGTAATGGGATATGGATAGAATTTAGATATGCCTGGGGAAAGAGGCAGGATTTAGTCCATATTCACTAAAAAGCATCATCTTAAAAATGAGATAAAAAACAGTACAAATGCCTCAGCGTCTTCCAAGGCATACTGGTTCTGTCTGCCATAAAAAGAGAATCCACCACAGACTATGGCTAAAACAGTCATTCCAATGCCTGAGGCAAAAATGCCAAGGACCTTCCTGTGTCTGTTAAATAGATATTATATCACAGAGGCATCCAATATCTGACCAACAACCTACTGACTATTGCAATAAGTTGACTATTACAGGAAGAAACTTCTGGAACACAGAGTTTGGCTTGAAAATCTTACTTTATTGTTTGCCACTGTTGGTTTGGGAAGTAAAGATACTAATTTCTAATTAGGGTACTAATTTCTCACAGCAAATAAATAATAGGAAAATGGGAAAATTTCTCATAGGAAACTAATAGATGTTCTGAAATTCAGATCTTCTTTCTCAAATTTAGGTAATTATTTACATTTTAGGTAATTATTTACATTATTTACATTTACAGAAGAGTATCTTACTCCAATTTCAAACTAAGATATTACTCAATGTTGCGTTTTACCCGTTTTCAAATATAGTACAAGTTCTCAGATGATCTTTACTGTTAAAATATTTATTTATAAAATTAAATCCTCTGATAACCTGAGAAAATCAGTGCAAAAATGGTCACAGAAGGAATGCGTCCCCCTTCCAAATATCCCTTATCTATACATATACATTTTGATCATGCTGAACAAATCTCAATATTTTACTTAAAGGTAACCTGTGGGAAATGGAGAGGGAAAAAAAGGGATGGGGAAAAATGTTGCCTTATGCTGAAAATTAATGGGTACAACGGAATTTGCCACCTAAGCTGGAATCTCGTGCATCAGAGAAAAATGAATCAGCCTGTACATACTTTTCATGTAATGCTAACTCACTGCACAGTTCAGGATATTGCTGTGTTTGCACATGCCAAAGCAGGAGTACCAAAACCATAGTTCTTATTTGTCTATGCCACAAAAACACAACGTAACAAGACTCAGCTTTTCATAAATGATCATTTCAAAAGATGAGGAAACTAGCCGGCAACAGGCATCCACCACTCAGAAAAATGAACTATATATAGCATTCTCTACTGTTCACTTTAAAAATAAAAATAAAATTAGTTACTCTTACAAATGGGAAAACCATTCACACTTCAAAACCTGCAATTATCTATCAAAGAGTTATTGAAACCTTGTACTAGAGGCAATATTAAATGGTGACAACTATTGTTTTCAAACACACACACACACACACAAAAGTTGTTCTTTTGGATCAAGATTTTTGTAGTATATTTTTGACACAAAAAGATTCTTATTGCTAGCTGAAAGTAAAGTGTAGCTCATACTCTAAAAAGACAAGATATTTGGGGTATCTTTTTTAAAAAATCTTTTTTTTAGGAATTGTTATGGGCCACACTTTTGACCAATCTAAATGAATGCTGCTACCCTTAGAAGACTTTGTGTACAAGGCAACACAGTAATGACTGAAAGTATAAGTTCCTACAGAGGGAGTCTGTAGGAAGTTATTGTACTTCCCTATGAGAAGAGAAATTGCTTCAGACTTCTGTTATAGAGGCATAGGACTGAAGCATATTTTTGTAGGTATTATGTAAGTATGAAAAAAAGGCTGTTTTCTAAGTGGTGATGAGACGCTTTTTCAAAGGACATGGGAGACATTTGTCTTTTTGAATCATATCCAATGCAAAAATGATGTTACGTAGAAATAAGCAGAAGTGAGCATCAGCCATATTTCAGACATGAATACATGGTGTTCTGCAGCAACAGCTGTGCCTTGATGAAAAAGTTGATGAAAAAGCGTCCAGCGTTTGCAAAGAGGAAAAAAAAGTTATCACCCCTGCAAGAATTGTTGGGGACCAGATGTTAAAAACCACTACAGCCTGTTTATTTCAGAAAGGAGGAGTGCTGTAAAAAATGTTAATCAGGTGGTTTTATGTGGTTTAGGTTGCTCTACTTGACTGTTTTATAGACTGATGTTATTGGTATTAAGTCAGCGTGTTACAGATCAATACAAAAGTAATAGCTATCAATACAAGACAAAAATATTAGATAAAGGAGGAGCATACTATGACTTGTATACAATGTCATATATATATACACACACAACACACAAGAAAATAGAAAGTGAAAAATTGTCATCAGGAATCAATACAAAATTATCCTCCCACATATTGGCAGTAATGATTCTTTGAAAAGCATAGCAGAAGCTAACAGAGAAAAGCCTCCTGGAAGAAAAGAGAAGCACTCTGAACTGCACACTTTTAATCAAGCAAAAATATGCAAAGTTCAATTTCCCACCACACAGCTATACCAACATAACTCTAAAGCAACCCTAATTAAATTAGTGACTTATACCTGTGTAACTGAAAATCCAAGTCAGGGCAAGATTCAGGCCTTCTAAATTCATGCTGCATAGGAGAGAAAGACAAACCATTTGGCATGCAAGGAAGTCTTTTCTGTTATCTTTTTTCTTAAGAAGAAGCACACTTTGGGAAACAAGTGACTGGACCAGAGTCCTGTAATAAGATTCTTTTGGAAAGCATGGAAGTGCCAATTCACAAGCTAGGGATGAGAACATGAGCATACAAAATCCACGTGCAGAAAGTGTGGTGCTGGAAGCCTGTGCTCCACATGTTGCAGGGGACAGAGAGCCCCAGAGCAGGCAGCCTGGCCTGCTTGGCCACCGAGTTTCAGAAGTTAAGGAGCCCCCTCCTCTGAGACAGCACTGCTGGGGTTTCTGTGAATAACAGCAGAAAAACAGTTCTTAAACAATTCAATGCCATTTCAGTTCAATTCTGTCATTACCCTACACACAGAAAGTACTAATACCAAAACAGCGGGAGTACCTGCATCTGAAATGCCAGAGCCTTTTACTGTTAGCAGTAAACAGAAATCTGAACTAATGCTGTGTTAAAACGGAAAGCAAAACACAGCAAGCCTGACTGCACCATCTATTAAAAACATCAGAGTGAATGAACGTATTTTTAGATTTTGTTTTTCATTCAGTAAGGTCAAAGGACCTCGGAAATAAAGGAGTTTGATACCATTTTTGCTTTAAGATTTGGTAAAAGAATTTCACAAACCAAGGTGTGTGGAGAGAGAGGGTCAAAAGCTGCTGTTTATTACAACACGGTAAATCCTAGCATTGCTCTGGATATATGAGCAATGTTAGAAGTGAGCAAGCAGAGCTACATCCAGCTCTGGGTGACTGACCCTCTGTCATGCAGCAAATGGTGGGGTTGCACGGATTAAAGGCAGTTCCAGGGAGCTGAATTAAGCACTGGATCAAACAATATGCAAGCAGACAGCAGACTGCTAAAGGTATGGCAATGTTCTAAGAGAAATCCCTTGGTGGAAAATCAAGGAAGCATGCAATGCTATCTTGTGTTTGGACTTGAGAAAAACAGAGGATTTTGTGACTGCCAAACTAGTGTTTTACATCTTCCACCCCCAGGTGTTTTTCCTTTTAACCTTGTGCTGCTACTTTCCAAGATACTCAAAGCACAGAATTTTACAGATGCTTCTGACTGAGCATAGCCTAACAAACTTACTTTAACACAATATAGTTTACCGAAACCACAAGCAGATACTGACCTATGACATACATAAAACAGTTTTCCTATACAATTTTGCAAATGCTATATGTGAAATATTAATTTTCAGTAATACTCATGTATCCCTCTTCACATTTTGAAGGCATCAAGAAGCTGCAGTTGCTAAATATTATTTAAAACAATTTTTCATTAGTTTTTCAGTGGCCTTCATTCCAAAGGCAAAATTAGACTGTAATAAATCATAGAATCATAGAATATCCCAAGTTGGAAGGGACCCATAAGGATCATCAAGTCCAACTCCTGGCACCACACGGGTCTACCCAAAAGTATAGACCATGTGACTAAGTGCACAGTCCAATCTCTTCTTGAATTCAGACAGGCTCAGTGAAGTGACTACTTCCATGGGGAGCCTGTTCCAGTGCGCAACCACCCTCTCGGTGAAGAACCTCCTCCTGACATCGAGCCTAAACTTCCTCTGCCTGAGCTTAACCCCGTTCCCGCGGGTCCTATCATTGGTGTTTATGGAGAAAAGGTCTCCTGCCTCTCCACTCCCCCTCACGAGGAAGTTGTAGACCACGATGAGGTCCCCCCTCAGCCTCCTCTTCTCCAGGCTGAACACGCCCAGTGACCTCCTCCGCTCTTCATAAGTCTTCCCCTCTAGGCCCTTCACCATCTTCATCGGCCTCCTCTGGACACTCTACAACAGTTTAATGTCCTTTTTGTACTGTGGTGCCCAGAACTGCACACAGTAGTCGAGGTGAGGCCGCACCAGAGCAGAGTAGAGCAGGAATAAATAAGATAATAAACGAGAGGTATTGGGGATTGAGATTAGTTTTTCATCTTCAGTCAGATCACACAGCTAGTAAGTCTGCATTCAGAACAGTGCATGGGAGTGTGGATGGGTAAGGGCCTGACACAGCTGTCAGCATCTTCATCATATTGACCAGAAATCTCTCCACTATTTTGTAATACTAAAAACGTCTAAGGTCAAACCTATTTGCAGTAGTCCGTCTTCCCATAATGTGTTAAACACTTCTCTGGTTGGTAGAGTCCTGTTACTGGTTTTATCAGCACTGAGCTTGAGAGCAGCTCTATTTTTAATGGCTTCTGTGTGGAAATGGTACATACACTACAGTTTTGATGGTCATGCAGTTGAGGACCAATGCAACTGAAGTAAAGTGATGTCTCCAGTGACTCATCAGACACCACAATACAACTCAAGACAGTTCTGGTTGCTGTGTTAGGAAACGGCTGTATGGTAATAACATCACACCATGATTAGCTTTGCCCTTGAACTCACAGATTCATTTGGTAAGAGACCTTTCCTTTTACAAGCAGATTTTTGCTATTAATACTGCAGGAATAAAATGTTGGTGAGTGAAGAGCAACAACAGAAAAAATCCCAGCTGAATTAAGTTATTATTTGTAAGACATTCTGAGATATTGATCTGCTGGACTTATAAGTAATTCATGCAGTTCAGTGCTGAACAAAAGGTACAATTTTTAGAAAATGTGTTATAGGGCATAACTTGTAGAATAATTAAAAACTTAAAATTGCTTTTTTTGACTTAACACCTTCACTTTCACTTCAACAAAATAACGTTACATGACTCAATAGTATAATGACAAGAGGTTTATGGAGAAAATTTTGCATTAGGCCTATGAGAATTTCTCTTGCATAATCTGATCGATACTTTGCTTCTCCCTTTGACTTTCATATACTGCAGAACATTTAAAGTAAGTAGAAAAAAATGGAATAAAGAAAAGACTGTGCCATTTCAATATTCAAATGTAGCATGCTTGGAAAATGTAGATTCAGTTATCACTCTCATAAAATATAAGATTTTTCTTCAAAAATGTGAGCATGACACAGCCTGTTAAAGGTCTTCCTTTTTATTCTACCAGCCATTTAAATTCTTATGTTGGATTTAAAGGTATTTGTATTGCCATAAATACGGGAAAGAGCAGAGGAGTGGTAAAAGAGTAAGATTGATAGGAAATGACCTTAATAAGCTTTACGGATTGTTTAATCTCAGAAAAAAAAAAATAGTTAGAAGCTAAAGATCCATTAGAAATGTGCCTAATTTGTGGTTTAACCCTGCATTTGACATTTAACTTGGTTTTACCGATTCCTTAATCCTTCTGGCCTTCAAGCCAAAATATCTTTTAATTAAAAAGCTATAAATGTGCCCCTTTGGCCATCTCTTAAATCTCCAATCCTCTTAAATTTCCCCTTAAAAATCTAATCCCCTTAGTCCCTTAGAGAAAAGCCCTGGCTTGGCAGTGCTGTGGCGCAGTGCCCGGCAGAGCTGAGCAGCCTGCCCAGGCTGCAGGCAGACTCGGTGCCAGGCGGGTAGGTGCCTTTTGCTCCTCATCTGACCCAGACTGGCTCCCCAAATGGGGCAGTGGGTCAGGAACAGCATACAGCAGCACACAGAGGTCCTGCTCCCTCTGACAGCTCATCGAGGATAATGCCACTGCTTGCGGCTCAGAACACAGAGGGGCACTGCTGAAACTAGTGGCAGGTCTCCCCTGATACAGCTGGCTCCAGATCTCCTCAGGATGTTTCCAGAATGTTAGGTCTGAAGTTGGACTTGGTGATCCTGGAGGTCTCTTCCAACCTAGATGATTCTGCGATTTAGAAGCCCAAATGGAGCTAGACTGCTGCTCTCTGTCCAGCCCAAAGAGCATCCTACCTCTCTGCCACACAGCTGGGAATATTAAATATCAGCACTGAACTCAGACAAGGAAGTAGGATACATTGCTGAATTTTTGGTGCATCAAAGAATGAGTCCTTTCTCTCCAGCATCAATCACCTTTTTAGTAACAATTATACCAGTCAGACCCTTTATATAGACCAACTGATAGATCTTGAACAGCTGAGTCGTTGGATTTTAAATTTCTACCACACACTTTTAGTATCAATAGGAAATAAAAACAACCACATTAATTCCAAATTGTATCTCAAAAGAACTGAGACAAAAAGTAGGAGCTATGACATATGTAAGGGACAACTGGATTTTCCTAAGAAGATATTTTTTTCTGTCTTTGAAGAAAACACATTTGTACTTAACAGGAAGAAAAAAAAATGTGCCAAATTATTGTTCTGTCGCAAAATTAAAAATCAAGATTAGAAGCCAACCATATTTCTCAAACATGACATGTTCTCTGCACCATATGCTCTGAAGAAAGATTCATTTAATTGTTTGGAACGAATCCATGTAGTTGTCAAATTCCAGGACTCCACCCAAAGTCATGTAATAGGTTTCTTCAAGGTGCATCACATTCTGCTGTTTTCCAGATTTGAATTACATAGCTCAATATAAAAGACATTGACAGCATCTCAGCCTGATAAAAAATACCTAACCTCAGAAGGCACTGAGAGCCAGCCAGATCAGTGCTTGTATGCAAAAAATGACAATGCAGGATAAGGTCCTTAAATTACACACAGTAAATGTATTAGAGAATTAGATACCTGATAGGAGTGCTTACAATAGCCAGCCTGCTAGGACACCAAAACCAGCCAGACTAAAGGAAATCATGTTTCAAAAGGCAGTAACTAAATTACTTGTTACAGAACCCAAATCATCATCTCCCTGGCAGGCAGTTATCCACATCTTAGCAGGTTGACCGATACCCAAAACTGGATGATCAAAGTCTGAGTGAACCACCAACTAAACATAGCAAACAATTCTTTGTGCTCTTAGAAGGAACCTAGCCTGATATGCTGGATCCCAAAATCATTTATATTTGGGACAGACGAGCATGCACATAACCACTGGCCAGCACAGCCTGAAAGGGACTTGAGCTTTTAAGCCTAACAAGTTAGCAGGACAAATTTTAAGACAGTGGAATACGTGGAAATGCCACTCACCTTTTACATGATAATCTAGGCTTTATTGTCATGTTTGTAGGTTGTTCTTAATGAGAACTTTAAGCTGGATGTGTAAACACATTGTTAGAGTCTCAGAAGAGAATCAAAATGCACTTGCATAGACCTTTGTAAGGAAGAGGGCTGCAAGACCAGGAAAGAACTAGTGCTCCACTGGGAGCACCTGAAATACTCCCTTGAATGTGTTTTATCATTATGCTTAAAAGCTATTTCCATTGAAAAGGAGGGAAAGTGGAGAACAATCTGAATTATGAGTGTATGATTTTCTGGGCCAATCAATCACACCTTAGAGTCTGCTTCTAGTACCATGGCACAGAAGTTACTTCAGAAATACTGTTCTTTGCTCTGTCTACAATATGCTGGGAAGTGAAAGAACCTGTTTTAAGAATCGCCTATGAAGTATGAGAAGAACTTCAGGATCCATCTTATAAAAGAAGAGTTAACCATTACTGTATGGAAGAGCTGAACTAACAGAAACCACTGCTACCAAGTATTTAGCTAGAGACACCAGCAGACTGAGGACCAGAGTGGCTGGTTGAGTTGGCAAAGGAGCGAAAGACAAAGTAATTCAGATCACAAAATCACACACCTTAGAGCTTTGTTACTCAGCAGGATACTTTACAAAAATCTCACGTTTGCCTCAATTAAGAAAAATTCTGTACATTAGCTTTGTTTTAGGAATCGTGCCATCTTTTTGTATATGGTTTATAGCCTTTTCCCCTATAATAAAATATTAGTCAAATTCATGTTTGTGGGGCTGCATCCACGTTAATAATTAGCGTGGCAGAACCAGAGGGTGAAGTAGTTGATGTTGAGGACCCAACATGATACTCATATGCTTCAGGGATTTTCCTTTGGACTAGCTGTAACCTGATTCTGTGGGCTTGGCATTCATTAAATGTTGGGGCAGACATGTGCATGCCGGGAGCACAGCTTTGAGTTCACTTTCATTCAAAAAGGAAATGAACCAAATGCTCCAAGCTCATCCTTCAAAGCAAACCAGAACAGAAAGTGGAGGGGAAATTCACTTCCAAACTTCATGCCTGTTTTGAGGTAAAATGCTAATGCAGACTCATCCTGAGCACTACAAAGTTTAATGTTATTCTTTCTAGTGTTTCTAGGTGAGGAGGTCCCACCAGAATTTTACTACCATTCCTTTTAAATTTGAAACCATTATTCTTGCCACCCATCAAGACCTAGCTGAAGAGTAACACATCAAAATAATGTCTTTCATATAATGTTAGCAGAAAATATTTGTGAGGGATGGAAAAGGACCTGTGTGTATTGCAGCCAGGCTGCTCACTGAATAACAAACAGCATCTGGCTGAAATAAGAACTTTCCCAGTATCTTTAAAGGGCTGACTACCATTTTTTCTCTCTTTCCAAAATAAAGAAGAAATAATTCTGAAGTACAAAATAAAAACTGCTCTTTTTCAGTAGAGAGTGTTTTTGAAGGAAGTGGAACAAAGACGGGTTCAGGCTCTCTTCTGTCTAAACAGACTTGAAGCCACTTGAAGACCACTCCAAGCCGGTTCTTCCCCACAAATTATGGGATGCTTGAGTGGCCCAGCTCCTAACCTGTAGGCCCTCATCCTTCCTCACCCAATCAGTACTTGATGCCATGTTTCCTAGCCACCCCTTGACTCCATTGAAACAGCAAGGGCACAAAAATACCTATACAGTGCTGCAAGTCACCCCCAGCTGCAGTCAATTTCTCTGGGATAGGGGAGGGCCAGTCCTTGGGAAACACCCTGTGGTGCCAGGTTTAAACCACAGGCTGCAATGGTCGACCTCGGTGCTGCCACTTGATAGCTGTGCTCCCACCTCACCTTGGAAATTACCGGATCTGAAAATGCTGTTAATCCTAGAGGGAGGCCTTAGAAAGGAACAGTAAAGCAGAACAAACAGCACAGCTTTGGGTATCCATGTCTTCTCTATAAGCGTTCTGTTTGCTTCATTCCTTTGGACTGCTCTACTGAACATTAATGCCTAAATTCTACATAAATCATATTTTAGGAGGCTTTGTACCTTTTCAGATTTGGCTCCAAAGTCACTGCCTGGGAAGAGAACCTATATTTGAGTCACCAACCAATATGAGTGTAGACAGGCTGCCAACTACCACGCTGACCTCGCCTTCTAGGTCCTAAGCCAAAGGCTAGGCCTCCATTTAAGGAGGTTTGAATCCTTCACTCTCCACTGAGAGGGTCTATTGGTCTGTAAATCTCATGCTGAATGTACCTTAGACTTCTTCATTTATACCATGACAATGCTATACTTTCCAGTCCTCCCTAGTCCAGGACTGATGAGTGGCCATCTCAGAGGAATTTTAAGGCAATTTACACTTTATTCTTTCATGGACAAAAGGAGGCTTTCCTATATATAAGGAGCTAACTGTTTGTTAGTCCAAAGTTTAAGCAGCTGAACCCTCTAATAAATAATAATATAAATAATAATAATAATAATAAAGCATTAATGATACACTTAAATTTATTATACAACCCCTCTCCCTTTCATCTACCCCTCGCATCTGGAAATACAGTCAGCCTTTCTCCTAGTGATCTACTAATAAAAAAAAAAAATCACATTTACTTGGTACCACCTCTATAAACCTGTAAGAAGTTTCCTTTTTATTAAGTTGTTTTCCTAAGTTCTGTGTTGATTCAGACTAGCACTTGGTGAATTGCCTTTTTTAATTATGTGAAGATTTAACTATTTTTTGTAACCACATTTTTGTTCCAGGTTAGTCTATTACAACTCACTTTCACAGGTCAAAATTAATAATGTAGTTTGTCTATCTGAACATTAACTGAGAAAAGACAAAACAAACAAAAAAGGACTTTGTATCAGACTGCAGCTTCTTTAAGCAGCCATATGAGCTGGAAATCTTGGTACAAAATTTACAGTTTCCAGCAGCGAAGGAGCAGGTGGATGCCTGCTGGTGCAGGGATGATGCTAGAATGGGACAGGATTTCCCCAACAGCTATAGTTACACCTGATAATAAACATGGGGTACCTAAAACCTGTGGACTACCTTTGCAGATGATTCTAGTTTTCTCTTTAATTGCTAACAACAAAACCTCACTGGAGTTGGCCAGATTTATGTAATTCCTTAGACTCTCTGAACAGTACAGATGTGTGACTGCTAATACCTGCAAATGTGCACCTATCATCCTTTTGTCTCATTACCTCAGATAATAACATAATTTAAGAGCAAGGATAGTGTTTAATGAAAAGAATAGTATTTGAAAAAGCTTAATATCAATCCTTAGTGCTCATCTTCTCTTTATCAAAGAATATTACATATTAAGTTTTGTTCTGAGTTAGACTGATTTGAGATACACTGATTTCAGTTTTAGATGTCTGTTTATATATTCATGCAAATTGTTGTTCTTTTGATATTTAACAACATATGTACTATGCTAATTTACTTTACATTAGGTTTAATTTGATAGCACTAGGTGCTAATGAAAATTTCTAAAAAGAAACCCATGAGTCTTTCTAAATATGTTTCTGCACATCAGCACACTGGTATTTTTGTTGAAAGAAAATTATAGAATTTAACCATGCACCTTCCATAATTTCTGTATGATTCTACCCCTTTGATCAAACCTCTATTTGTGTCATAAATAGTTACAGATAAACACCTCAGAGGATATTTTTTCTATGCCCAAATGAAAATGGCCTTCTCTGAATTACAGACCAATACCTTTCCACTTTTCTTTGCTCATTGTATGGAATTTTAAAAGCATTATAAATCTTTAAAAGCTAATGGCTCTCATCTAGCTTTTTATCTCCAACATAGCTCTAAAAAAGGAAGATAAATTGTATTTTTTACTGATTGTCAGTTGAACTGCATTCATCTCTCTTTGTATCTGCTTATGTAGTTCTTCCAAAAATTGCAACATTCAGCTTCCACCACATTCAGCATTTTTAGACATAATACATTCATATTTATATTTATCTTAAAAGGCCATGATTTTGAATGCTCCTGAGATTACCATAAGGAACCTATTCACTGTAAAATACCATAGTATTACCTAGTATACATCAAACTAAAATCTACATGGATCTGTAAAGAAAGTTATATTTGAAGCAACCTTAGGTTGTTGCATTACAGCTGAGTAAGAGATACCCTCCTTATAACTGCCAGAAAAGGGCATGATGAGGACTGAGATAGAGGCACAGGTACATCTTGTTACAGAGAAACTTTTCATTAAACAATACTGAAAAATGCATTTTTTTAATTTATTTTTTTGTATTTTTTTACTATTATAAAACAGTTTCCAACTGTTTTTAACTTATTCCTGATACTTCACATTAAATAAATTCAGATTCATGTTGAGATAAATTATATGTTTTTTACAAAGGGACCACATTCCATTGTACTTCTGCACAAGGCCTTTTTCAAAGGGCTTCCAAAGAGTAGCTTGATACAGAGCTAGTGATGCTGTTGAGTACACAAACATATAAACTACTAGAGTATATGTACTTCCCTATATACACATAAAACCTAGACAGGAAATTGTGGATGTACAAACACACTGGTCATTCATATTTGTATCTACATTTATATCTGTTCATTAGCATAATTACCCCTAACCATTATTTTCCACTATATTAAATCACTCTCCTTTATGTTCCAGCAATATAGGATTGTGTTCCATAATGAAACTGATACCCCCTTCTCCCCCCATGGACAGATCCTGAAGAAATCCTACATCTATAAGCATCAAACTGCTGTGATATGACAGAGGATGAAAATGACTAAAAATATTTAGCCCATTTTGCTAATTCACTACAATGACAACACCAAGACAGAAAAGGAAATTAGAAGAGAGATGCGTCTCTTCAGCTGCCTATCTACACAAATAAATTTCTCTTTAGCATCACCAGTACCTGGACCACACGTATGGATTTCTGTTTAAAATCAAACATGAAGAAAGACAAAAAAAATAAATTGGCAGATTTAGTATAACACCTCTGAGAGAAGACGGTTACTGTAAATCACTGGCTAGGGGAACAAAGCTATAATCTTGCTCTGACTTTGATAAAATTATCTGTAATCTGTATATTTAAAAGTAAATCTATCTGATCTGAATGAACTTGTCAGTGTATTATTTGGGGATACAAGCTGTAAATTGCCATGACCTCCAGGAACAGCAGTGGTTTTGTATGTTGCACAATCTGAACTCCTCTCTCACTGTCCTAGAAATCCTCTCATTGAAACATTATTCTTAGGTCAAAATACATTAAAAATCTAAAACATTTGTCACATAACATTATATGTCACAAATGCTGATTCTAAGTGAACTGCGATAGGACAGAGGTCTCAAAATGTAGCTCTCTTCAAAGGGTTTCCTGCTATGAGGCTCTCAAATACATCAAGATCTTCCTTTTTAAGATGTTTGGGGCAGAAAATGCAGCATCTAACACATGCAAAGTGGTTAGCACTCTGTGTGAATACTACCAAAACCTGATAAAAATATACAAAATAGAACTGCCAATGGTGTGCAAGAAGAATTCCAATTCTCTTTGGCTATGGATGTCCATAAGAAGTATGTTCATAGAAGCATGTCATGGGAGGCTGTGTCCTCTTCAAAATTAAATTTGTTTTATGTTCTGGGCCCCAGGAAATGTATATGCTACTTTTGTGGTAGTTTGGACAACTGAAATGATTCAAGGATTAGAGGATATGACAAAGGAAGAGCAAGCAGGGAACTTAATTTACACAGCTTAGAGAAAAAGAGATTAAGGGGATATAAAACTGTATAAATATCTTCAAGGATTCAAGGAAATAATATTGAGGCAGTAAAGGGATTTTGTATTGTACCTAAAAAAGGTTAGAAAAATTTAGTATCCTAAAACTATAAAGTTTTGGTTAGACAGCAGGAAAAAAAATGGCTAAAGTTATTAATAAATGGAGTATTCAACCAGAGAAAACAAGTAGCATGTCTGCACCACAAACATAAGAAATAGAATAATGTAAATATTGTTTGTAACTGTGGAATAAGAAGGCCTGCAAAGAGCAGAGATCTGATAGTTATACAGTTTTCATTCTACTAAGATGTTTAAAAACAGGGCCTTCAGAACATAAGAAAGTTTTCCCAACTTACTGTAGGATTGTTTTGCTTTACATGGTATATGGAGAAGCCCAGAACTGCCAGCTGTTGCAGTTTCAAACACATTTTGCAATATACAGAGTTTCTCCTTAAAGTGTTTGTTTGTTTGTTCGTATGGGAGGAGGGAGGAGGTTTTTTAATTTAATTTTTCTTCTTCTTATATTTAAAAGACCTGACAGCTTCTTTTTCCATTACACCTTTCTTAACAGAAGGAGTAAAATACTACCTAATGACTTTGGAAGGACTTACAGAAACATTACTGAAATAAAATAAAAACTACCACCAACAACAAAAACACATTTCTTATTCAGTCTGCCCACAGTATGATTGCTGAACACATTAGAGTTAGCAGTGTTAGAAAACCAAAGTGAATGAACCTAAATTCAAATGTATTTCAATGAAAATCCCTGGAACCAGTAAGTGGGAATGAAAACAACAGAGTTCAAAAGGGCTTTAGTTAGCCACAAAGGAAATAAGATGGATGTTTAGGCTTTTTTTTTTTTTTTTTTTTTTTTTTTTTTTTT
>CM021700.1:59650608-59724691 GCA_011074415.1 Stictonetta naevosa
TTTTTTTTTTTTTTTTTTTTTTTTTTTTTTTTCCCATCCCCTACCCCATCATCTCCCTATTAACTTCTGAAACTATAATTCCAACTAAATTTGATGAAGAGGCAGTTCTAGGGGAACTAAATTTCAATCAGTTTAGCGGTAATCAGCAGCCAAGTAGAGAAGAGAGACTCAAAGAAGTGCCCTCACTGTGCAAAAAGCAGCCAAATAAATGCACCATTATCTGCTCAGCTCAGCACGCCAGGCAGCTGATCAGCAGGGCTGAGGTGGCCAGTTGTCTTCGCATTGCTCAGAGCTGGTTGCAGCACGAGCTGCCAGGTAATGGCCAGGGGACTGGAGAGGGAGCAGAGGGAACCGGCTACCACAGAGACAGCAAAGGAGATATTTTGTGGATGATGTGCTGGAGAAATGTGGTAAGAAGCTGGGTATATTGCAGCCGAGGACAGAAAGCACTAAAAACATGTTGGGAATGAGGCTTTGAAAAGTTTAACTGGCCATAGAATTATTTTTATTCCTACAGACTGGGGCATATACAAAATAACAGTTATTCTCATTTGTTTCTGTTACGTACTGAGCCTCTTAAGAAAACCCTCTGGAGCCTATTTTCTTTAATCTAAAACCTTCTAACACACCTTAAAAAATTAAGTGCCTGTATTATATTGATCTTTCTGTTTAATTCTATGTTTTGAATAATACATCACAGAAGTGGCAATGCTTTTATGATATGTTAGTGTCATACATCATAACTAGCACCACTGCTACAGTGATTTATTATCCACACAGTGGCACTAACCAGAAAGATAAATGCTGGTATATGGACATCTACGTACATCTCTTGAGAAATAGGGATAAAGACAGATTAATTTATACACACTCTAAAATCCAGAAATAAATAAAAAGTCTATCTGGTACAGATTGTGTATTACCTTTGGCAGGATGTATATACATCTTTACAAAAGAAGAAGCGAGAAAGCCATATATTTCTCTTCAGGTCAAATATTCTGCAAATAAATTCTGATTCTCTGACTGAAAGAAACTCAGAGAGGAAGGTACATCGAACACCTTTCCCTCGCTGACAGAAGAACCTGAATCAAGGATGGATTGTTCCACACAGTTTTTAGAGCCTCAGCTTTTTTTCAAGAATCAATCCTTTATCCTTACAAGTGTTTTCAGGGTCACACTATTCATGAAAGAAGCTTCTTTCTGCTAGATTTCTTACATTGTGCCTGTGTTAGTCTCTGTAACAGATGTTATGCTCTTGTATCTTTGATTTTCTATTTCTCTAGCAGGAAGAGTGGAATTATGTTATCCTCATTCACATTAAAAAAAAAAAAAAAGAAAAAAAAAAGAAAAAGAAAAAAAGGCCATTATTTGGCCATAAACATACCACTTTGTTTCAGCTGCTTGCTGTCTTTGCTGGGGTTCCTGAAAGTCCTGCACAGAAGGGTGCTGTGCTAAAGGGTAACTCACTCAGGACCATTCACACACCACTGTTTGTATGGCAGATAATTTGCGTCCACAGCAGGATGACAAGTGACAAGACATGAGGAAAAGGCTTCAAGCTGCACCAGGGAAGGTTTAGATGAGATGTCAGGAAGAATTTCTCCATGGAAAGGGTGATCAGGCACTGAACGGGCTGCCTAGGGAAACACCAGAGTCACCATCTCCAGACGTATTTAAGAGATGTGTGGATGTGGTGCATAGAGATATGGTTTTGTGGTGTACTTGGTAGCGTAAGGTGATGGCTGGACTTGATGATCTTGTGGGTCTTTTCCAACCTAATAAATTCTACGATTCTATGATTCTTTAAACATTTGAGACATAATTGTCAGATAAATTCAGTGCAATATTTTCCTCTTCCTACCTATATAAGTTGAAGAGCAAAGTATGTGGGGTACTAGATAGTACTTAATTAGCTCATACACCACAGTAGTTATTCCAGATTCTGTGGTCTATGTATGAATCATTAATTAAGGCAGGATGAATCAGCTTTGAACTAATGGACTTAAAACTGTGCCTCTCTTCTGAACAGAACCAAACCCAAAGTTTTTGTAAGCTTCTACAAAGAAAATGAACTCTATACCAGCCAAAACCATGACACTTAGTCACTACCAGAAGTAGCAACTGTAGGACAAGAACATCAGTTCTTGTGAGATTTCTAGCTTGATTTTCTGCATTTGTGCCTGATGTATAATGTTATTCTCTTGGCTGCTAGCTCATGACCTTACTGTGAAATCACCAAAAATGCTTAGGCAATGCAAAAGAGAACTAGCTATATGAGGGGGGGTGGGGGGGGGGAAAGCATGAACACAAAGATATCCTTTAGCAAACTTCTGACTAATGAAATATCACCCTGTTGGAGGAAAATTAGTGGTAACAATCGATTTCTCAATCGCTACAGTGCAGTATGTAATACTAACAAGTTGGCCTGTCAAGTCTCTTAGCAACGTCAAATCAGTCAGTCAGATGGTATGAATGATAAGATGAGGCATATGATAATGGAATTTTCCAGATTTGTTACACTTAACCGGGTTTTATCTTGCTTTGTAGAACAACCTTCCTTTTTGTGTGATTAAAACAATGCATTCCCTCACAGAGTCTGGAAAAGACTCCTTACCTGCTTTCTTGCCCGGCAGGTAGGGAGGGAAGGAAGATGTGGTGGACAGAATACTGTAGATCAATTAAACAAGTGAGAATAGCAGTCTTTGTTGGCTGGACTCCTCTGCTTCAGATTTAATAGTGTATGTACTGGCAAATTTGCCAGGTGCTTTGTATAAAACAATCAGCATGCACAAGTTGTAAGACCATATTCTCATGCTTAATTACAGCAACTATAGCATCAGCACAGGTTAAACACAGTGGCTTTCAATTTCCAGTATTAATCAGAAGAAAACAATGAAATTCAGTCCAGTAGGCTTTCAATTCCCTGTCCTCATATTGTGGTTTCATCATTCTCTTCCCTGAAAAGGCTTTATTCAGCTTCTGCCTTTTATATCAAGCCCTGTGAATCATTTGAAATAAAATACAAGCCTGATAATTTGTTATAAAGCTGAGACTGCATGTACATCATCAGTCCTGTTGCAAAATTATTTTGTAGAAATGGCTGCTGATGTTGGTTAGTTCTGTATTTGTTATTTTTTCCTTCTCTTTATGCTTTTGTGTATCTGTCCCCAGAAGATCATAAAATTATTTTAATTAGGGATGTCAACTTCTGCCTGAGAAGCTGAGGGGGTAATTACATCATTTATATGCAAAATGGGTAATTTTCTCCCTGCTCTTCACCATTCTCTTCTTTCCATTTATTTCCCCGTATCTCCACTCTTCAGAGTTGAGCTATTTAATTTTATTTTGGTCCATCTGGAATATCTCCACCACTCTTCCATTCTGTTTCAGCCACAAAAGTAGGAGTTACCTTTACTCCAAATCTTCACAGCTCTTTTATCTAATGTACTTCTGACTCTATTTATTATCCATAGGGAGTTGAAGGTCCACCATGACACACAGAAGTGGCTTCTGACTTCTTGTACCAATCATCAGTAACATTTTACTTAGTCTTATTAAAGAAAAGAAAATTGCAGAGAAACTGGATATGAAGATGAAAGCTTTAAAAGGACAAAAAAAAAAAATAGCGTGGAAAGGAAATGCCATTTAGAAAGAACAGATCTAATAAAAATTCCAAAATGTCCTTAACAAATAAAATTAAATAAAAACACAAATGGGTGAGGATTGCACAACTAGTAAAACCAGAGTTGACTGGAAAAGCAGCGTAGCAGACTAAAGGGAATTGAGCTCACATCAACTGCCCATTAGAAAGAGACAGCACAAAGCTAAGCAGCATTCAGCCAAACACTGGGTGAAGCTGAGATCTCAAGAAGATTTCTTAGATGTAAGTGGTTTCTAAACCACAAGTAAAATATATTTAACAGGGGCGTTCAGTAAAAGAATGTGCAGAACTAGAGGACCCAGCTTTGTGAGCAGTACATGAGGAAACTTAAAACAACTTTTGCCTCTGTGCTTGAAACGGATGCCAGCCAGAAATGTCAGAGGAAGAATTTTGCTGACATTATCTCATTCTGAAGATCTTAATTCCCTTTTATTTTTTCATCCGATTATGCAGAGGTGGTAAACTTTGAAACTTTTCACAAACAGATACAATAATGTAGATTAAAAAGTGCCATATGAAAATGTGCCATTTAAATGGAAAACATGCAGAAATGTGAAATCGCTGAAGTTCTCACATTTATGAACAAGTGTTTAAATTTGGTGGGAATTTGTTGCTAGCAAGAAACCAAAGACTCACTGGCATCTAGGACAAACTACCTAGACTACTAATATCTGAATGAAAATTGACTTTACTGTAGTATCATCCAATCCAAACTGACAGTGCTTTCATAATGTTAATCTTCCAAGAGTGACATGATAAGGAAAGATACCTGAGTCATTAAGAAATGCAGACAACTTTTGGCACATAAAGGGAAAAATAAAGTAAAAAAAAAAAAAAAAAAAAAAAAGTAAGAAACACAAAACCCGAGAGTTTCACTGAACTATTTCTTTGCAAGAGTTTGCAAAGGTCAGTATAATAAAACATGGACAAAAAAGGTGACCATTAATTCAGAGGACTTTTTCATAGAAACAAGATATGTAGTTATAACAGAGAACGATTTAGCTATTACACCTGAAGTAAATGTGTATTTAAATCACCCAGTGAGTTGGACGCTGGAGTGCACGCCAAAGTAAAGGCAGAAATGGTAAGCCAAAAAAGTAGACAGTAACTGGGAAATTCAGAACCTGATGTGTATATACAACAATTGTGTTGATTTCTCATTTCCAGGAGAATTTTCTGTCTTCTCCATTCATGGGAAGGAAAGAGCAGGAAACCAGTACCCCATAACGTAAAAAGAAGAAAACTACATCACTATTTAGGTGAGCCAAAGGTGCTAATTCATTTTCAGAGAAGATGACGATAAAATTTTAGCTAAACAAATAACATGGATACTGAGGTAGAAAGTACTCTTGGGTGAAAAATATAGCCCTTATGCTTGGCTTCATAATTCTACCCTTAAGAAAAAAACAGGATCAGAACAGAGATGGGAATATCGGAGACCATCTTTTAATGCATAAGGAATTCCATAACAGATTTTTTTTCAATTGTCTATCCCCCTGCTTGTGCCTTCTGCAGAACTGTCCAGATGCTAATGCAGAAGCTGGACACGCTCTTTCCTTTAGAAGTCACAAGGGGAGGGGAACAATGAGCACTGGCCTTTTATTAAATAGATAAGTAAATAAATAAAATAATTTGTTACTTCTCTCTTGTGTGCCTATCTTGGGCATCTGAGAGAGACAGAAGATAGCAGAATGCTTCTTTTGTTTCAGAGGGGCCCTAACTGCATTACTGCACATTCAAATACACTTGAAGGAAATAAATTTTCCTCAGACTACATCTTCAGTCATTTCTGATATCCAAATTTTTCCTCTGCATACATTTTAGCAGCTTATCATGGAACTGTTCAAGTGGTAGATTTAGACCCAGATGTAAACTGTACTTGTGAGTGATTTTTACTTTGACCTTCCTGATGCTGATGAAAGAATTTGTATCATACATTTGTTCAATTCTCTTGAAGAAATCATTATTATAAGCAAGAGGTGAAGGAGATGTAATCAGTTGTCTATTGAGCAGATAGTACAATTACTCAGCAGACTTTAGTAAAAATGAAAAAAAAAAAGAATGTATGATCTACATTAAAGGTATTTTGAGAAGCGATAGAAGAGCGTGAATGGAAGTTTTAACAAGTTCAGGAAAGAGCCAGACTGAAGGTCTAAACCTATTTTAAAAAGTAAATTGTTTTAAATTTTCATTTCTTAAAAGCAAAACCATGCAGGGGAGGCACTAATACAGTCAAGTACAATGGTGATCTGAAATCATCATAAATATGCCTACTTTAGACAAGCGAAGCACATAAAACTCTTTCAAATGGTGAAATATATAAAGAAATAAGAACCTAATGCAGCAACTCAAGCCAAAACTCTTAAAGTGAAACTGAGATATCTCAGTAATTAAAGATTCTCATTATTCGTTATCCATGAAAACATTACTCCTTGCCTATGGAGGCCCTACACCCTCACATACTCAATTCACCCCTCCAGTAGTGGGGCAGATGCCCCCCGAAATCTCGGCCTTCTTGGAAGCTAATAAAAATTTTATCTTTGTTAACCCACCGATGACAAAGTTCTCATTTCTTAATTAGTGTGGCAACATTACCTGAGGAAAGTAATGGAAACCACCTTTGGGACACCCTGCCAGGAAGCTTCTGCAGCCAGTTCACTTGACATGCCTGATGGACCCATAACCACTACACAAGGCCAACCAGTTCAAACACAGGACATAGACGTACCTGAAGGATACAGGCTGCTCTGTTCCTGAAGGATTTCTGCCTACTTCTATTGCTAGTGCTGTGACCATCTTGAGGGTAAAGGAAGGAGATTCCTCTCTAGAGACCTTTCTCAGTTTTATGCTCTCATTACTTATGATGACAATTAATAGTAATTTCATTAAATTGCTCTCCACTGAAATTGCAGCATGTTGTTGTTGCGTGGGATTCAAGTTTACCTAAGTGTCCTGTTTAGACACTCCAGACAGGTGCTTTTACAGAGTTATGACTAAGATTTGCACTCCTTACAATGCACGGACTAAGGGACTGGAGTATTTCGTTGAATTGTGTTTTAAATGAAACATGGTACCACTACCTGCAAACCTCTTGGGGTTTTCTGACACTGGTCTCTCTGAGCTGATCTGCATACCTGATGCCAGGCCTTTCTGAAGGGAGGATCTAAGAGAATCGGAAATTCTCAAAAAGATAGCATCAGACCAAACAGCTTTTCCTATTTCTGCTCTTATTAGTAAACCTTCCCCCAGAAACATGCTACCGTACAGTGTGCCAGTACTTTATGGATTATCCTGGCCGTAAAATAACCAGCTACCCCATTTTCCTTACCAAGAGGAGAAGCTTGCAGGAAAGCAGTTCTAAAATGTTTAGGTTTATTTGCACACTACGTACAGTGGAGAAGCATTCCTTTGGTTTGCCATTTCTTTGTTTTGAGGTCAGCACTGGCTTTGGCAATCACAAAGGACTATTCTGTTGCTCTGGCTTCAGAAACCATTCTCCTCTACTGAAGCTGTTATGTTGCACCCACTACCATGGTATCTGAGGCCAATTGAACCAGCTGGGAGCATTAACAGCACAATTATTTGTGCAAGTCCATTGCTGCAAACACAATCAGTCATCATGCAAACGAAGGCTGTAACTCATCAAAACACTCAAGGAAGCATATAGGTACAGAAAAATCTGACACATTTTGTGATATTCTTAAAATCTGGTCCATTATATGAAATAAAAAGCTTGCAATTCATTTGTGCCTGTACAAAAATTTCAGTGCAATCTCTTTGATATATGGGCTATGCATGCCACAGGAAAGAAAAAGTGACATATAATCGAATAAATTGGAGAGAAAAAAAAAAAAAAAAAGAAAAAAACTCTTTTACCTTATTCCTATTTCTTTGTTCAAAATATTTTGTTAGGTCTCAAAGCCACAAAAATCCACATCATTAAGAAAAACATTTATAAAAAACATGCAAAAATGAACTAATACCAGTATCCATTCAAGCTGAAGTTATAACTTTACTTAATATCATATCCTTAACTGCTGATCAAAGATAACTGTCTTTTTCAGAAGTAAACTTTTGTTATACTCAAAGAAACTAAAATAAAACAAATCCAATAATAAATTTCCTTTGTCAGCTTCGTATCATTTGTCTTTAACATCTCCTAGACTTTAGAATCAGAGATAATATGTCTAGTATTTCCATCACCCCTACCCTGAATAATAAAAAAATTGCTCTGCTACTCAGCTCAGATTCTAATTATCCCATCTCCAAGGTTAATTTCAATGTGGAGCTGTAAATAGATTAATACACTGTGTTCAAATAAAGAAAACATTTACAGAAAAATCACCATATGGACACTATTTAGACAGATGATCTAATTATCATAATGCCCAATGAACTGATGCAGGAAAGGTTTTAGAGCAGGATGCTTCTTTCTGGACTTTGCCCTCCCATCTTGTACTACAGTAGAGATGATGCTGTTCTCTGAAACCCCACAACTGTTGCATTCTGACTTTACACGATAAAATTAGTCATTTGTAATATGTACAAGGTGTTCTTTAACTATAAATGAGCTGTAAGACCCAAGGAAAGTTGCTTTAAATAGTGGGAAAAATAAGACTACTAATAAAGACTGAAGAGGTAATTCTGTAAAATAAGCTGTTTTAAGAGAAAAAGGAGAATTATTTTAATATTGCAAGTTACAGCCAGATGTATGTCAATATGCCTGTTTTACAACTAATAATTTTAAGGTCTGGGACTAAATTGTCTCTGCATTTCTTTTGAGCCTTTCTTTGTCCTACTTCATATTCTCATAGAATTGTGGCTTAACATTCTTACACAGACAACACAAAATATATGATAGCTAGTTAGTTATTTTTAGTCAGGCTAAGTTATACAGATCTCTGGGAACCATGACTGTTTGCTATTTGTACAATCCAAAAGCTGTTTTTATCACCACAATGCAATAAATCATAAGAAAACACCTAATAGTTCAGCTAATAACATAACCTTAATACACAAAGAATTAATATGTAAACATCCACAGTGTCTTTTCCCTTACAGTACTTTTTCAGTATACCCCACCATATTTGTGCACAACCAGCTTAACTGTTATTGAAGTGTTAGTGACATATCATGGCTAAGAGAGATCTAAGAATCAATTTGAATAATATTAAAGCAGTGACTTCCCATTTTGAAGGGGACAGGGACTACTTAATGATGTATGCATACAGATCAGCAGCATAGAGCCTAGAGCTTTCTTGAATGTTCTTCTTAAATAGTACTGAGGCATTAAGCCTTTAGATTTCCTACCAAGCTCATTGAGCTTGGAACTGAGTTTATATCATCTAATGTCTCTTAGTGATTGCTGGACCATCAAGGCACTTCAGCTGGAATACGCAAACCATGGGTGCAATAACGTTAGGTGATGACAAAAAATGTCAACTCACTATCTACCTCAAGTTACTTCTATCTGACAGTGACAAATATCTGTGGTGGATTCTACGTTCAAACACTCAGCAAACCTCTTTCTTGTCTTTTGGCTCTGAATTCCTTGTTTCTGTTGTGTATCACAACCTTAAGCTTAATTACAGCCCTGCCCCAAAATATGCTGCTGTACAGAATATATTGCAGTAAAAAATCTGGAAGATATTAAGAGCTATATAATAGCTTTCAATAACAAATAACGTGTATTTTCTTGACCATTGTACACTCTCCTTTTTAACAGTCCGTATTACCCTAGCAACTATATAAAGTATCCATCTTAGCAGTAATAAATAAAAAGAATCTCAGTCAGAAGCAGAATCTCCTTGACTTCAGAAGTATTTCAGAGTATGAGTGGAGATCTGTGAGTGGAAATATCTATCCTCAGAAGAACAAACTTTTAAAGATACTGCAGAGTAATTAAATGAATCATAGTGAACAATATGCTCACCTCTCTTTTGGAATTGTAAAGATAAAGATGTAAAGTGAATATTCGTTTTTGTTTAGCATAATTCCTTTCAGTATCATCATCAATCTTCAGATGCAACCTATGACAACATGTGAAGAAAACTATACATTTTATTACGACTTCAGTTGTTTAAAATCCAGAAGGCACTGCAATTAATGATTTTAAAGTATATTACAGTATTTTGAAGCACAATGTGTATCGTTAAGAAAACATTAAATGTGAAAATAGAACTATCTTCAAGCTAAGTTATCATGCAGCTTGGACCTTCGGGGTTAGTCCAAAGCCTTTACAGTCAATGTTACCCACATCACTGATTTTGATGAGAGCTGGGCTAGATTATAGAGCTCTGATTCATTACAGCACCTTAGCTCATGAGTAGGACACCACAGTTCAATGACACTAGTCATTTGTTTAATGCTAAGCACATGCTCAAGTGTTTTGTTGGATTAATGCCTGTATGCAGAATGGCTCTACATGAGCTGTATCTGCCAAAAGAAAATGAAAGCAAGTAAAATAAATGGTGGGAAAGGCACCAAAAAAAAAAAAAAAAAAAAAAACAACAACAACAAAAAAACACTATCTTAATGCCCAAGAAAGATATCAAGATTAACACATATGACAAAGAGTAGTCAAATTTCCATCACAGAGCAAAAGTGGCATAATGCAATAAAGCTTTTACTACAGAAGAAGGGATTTTCCACCACTGAGGAATTTTAGGCTACACAGCATTTTCCATGGGTGGTCTTAAAAAATAAAACAGGTGGGTGTGCAGAAGAAAAAAAAAAACCTGCTTTCTATACATTAACTTATGGTTCCATCTCTTAAGAGTTTTTCCTACAATATGATTATGCAAAAAAAACCAACAACATAACATCTCTACAGTTTTGTAGCAATTCTCTTTTATATGCACAGTTTTTTTTTTGTTTGCTTTTTTTTTTTTTAATCACAAAAATTAATGCTACAGTAAAAGCAGATATTATTGGTAAATGAAAATATTTTTCATCTTTTTCAAACATTCTTATATACGGTCAGTTTATTATATGTTTTAGTTTTAATTTACATCCATAACTAGTGTTTTTGTAAGGAAAATGCTTTATTGGTTGTACAAGTTATTTGCTTTTAAAATAAGATGCAGAGGTTCTTTGAGATGTTCAGATTTTATATGATAACTAAAAAGGGAATGAAACATTGGCAAGAGATGCACAAAATTGCATTCATTTTTGTTCCCACATTTTCCAGCTTGCTATGTCCTTTGCAGAGATCATTGTACCAAAATGCTATTTCACATGTTAAGATGATTCACAGTAGGGAAGCACATTCTTGTATTATTTTCATCAAACGAAGCTTATATTTCTTTTGCCCATCTGAATATTAGACTGCTAATTTACGCTTTGGTAAAAGGGTCAGGAGTATTCATTTTTTTTCATGACTTGATACTAACTTGAAAAAGAATTTTTAGTAGCTCATGTAATTTGCCACTGTAGATACAAGTGACTTTGAATTATATATGTTTTATAAAACAAAACTCTGGAAGAATTAATATTTCAATAAGTTAAGTATTTCAGATTTAGGAATAGTCTCTATTACAGGGGGTCTCATATCTCAGTGACAGCCCCTTGGTATACTTGGTATTCAATACTTAATTGAAATTGAAATTAAAACAGTAATGTTTGTTATGTTAGCATTCAATAGGACACAGACTTTTATGGCAAAGTATCCTTCAGGACTGCTTCTCCCCCCAAAATAACTGGAAACTTTCTTAGTAAGACCACAGTGTCTTTCCAAGAGACTTCCCAAGTACTATAGATAAGTACTATGACATATGAATCAGTTTGTTGAATTTGGATAATGTGTCAGCAAGAAACCTATTTGATCAGAAGCTCTTATGAAATAAGAACACAATGATTGCGGTTGCTGAATTAATGGACAGCACTTGGATGATGGTGATTGGTCATCTGTAGTCCAGCCCAAGCAAGCAGAAGAACTTTGTAAATATGTGCTGTGTGTTAAGGAGACTGTACCACATAAAAGAGCCATATGTGATAGCAGTAAGGATAATAAGAATAAAATATAATTTTTCCATATCATATTGACATGAGGTCATATTTTCTACCCATTCAAATTGTCCTAGTTGCACTGACCATAATGAAGGCAGAGGAAATTTGCAACTACTGCAGATGATATGACCCATATATTAGTTAATTGTAATGAACGTATATAATCCAAATAGGGACAATACCATAATTGGGGATTGGCAAACCTTCTGTTTGTTTCATTCAGGCAATTACAGAAGAGTTGTAAGACAGCATTCGTATCTTTAGCCCTTTTCAGTGTTTTTTCACATGTGAAGAGCTTAATAATACAGTTGAATATCATTTTTATTGCATCTAATGCTTATTTGTATTGCTAAGTGACATACAAGATTCTCTGTTCAGGGTTCATTGAGGTTTTACAATGTTTGGGCATGTTCTCCCTCTTCTAAAAGCAAGCCTGACGGAGAATGAAGATTGGAAAAAAAAAAAAAAAGTGATTCTTAATCAAAATCATGGGATTAACTCACAAACATATGTTTTACTAGCTGAGAAATAATTATCAGAAGAAGAAAACACAGCCAAGGAAGTGAAAGAGGATCCTGAGGTAACCAAAACGTATTTATCACCAAAAATGAAGAGGACTTGCTGCTTAAAGTAAAGGTAGCAGGAACTCAGCACAATTCGGACGTGTAAAAACTTGGCAGCTTGTGCCATACAGTTCCTTACCCACACTATGTCTGAACAGAGGAGTGCAGAGCCATTTCTGTGTTTGGACAAGTGTCTCTTCTGCCCCCATGTCTGTGTACTGTATGACTCCCATGTACAGGCAACAAAAAGGGACAGAACTACAAAATGCTTTTGCTATATCCCAATCTTAACAGAAAGGTCCAGGGAACCCACAATGGCAACGTATGCTATCTGAACAGGTTAATTCCATCTTGTGGCAGCACAAATCATGATCAGTCTGAGGATGAAAATGCACACCTCACATCTAACCTGACCTCTCCAGCAAAAATTCCAGTTCTCAAAATGGTACCATACAGGTTGCTATTTTACATCTCTGCCCAGCAGTCAGGTGGGGAGAATATCTTTCCCCATGTTTCCAAATGAATTTAGAACTGGATCAGCTGATACATGTTTTCTTCTTTTAAATGATTTGATATAAAACACATGGGCTGCTAGGCCAGACTTCCTTAGTTTTAAAACTGGTTTTGATCACTTTAAAAGGAAAAGAGGGAGCCAGGGCAGGGGATGGGGGAGTAGGGGCAGAGGCAGGTTTTACAGCATATACCTGCCTAATATCATGATTATTCTTCTGCTTCTGGTTTTCCTCTGGTTCATATAAATTACCTCTTCAGTTCCATCTCAGTGGTTCATTTCTCACAGTCCCTGATTTTCTTTCCTGATTTACCTGTCAATATCTCCAGCTTTGTCTTGCTTTAGCCTAAACCAACTCATTGCATTATTCTTCTTCCCTCACCACCCACTCACCCCGATACACAGATTAACCCCTTGACCGTAATTCTAGTGATTGGCCCATGGAGAAACAATGGCACATATTGACTGCTGGATATGAGTCATTTCTTTAATCTTGCCTTTAGATCTGTACTTGCATTTGTTGACAATTGAATCCTTTTGCAATTCTCTGCTAAGATATTATATGCAATTAAAAAGGGGACAGAATTACTTGGATTCTCTAGACGGTGACTGCAGGTGCCTCGGTTTCTTTTATTAGACTAAACTGTTCAGTGCTGAAGTGGGACTGGTTTGTCACTGTTGATAACATTACAGCTCAAGAGGAAATATTGCTGTGAGGATGATGGTATTTGAAGAGATAAATATTTTCTGGAAGAAGTGCTAGACCATAGCTGGAGTTTATACAGATGCATTAAGGGAAGTACACAGGCAAATTTTACCCCATTTCTAAACTTGCAAGAAGTGTAAAGCCTGAATTGCACTCCATGCATTCAATGTACCAGACATATCCCTGTGTACATCCTGAGGCACAGGGAGTAGAAACCTGTGAGAAGACACTCATAGCTCATTTTGGGATGGTGTAAATGTTGAAGAGAATGAAGACATATCTCACATACCCAAAGGCATTCATTTCTTGCCTTTGATTGACCAATGGCAATTCACCAGGGTTACCATATGTAGACCAGAAATCCTAAAAACATGTAATGTATCAAAACAGCATCACAAAAGTTTTTGTGGGAAATGTCAGCCCCAAAGTTGCAACTACTGTAAGACAGAAGACTCGTCAGAAATATTCAGCAGTACGATACAGTGCACAATCTTAAGCAAGAAGTTTAGTGACTATTCTGGAAGAAGTCAGGTATGCCTATGCCTGATGGCATGCACAAATTTACTTGTATTTGTACATTGAGATAAATGGCAGAAGATCAGATAAGAGATTTATAGGAATTTATACCTATAAAAGTTATAAGTGACCCTGAGTTGGTCTTACATAATCAAAGACAAACGGAGCCAGAAAGATGTTAGTCTCTCTGATAGAGGTAAATAATTAAAGAATTGCTGAAAGCACTCAAAATAAATATTGCTGGATAAGGGTTAATATTAAACTGCATCTTACCTGATATGTAATAAACTGTTTTTTACTATTAACCTTATTTGACACTTTACAACTTTTTTGACCTTGTAATCTTTAACTTTTCCAAATTCTACCTTACTTAAAAGGTAGCACTGAAGTAATCAAAGATCTGTTTCAAATCTCTAACAGTCCCATTCATTTCCTCTACTGCATATTATGCCTGTTTCTTTACAGTGTGAATTTAGCAGGGGATAATCTTGTTATCCTGTAGACAATCCTATTTCCTGGGTATGCTCTCTTCAGTACAATCTTACCAATAACCCTGTTAAGGATCACCTTACTCTCACCTTTGGTCCATTTTAAGTGAATCATATAAAGTCTACAGCTCCACTCTAGAGAGCTATAATGGCTGTTCAGCAGCTGAAATATTTCACTAAACTACTCTCAAACCTTTGAACCCCTGCCTTACAATAAGCCATTGTTATAAATGCTAATTAAGTAATATATTTTGAAGGAAGGAGTTGGAAATGGGTATGAGTGAAACAGGAATTACCACAAAAGCAAAAGATGAATGGTCAATTTACCTGCAGCAGGAGGCAATGCTAAATGTTCCATTAAGAGACATTAAACTTCTTGGTTAATTATAAGAAGCAGGTGAAGAAGGAAATTTCTAAGCAAGCTCAATGGGACATTGATTAAACCAAAAAACTAAGAACTCCATCCACAGTGCAGGTGAAGTATTTAATTTTAAGAGTGACTCTCTTTTATTCAGCTGGACTCCACAAAAGCTTTAATAGATTAGTGTGAAAGTATTCACCATGTTAAAACTTCAAACTGGAATACCATTTATTTCAGCCTTGTATTTCTTTTTTATATATTAAAAAAAAAAAAGCGGTTTTCTCTTACAAACTATGTCATCAAACTCCTCTACATACGCAGAGATATCACCTTGCTCCATTTAATCCTTAAAATTCTTTTTTTTTTTTTTATTGCTCGTATTTATACAGAATCTCTACATTGTATTTTACTCTGAAGGTATTAAAAATACATTAAAAATATAATGCCCCTTTCTTTTACACTTGACCACTGCACAAAAATTAAAAAAAAAATAAATAAAAAGTCTAGTAGATAGCACTACAGGGAGGGGTTCCAGATATATTGATTTTCTATGACATTTTGTGTAACTATGCTACATGAAATCAATTATTCAGAAACTGAATTACTGAATGAAAGAAAAAGCAGACATACTATCATTAAGTTATAAAAGAATATTTATGGTGTGCTTAAACCTATCTATCATTAATTATCTGCAAATTTTAGAAAATTTCTCACATGTTGTCTCCTAAATTTGAAAAACTAATTTCAAATTCAAGATATTATATCCTTCTATTTTGCAGGATAAAAGTTTCATCTACTTTGAGTGACTTTCTTTTTTACATCTTAAATTACAAAAGAAATGCAAGCTCTACAGATATGTACCTTGTCTCAAGTATTCCTGACGTAAGGACAGCTTTTACAGCTGAAAGACAGATGAGTAGAGATTAATTAATTTCCTTAGATGAAATGTCAAAAAAGAAAAGTGAATACTATCTTGTAGAAACAAGAGTACACTCACAAAAAAAAGAAGTTCACACTTTCAATATTTTTTTGCCAAAATGTATTTCTAGGTTCTACACTAACATCAATAAATTCACTCTATCAACAGGTACAACATCCCTTTTAGTGTCAGTTGTACATTAAATTATGATTATTTTTCTCTTCTAGACTTCTTTTAAATTATGGGTATGAGTAAATTTGTAATTCAGGTGAGTTAGGACACAAAGGCATAATCTTCCTTTCTTAAGTATGTGTAGACAGATTCTTTCCTGGGCCACAAACTCAGCTGTAGTGCAGAAGACAGACACACAGACATGCACTCTGCAAACAGAGGCTGGTTTGCTTCCTTCTCCCCCCTTCAGTAAATGTTACTGTGATTTTTTAGCTGCCTAAGTGCTCCTTCACCTCCTTCAGTCACAAGAAGCTGGGTTAGATGAAACACTTTAACTGGCATGTCTTTTTAAACCACTTCATCCTACATTAAACAGCTTAGAGAGCATTCCTACCTGAGCAGCTTGCCGGCACGTCCGAAGAAACGATCTTCTCTGGCAGGGAAATGGGGAATAAGTGGCCTCTGGAGCTGATCACCTGCAGCTGGAAGAGGATGTCTACTCCCAGCCATCTGAGACTACTTGCAGTTTTACCTTGTGGCTTTGCATATGCTCTGCTTATGCAGTGTGTTTGTACACACTTCTGCTAGGCACTATGAAAACATAGTCCCTGCCACCGGTCCTATGAGATAAGCTCTACAACAAATCTGATATTCAAAATGGTTATACTACAAAAAAAATAGTGTAGTACATTATTGAATAGTACAGTACAGGATAGTGTTTTTCCATAGAAAAATTCCCATAAACAAAATACAAGAAATGAGTAATAATTGAAATACATCCTAGGAACAGGACATTTTTATTATGACCTCAGACTTAAATCCTCATTGATCATTCTCAGCATTAATTCTAGCTTTTTATTTATTTAATGAAAAAGACATTTCAAGCTACCTATTTAAATTTTATCAGTTTATGCTCATCTATTGAAAAATTTTGAAGTTACACAATGGTGAAGCACTGCTATTGATGCCAGCATTATTCTCTACAAGACCTTAGAAAATTGTGAATAAAATAGCACAATAAATTGAACACTGCACAAAATTAGGAGAAAGTGATGGGGTACCCTAACCCTCCTTATGCCTCAAAACAAAAAACAACAACAAAAACAAACAAACAAACAACAACAAACCCTGCTGGAAAATAAGAAACACTAGTCTTACTAGTACAATGCAGTTTCTAGTTGCTTAAAATCAGGTACAAACAAAGGGCTTAGTATTGGGTACAAGAAATAGGCTGCTCCCTGGAATTGTAATAAAGAAATGCAACCACTGCAAAAATAAAAAGCCAGGACAGCACTGTACCTTTATTTTCACTGGCAGCTCCTGAGAGGATTGAAATTAGATTAATTCTTTCAAATTAAAGAATTCTCTCACTGAGAGTGTTATGCTTAGTAAAGAAAACTGCTCTGAGAAGCCATATATTCCCCTATTTTTCTGTTTTACCAGTTCTGGTTGTTTGCTGCCTTAGATATTACAAGAATTTTTATTAATGTGAGATTTTTTTCAGCTTGAATACATTTGGATAATCCTGTCAGGAATCTCATGAAGACCCAAATTAGACAGACTGAAAACACGTAACTTCCTTTATTCTAATTGAGTGAATATGCTGACCATGAACAAATCACATTTTGGCAAACTATTAACTTGACAGAAATACTAATGTTTTTTGAGGGAGACTTCCAAAATAGAACGACTTTGGTGATGATGATTCAGTCTCTGTCCTTATTAAATGAAAACAGCACATAGTTCTCTCTTATTTCTCTGAGAGATGCATATTAATTTTATCTTTTGGCCCCTGGAAATCACTCAGAATTACAATTTACACTGTCCACAGAAAGGTAAATAGCAGAAAGCTTTATTGCTCACAAAAGCAAAGTTCTACATCTTGACATTTTATTCCAGTTTACGTTGAAAATCTCCTGGACTATGGTTCAGAAACACTAGCTTTTAAATGCTCAGAGTCTGGTACTTCCTACATCGGAAGACATAAAGCAGACTTACAGATTAAAAGAAGAGGGATTGTTAGTTACAGAAATGAGAAAAGACAGATGACTAAATGACTTATTATGGATATCAGACTGGTACAGAAAACAAGAACTGACGCTTGAACCCAGTGACAGTGTAGTTGTGATGGTGAGACCAATTATTGGAGTGGGTTGAGAAGATATGCATTAGATTTGAACATTTTAAAATTGTAAATTTATTAAATGTATTTAAATGTAGAGTTTTTTATTTCTAGAAAAAAAATAGTAACAGAAATATCTACTACTTAAGGAGCCTAAAGCACTGTCACTTACCACAATGTTTGCCCTAGATAGACATATTATTTGTTAGTGCATCTTTGTCTAAAATGTCTTCTTACTAAGGACTAATTGATCCATAAAGATACCCAAAGCATGGTAGTTCCTCTTTTTTGCTACTAAATTGTTCACTGTGGACCTCATATTCATTAGAGGAGATGCAATGAGGATGTTATCCTCATTATAGAAAACTGTCTTGCTAAGCCATGTGGTTTAGTATTTTTGTTTTACAACTTCTAAGCTATTTGCTACCACAAATGTTGCAATTACTCTTTTTTTAAAAAAATCTTTTTTTTTTTTTTTTTTTTTTTCATCTTGAACACATTTGGATAACCCTGTCAAGAATCTGACTTAAGTAGCCTATCATATCTCATTAAAATGCTTGTTGTGCCCAGTTTATATGCCAATAATGTGTCTATGGATCATATTTGCAATGGTTCATTAAGTGTCTGATTACTTATGTCATATGCTGTTATTAATCTACTCCTATTTCTTTTTCATCTATTGCTGTTGTAATTAGTGGATGAAAGACAAATTTTAAAACACACAAAACTGGATGCAAAACACATTTCTAAACGATGGCCCAGTTTTCATGAACTTACCAGAGGAGGGCACCAAATAAGGTGGGAGATATGTTACAGGGAACTGGAAGAAAGAGGGCTACATATAATGCTGGGAAATATGAGCTAAAGTAGGAGACAGAGTCCTGGCAGTCATCACTGGGTGATAAATGGATTGTGCTAGAGTCTGAAATACACTAAGTGCAAAACACATGTCTCTCAGAGATCCTGAGAGCACCACATCACCACTACCTCACCAGAGACCTGCAGCCTAAGGTAGGCCGTTAAAGCTTTATGGCTACTTCAAAAAGGTCACAGCAACAGTGATGATACTGCAAGAAAAGTGTAAGCAACAAAGGGTAACAATAACCAAAACGGTAGCTGTAAGCTCTAGGATGCCTGTCTTGTCAAAGTCTGACCCCACAGAAGAGAAAAATATCTTTACCTGTGAGCATGTCTGACAAGCCAGGAAGCCAAAAGCCACACCTTGTTGACAAAAAAGTTATGACGGATTGATAAATAAGAGAAAAAAGAGAAAGACTGTAATACTGTTTGTTTCTCCAGTTACCTGTCAAATGTCAAGTACACTTCTTTTTTTTTTTTTTTTTTTTTTTTCCTGCTTTTTAAACAACTGGGCAGAGGGGCACATAATCAAGGAAATGGCAAATTCTTTGACAGAAGTAAAATAGCATTAACCCCATAGACATGTAACAATTTTAAATGAATTGCCTATAAGAAATAGAACCACGATAACTATATCTATTCTGAATATAACAGAGATAAAAGGTTTGTTCATGTGAAAATTTAACATTGCAGTTTTCTTCTGAATGAAAAAAGAGCAGTATTACTGAAAGGTTTTCTGTGTTTTTATCTGTGGGACCCTAGGAACAGTAACTTATTACACAAGCAATTCAATTAAAGTAATCTTTTGAGATTTAATAACTATTTTCTGTAATGATCATAACTGTGCAAGAGGAAGATACAAAGTGTTCAGTTTTATTGCAATATTTTACACTCTGCTTCACTCTGCTGCCCCACTAATTTATAAGCTATATGTTCCAGATTGAAGAAAGAAGCAAACTCAATTACAAACTATGCAGCACAAGGGATATTCTGTTTTATATTTATTCTGGTCTAATTCCAAATATAGAAAATGAGTTTTATATTCTTAACACACCACAGTAATCATTTGGGGGCCAGAAAATGCTATTCTGTGTAAAGACACTGAATAGATTTAGTCCTGTATTTTTAAGTATAGGTCTTTGTGGAAGTGGTTGCAGAATCAGCAACCCACAAAGGCAGCCTGAAAAGAGCCTATGCATGGAAACTGTGCTCTCCAAGAAACTAATGCCAAGATACAGAGTATTACAGCCAAAGGAAGACTCTGGGCTGGCAGAGTCCTGTCATTCATATAAAAATCATTCTCCAGAGGGAAGGAGGTATATATTCACATCAGCTGCAGCTGTCTAAAGTTAGTGGCCAGTCCAGAGACAACCATCTTCTGCATGCTCAGGAGGTGTTTTCCCTCATAACTAGATATTTGACCCCAGACTAGCTACACAGTTAGTACTCATTCATACAGAAAATTAAATGATACAGCCCAGCTAACATTCTCACCTTCCAATGAAGAACTGCTAGCTAGTATTTTCTCCTTCCCCTCTCTCCTGCTGTCTGTAGTGGGTTTACATGGCAAAGTTTTGGTAGCAGGGGGCCATAGAGGTGGCTGCTGTGAGAAGGATCTTGAAGCTGCCCCATGTTTGGTAAGGGCCCCACTGCTGACCAGAGCTGAGCCAATAAGTGATGTTGTTTTGCGCCTCTGTGAGAGCATATTTAAGACAGGAAAAAAAAAAAAAAAAAAAAAAACAAACCACTGTGCCACACAGTAGCTGGGAGAGTGAGAGGAGTGAGGAACAGCCTTGCAGGTGCCAAGGTCAGTGAAGAAGGAGGGGGAGACGTGCTCCAGGCGCCGGAGCAGAAGTCCCCTGAGGCCTGTGGTGAGGACCATGGTGAAGCAGGATGTCCCCCTGCAGCCCATGGAGTACCACGGTAGAGCAGGGTTCCACGCTGCAGCCCATGGAGGAGACCACGGTGGAGCAGGTGGACCTGCACAGATGGAGACTGTGGCCTGTGGAAGACCCCTGCCAGAGCAGATTCCAGGCCGGACCTGTAGCCCGTGGAGAGGAGACCACACAGGAACAGGTGACCTGGCAGGAGCTGCTTCCCCTTGTTGGAACCAGGTTGGTGCAGTTTGCTCCCAAGGGATGGACCCCGTGGTATGGACCCACATCTGGAGCAGTTCTTGAAGAGCTACTGCCTGTGGAAAGCCCACGCTGGATCAGTTCAGCAAGGACTGTATCCCGTGGGAGGGACCCCACAGCACAGGGGATGAGAGTGACTGAGAAGGAGCGGTGGCAAAGAAGCGCTATAGACTGACCATAACCTCCATTCCCCCGTGCTGCTCAGGGGGAGGACGTGGGAGAGGGTGGATGGGGGGGAAGGTGCTTTTGTTTTTTTTCATTTGTTTCTCACTTCTCTAGCTTGTTAGTAATAGGTAATAAATCTTACTATCTCCCTATGCTGTTTTGCCCGTCACGATAATTACTGCACGATCTCCTCATCCTTACCTCAACCCTTGAGCCCTTTTCATCGTATTTTCTCCCTGCTCCTCTTTGAGGAGGGGGAGTGAGAGAACGGTTGTGGTGGAGCTCGGCCGCCCAACCGAGTAAAACCACTACACTGTCCCCTTCTCTTTTCACCCTCTTACTTTCCTTGTATCTCCTTATCTTCTGTATTCTACTTCTCTACTGTTTTATTTTTTAGCCTTCACTTTCCTTCATTCTATTATATTTCTCCTCTTCCTCTGTCAGTAATTCTTAAATGTTTGTCCAGATGTCTCATGATGTTGATAAGTTGACTGATGAACTTGTGCTAAATGGCCATCCCAACCAGATCAACCAGTTTATGCTTCCTCAATTATTTAATATTAATTATTAATATGTTTTAACTTTTTGTTAGCCTTGAAGTGGTAAGGCAGTTGGACTTGATGATCACAGTAAAGCCCTTCCAACTAAACTATTCCATTCCATTGCATTCTACTTGGTTCTTCCACTTTCAAGATCTGCCCTAAGAACTCCTGGAAACAAGTGAAGTTTTACTATGGGACAAAAGCATCCCATAGCCTATCAGTGACCTCTGAAGTAGTATCACCTCACTTTTAAGAAATACCACAAAGGTAGCTACATAGAGTCTGTGCTACTCAGTGGCCATAGAAAAAGTATCTCCCATCCCTAGAAGGGAGGAAGGAATCCATTGCAGGAAGGAATGCTAAAGAGAAGTATTCAGAATTAGTTTCAGAGATGGGAAAGCTCAAAAGGCTTGAATTCTGTAAAATATTTCAAAGCCAATTCCTACATAGTGTTCTATGCAGCTGTGAGCAGGAGCAGAAGATACAAAAGCAGGATGCAATCATCAACTCCCTTCTGAGAATGACAATGTCAGACAGTTCTGAGAGGGATTATCAATAAAAGCTTTTGATGTGACCCCTGCTGCCAGAAGCCCACTTAAGTGTCTCACTTTCACTCAACAATTCAAAAAAAGGATAGATTAGCAGTAGATACAGTAACTGACCATAGTGAAGGACATTCAAAATTTCTGAATGTCTGCCACGCAAGAAATAGCTGTAACTCAGAGAGGAGATGACAGAAGAGATGAAAAACAAAAACAAAACAAAACAAAAAACCCAAAACAACAACAAAAAAAGCTCACTGTCTTTTCTACTAGAAAAAATAAGAGGCGTGAAACACAATAACAGCGTAGGCTCAAAACAAATAAAAATGAGCTATTTCATCAGGCAGGATGCATTACACTGTGGAACTCAATTCTGTAAAACAGTGTTAAAAGTTGTCAGCGATTCAAAAAGTGATTAGACAAAGCAATGAAACAGTTATCTAGGTAAGGGTGTTTCATGTGACGGTATCCTTTCTGACTCAAGGGTATCTATGACATTCTATGAGCATTTCTATTTGCTTGTCTTGTCCTTATAGTCTTCCATAAGCCTCCCTAACAGCTAATAGTTACTGTAAGAAACAGAATAGCCTTTAAGACCATTGATCCCATGTGCTGTTCTCATGCTTTGAAATTCAATGAAATTAACTCATTGTTTTACACATTTTTTATTAATGTGCTTCTTATATAGCAAAACAAGTGCCCTGAATAGTTAATAGCTCAGTGCTGCCTTCCTGCTTCCTGTATCACATTTTCTAAATGGATGGTTTGGAGCATAAAGATATCCTATGCACGAATCTCCCAGACCAGCATCTGAGATAATCATGTGCATAATATAAAATCCAGGCTGACTTGGAGTCAATATGAAACTGCTGATTGTTACTTTCTGCTTTAGAGATATGATAGTACATGTTTTGCAAAGGAGTTATATTTTAGACTCCTCATGCTTAGGCCCAAAAGAGGAATGGTCTGAAAAGATACAAAAATAATAATTCTGCCATCCAGAAGAGGGCAATGGTATCAAGGAAACTCTTAAAAGACTCTTTTAAAAGTCTTTTAATCTCATCAATCAAGAGTCTTTTAACTCGTATAATCTCATAACACTAGGAAATAAGTATAATGCAATCCATATGATTTCTATATAATTCCCAAAACAAAATAAAACAAAAAACAGCAGCAAGGAAATGTGAGGTTTTTAGATCTTACCGAAGTTGTCTTTACCATAAAGAATTCTTCAGACAGGTTGGTAAACAGCAAATAGTCCTTCTGAAGGTACACCTTCATTTCACATGCAAGGAACTGGCAATCTCCCAAAAGCAGGATTACTATTATTGTACCGCTTCCCTCACTTCTGAAAAAGAAAAATCCAAACTGCAAACTGGGCTAGGAATCAAAAAGGTGCTGAAAACCACAGGGAGTAACCCCATCTGATTGGGAAACAGAAGACATTGCATTTTTCCTCCTCAAACCAAAGGCACAGAAATCTTGATGTTGTGATTGAGCAGCAGAGTGTTGATTTCTTTCAGAAGTTTCCCAAGTCACTCAGCTGTTCCTGTAAATGTCCACAGAGATACATGTGTGACATCATGAAAACAGACAAAAGAACAGAAATGAACCAGGAAGCAAAGTAAACAAAAGCTCCATACTAAATCAAAAATGCATCCCATTTATCTTCATCAAGTTTGCCAAACTCAGGTTCTGACACTCCTACATAAATACAGAATGAAACACTGCTCCTAATATTTCCACCTCTAAAGGATTAGATCTTCAATCTTTTTAGTGTTCTTTAATGATTCATCAAAATAATGTATTTTGTCATTTAATATTTCGTTTACTTTTGTGATCAAGTTATATAATGCATACATCAAGTTGCACAGCCTGCTGATTCTTCATTGACTTATGTACATATTTTTCTAGTCAAATTGTTATGCATATAGTAGATCTATTTGCATATTTTAACAATCAGGATGCATGATTTATTACCCTGTTTTGCATATTTTAGTAACAAAGATCTGTGTCTTATTGATCCATTTCTTCTTTTAAAGTTTCAATTGACTGCACCTTCCAGGATGAGCTACTGTATACACATTGACTGTTAAAATTTTGCAGACCTTTACCAGATTGCATACTTCAGAAATTGGATTGCCTCTTGTGTGTTTGCTGAGCTTCATACCTCATCATCTGAACATACTTCCCCAATGGAGATTTCCAGTTATCATGAAGTTTCCCATGCTTTACTACCCAAATACATATTCAAATTAAATTATATGTGTTTCTGGTGAAGAGACATACTTTGTAAAACATGATTTAGAAAAAAAAAAATAAAGTGCTATTTCATAGATTTATATGATCACAGAATAGTCCTCGTTACGGCTTTCATTCGCTTATTAGAAGTAGATTCTACCATCCATAACTCTATAAAGATCAATACACATTTGACTTTCAGAGCCTATTTCTTTTTTAATACGTAGAGGAATATTTGTCCTGTACGGTCCAGTGGTAAGTGTACTTTTCTTTCAGAGAACACATACTGCAAACTAGCACAGTTAGATCACCACAAAACATACATTTTCTTGTAACATACATCTGGAAATAGGCTCTCTATCACAAGACACTTTTATATTAGAATAATGCCTTTGCCCAGAACATGAAAAACAAAGAAGCAAACAAATTTGAAGTCTGAGTATCTTAATTTCCAATACTCACAGGAACGAAAGATGTTTCTCGTTGTGATCCAGCCTCTTCCCAGGACAACTTAAGTCTGCTTAAGTCAAGTAGGAATAGTCACAATAGAAAACTCATTTGAAAAACTGAAAGTTGAAAAAGTTGTGTGAATATCTTAACAACACAATCCTAGAATACTATATTCATACCACTGCTCTTTAGACAAAATTGATTATCACATATGAAATAATAACTCTTGGGAACATCAATATTTTCAAAATTTCTGAAATTCTAGAAAAGTATTCTCTCCCTAAAATCCCCCAAATTGAAGAATATAGCAACTGTTCTGATAGGAGCAAAATCACAACATGATTATACAAGCAAATGGATATGACTACTGATTTTAGAAGTGGTTATTTTTTATGTTTCTGTTTTTCAATCAGAATGGAACACCATATATTATGATGCAAGGAAAACAGGAGCTCAAAAATAATGTATGAACAGACAGAGAACAACTGGCTATTTTTTTTTTTTTTTTTTCCAATTTCACAGCATTCAGTCAGGTATTACAGCTGCAGTAGCCTAAAAGGTACTGTGATTAAGTCTGATCATGTGAACAGAAATTATCTAACCACACTTCAGCTTATGCTGCCGGTTCTTTAACTATCTCTGTTTCCAAAACTGTTAATCAAATAGGGGTAGTAATACATTGTAGCATTCATCTTAATAATTAAGAATAAGTAGGTATAAAAAAATCTTTTTCAGAGTAAATTGCCTCTGGTTCAAGAGCATACAGTTCATACCAAAACTGTTCATCCCATCATATCAGCTACCAGCCACATCCAATATTTGACTGAACCTTAACTGTTGTAAGTGTAAATACACATTACTCACTACAGAAAACAAACATTAGCATGTAGGTTAAATGAACTTTGAGAGACAGCTCTTGACAGAATGCCTGTGCTCTTACTTTCATTTAGCATGTGTTATCTGTTATTAGTCTACTAAAGACCTAAAGTTCAGTAAGGCTACAGAAGATAAAACCAAGAAGATAACCCAAACTGACATGCATCATAGAAAATAGAAAAGAAAAACAAAAGAGTAAATCTGTTAAAAGCTTGTCAATATTCTCACAACTGTGTCTTCAAAATCTATGCAACCCTGAGTCAGGTGTTTTTCCATTTCTTTTATGCCACAACACCAGCTTCAAATAGAGAAGTAAATGTCCTTGTGACAATGTCAAAATCACCCAGACTATGACGGAATAGATGACATTACAATTCATGGTTTTTTTTGTGTTATTTTTAATTGGATGATGCTCAGATGATACATGATGCTGAAGTGCCAGCCTTTCATTAATTAGACAAATATATCTTTCTCTAAAGTATTTTGTCTATCCATTGAGAGGGCTATTAAGTCACTTCAACAGCCCACTACATAATTACATGTTGAGGGGAGAGAAACAGAGAAAGTGTTCCATCAAGAATTATGCTCATGCTCTTAAAACCCACCCCAAGCCAATAAAGGAGGAGTGCTAAGGAGGATGTAAACCTAACAAGCCTTCTGGAAAGTAGAAATGGGATGAAGATATATTAAATGTAAATGGAATTCCATTTTTAGCATGTGGTCAGTGATGTATGAGCTCAGAACTGAAGTCATACTGCGTGAAAAATAGGAATGGCTGGAAATCAGCTGCGCTACCAAATGGAAAATCTCAGAAGAAAGCACAACTATTGCTCAGCTCAGCAGTTTTACATAAGCAAGAAAACATCTCTTCTTTTAGCAACTTGCATCCATTTTGCTCAACCTAGCAGTACATACCAATTTTTTCAACCTGGGTGCCAAAATTACTCACAATAGAAAATGTGGGTCCTAAAACAACAAAAGGAAATGGGAAGACTAAGGTCAAACTAGATGCCCAAGACATTTAAATAAATCAAACCATAACCCAGAAATAAAAGCATGCTTAGAGGTTAAATATATATTTTAGTATCTCAAATTAAACAGGCTTGATTAAAAAAAAAAAAAAAAAAAAAAAAAAGTAAAGATAACAGAACTTGGTTAGAAAATTATAACCTACATTTTGACCTTTAAGTACTCAGCCTGAAAATGTCATGTGCATGTTTATTGTAATCTTTGTTTTAAATGGGCTGGAATCAGTTCATGTTGTTACAGTAACCTTTTTTAAAAATATTTTTATTATTGTTAGAAATCAGGATTATTTAAAACATTTATATAAAAGGATGTGCATAATTTTTTATCAAAATATTCAGTATTAAGCATTTCTTATTATCATTTATCTTTTTACTCTATGAAAGCTAATGGTAATACTAGGGTTCCCCTCTTCTTTAAAGATTACCACATGCAATGTCTAATAAGTAACCCTGGCTGCTTCATATTTAACTATATCTACATTTATCCTTCTTTCAAAACCAAGCGTGAAAGTTTCAAAAGAGAAATCTCTCTCAAGAGTCAATTTTACTTTGAATTGATGATCTGTTTTTTGGTCTTAGTATAAAACCATCAAATTCACTTCTCCTCAGAAGTCAAAGTTGAGAACTGACTTTAGCCTCTATAGAAAAAATATGTATTCTGTAACATTTGTTTTTGTTGTGGAAGATAGAGCTCCAAAATGAAGTTCACTGTTCCAGACCGCGTGAAATTCAAATGCAATATCCAGCACACTCATCTATAGTAGACTGGATGCAAAGCGTGTTTTTTAAGTAAAAAAACTTGTTTATATTTAATAACATAATTCATTGCCTCAAGAGGTAGAATCGAGTTTCTAAATGAGGCTTTATATTGTTCATACTGCCCTGTCATAGCCCTTAATGTCCTATTTTATCACAATGTCCAATTACATTTGACTTTAACAGAGGGTGTTGGGAAGTCACTTGGGAAGTTGCTTGAATAAGTATGAGTCAAGATAGCACCCTGCAAATACAGAAACTATTAAAACACTATATGCTATAGGATATACCTCCCTGTGCAGCTGTCCAACAAGAAAAGGATCGTCACTTGCAGGCTCTTGCAGTAATCAGTACTTAAGTGGATGCTTAATATGCAGAAGTCTTAATATTAAGATGAGCAAAAAGGTAGCAATGTCAGCTAGTCTGCACAGGAATAAGGAATTGAGATGAAAATTGTGTGTATTTTTCTAGGCCTTTACAGGACTGTGTCCTTTACAGAACATGATTTTCAAACTGACAATGAAAGTTTCTCTTTGAAAATAGTTTTTCTGTTGAAAATACCTCCTAGAAAGCAGGCAATACTTTTAAATGATTTTTAAAAAGGGGAAGAAAAAAGGTACACCCATTTCAAAAATTTTTGAAATGAAAATCATTGGAATTAGAACCCCAATTTCAGAATATCCTTGTATCACTATATACAATTATTTTGTAATATACATATGGAAAGAAACATGTATATAAATTCTCGGATATGCAAGTGAAGCCTAGTAACTTAGCATACATTTTTGCTCAAAATTGCATAAACAAGAACCTTGAGAATCACCAGCAAGCTCAGATTTTTGGCAAACATCACAGAAGAAAAATTAACTCACACTCTGTGTATGAAATGTCTGATCTACAGGTACTACGGCACTTAGCTCTTATGGTAAGGATACTTAGTTTATTACACACAGCACACACAGACACTCTAGGACAGTTCAGCACTTTTAATTACTTGTGTTAATATTAATTTGTTCTCATAAATACCAAAAGCATGCCAGTTACCATTTATGCCCGATATAGGAAATTCAATTTAAAACATATTGAAAACAATATACAAAAACATAACATAAATGCAGTCTCAAAATAATGGTAAAATGTGCTTCTAGCTGAGCCTTGTGAAGCTGTTATTACAGATGAGTACTTCTCTGAGTACCTACTGAAGTCTGTTTCCATTATACTAATCCTATACGCTAAGGTACTGTGCAAATAAAAAGTCTTACTGTGGGACATCTATTTTAATATTTTGAAAGGGCTTCGATGCCTTTTAGGCCATGATTTTTGCTAACTGCACAGATTCAGAGCCCATTTCTCATTTATAAATGGTGTTTTCAGTGTCATAAAAATGACTCATGCTGAGTCACCTGAAATAATACAAAGGAATATCGCAAAACAAAAAAGTGAAAAGAAATGTTTATTTCTGAATTCTGATACTGCTTGGCAAAAGAAAGTAGAAATTTCAGTAATTACAACATCTTTAAACTGCTGAGTACATATTGCTTGATGGAGAAAAAGTAGAAACCTAACTCAATGAAAGCATGTAAACAGCAATGATTCATAAAAAAAGGAAAAAAAAAAAAAAGTTAGGGATGTCTACTGTTATGTATTGAATCATTTAGAACTTCATGTTCAATTCTTCAAAGAATCTCCTAAGTTATTTGATGAGCAACTTGAGGTCAGGTCATTCAAACGAATCCCATTAATGAGCACAGGTAAATAAATAGGTTAAAAGTCATGCATTTATATAAGTACTCTAAAGCAAAGTATTACCTTCTGTACACAATGTGGCATCCAGCAGAGATGCAGTCAGACTAGGAAAAATCTGAAATAGTTAAAGATCAGATTTGTTTAGAAATTATCTTTCAGTTTATTACTGTACAAACTAAATTATTTATCCATAAAATACAACATTAGAAATAATCTTAGCCCAGCCAGAGAACACTACAACAAGAAATTATACATATTTGTAATTTATACTACATTGTAGTCTGTTGTGCATTTCATTGTGCAAAGTTAATAACAATCTGGGGCTTTTCGGCTTTCCTTTTATCTCCCTTTATGAAATTTTGTATGTTTTCCCAGTTCACTTCTCCGTGGCCCATCCATGTTTTCCTCTCTTCAACAATTTAATTCCTGCCTTCATGACTGAAGTACGACTATGTTTCTCATTAGAGGGAGTCTATTTTTTTAACTTTGCTTTTGTTACAGATTCATGAAATGCCTTTTGAAATTTTTAAAGAAGAAACTCACTTGAACAGATTAAAAGCAGAGGAAAATGAACAGTAATGAGCTCATTTTCAGAGAAAAGAACACATTAGAATGCAGACTTTTTGATTTCTGTCAACAACAACAAAAAAAAAGGTCCTGAGTGCAGTTCCTTGTCTTCTTGTTGGGGGTTGGGGGGGAAGAGCGGAAGGCAGGGGATGAAAAGCCTTTAATAATATTTCTTTTTAATGAAAGAACATTTTATAACTGAAAACAGTTCGGAGGTGAATTAGGGGAAGCAGTTCTACCAGTGTTTTGAGTTTTTTTTTTTTTTTTTTTTTTTTTTCTTCTATCCTCTTGTTTTCTGAATCTTTTTAGAAGAGTGGTATGTGGTTTCATTACCACCTGGGAAAAAATTGAGATGAAGCTAGTGTTTTCATTCTGCATCCGTAAAACTCATGATCTCTCAAAAATGTCATTAGTCTGTTGCTTGAGATTAGCAATGTGTCTAGTGCTGAGGTTCCTTATATGAGATGCAAGGGAAACAGATTCAAGCACCTGTCCGAAATAGATTGATTTGGGGTGGCCTCTTTTCTTCATTTAGAAGAGACATTATATCTTGGATTAAGGAAAGATTACCAGTCAAAATTGTTTGAAAACATACATTTTTACAAAATTGAAAATAAAGAAGAAAAAGGATGCAAATAGTTTTAATGAAACATTTTTCAGCAACAGTCCCTTGTGGTGATATATTTCCAACCATCTATAGTCTGAACTATGATACTTAAACCTTGCATTGAAGATCAGTCTTCAGAGGTACAACTCTGAAGCCATGTATAATCTACAGTCACAACATTTTTATGACAGAAAAATGCTGAATCTTATTTCCCACTTATTTACACTGGTGAAAACCAGGAATTACCTGTTGGCAAAAAATGTGACCAAATTATCTCTAAATAAATTCTTAAAATAACCACACTCCTCACATATTAGAAAAAAACAATGTAACTTCCTCCCCCCAGCTAATGAGCGAATAAGAAATATACCTTGGAATCAGATTATTGGTCAAATACCTTTCAATTGCATGCAAAGTCTATTATTGGTTTCAAGGAATCTGGAGTCAAACTTGGGTAATGCATTCATGAAGCAATATCATGAACAAGCTATGGGCCTCAGAGCCTCAGAGTATGTAGGCCCGAGGAAGAGTACAGGAAGAAAGATTATTCTCAAGCATATGAAAAAGCAGCATTTTTTTCTCTCATTTGTGCCTACATAACCTCTATTAGACCATACAAACTACTGCAAAATTTATGCATCGCTTCTAACACAGATTGTTAAAATCACTGAAAAAAATTTGAATCCCAAGAACAATAATGCTGACAAATGCATGCCTCATCCACCTAGTAGTGTATCTAAACCATGCACTAATTGGCATTCATGTAGTCTATTCTCTTCAGCATCTTAAAATATAATTATTTATTTTGCCATTTTTTCTCCTTTTAGCAAAGCTCAGTGTCATAAGAGGCACAGTAAAGATCATTTACCTTGTTTTTATTCTTGTTTATAGTCAGGTATTTTACTGATTATTCAGTATTACACACAGCTTAAAAATACTGTTGGATGTATGCTCTATATTGGCATGTGATAAACTTGGCCATTTTTTCTTTTCTGAAAAAAACACATAGCAGATGTTTCCAAAGCAGATGTTACTCCCTACCAGAAAAATAAAAATAAAAAAATCACGTTACAAAAACTATTTTGTTAACTTTGCTCTCAGTATTTAAGCATACAACTAAATAATTTATAAAAATCCATAAAATGGAAAATTATAAAGTTCAACTAAGCCAACAGAAAAAAAGGATGAACTGTGATATTGGAAATCACTGGAAATTTCTCCAATTCTACACTACAGAGTGTTTTACTTAAGACATTTTAATGCTAAATGTGATTTTTATTTATCTATTTATTTTGAAAAAGGTGCATTTGAATGTTTTTTATCCATACAAATCCTTCATATCATTGTAAGAGTAAGTGAAAGACATGGGTGAACAGAACTATATATCAGTTTTCAAAGTAAAACAAAGTTTAATATTTTATTAAATATCCTGAATACTGTTCTATCATTATATCAGACTTCAACAGAAAGATGAGTACTGAAGTGAAAACAGGATTTTCAGGGTTTTATCCCAATCACACCAGCCTGAAGGACAGAAAGAAGGAATACACTTTTACTATGTATAATGAAATCTATACACTTCACTCATTTGCTGAATACTTCCTTTTATCTTCTTCATTCTCAAAGTCAAAAGAAAAAATTAATATAAAATACTTTTCATTTGGTAAGAAAAAAGGTAAGAACCCCAAAATGAAGTAACATTTTTTAGTCCACTGAGGTCAGTATTCTTTTACACAACAGTTTATTTTCAGTAACTTCTAATTGCTTATTCAAGGATACATCCTTTTGTTTCTCCACTGATCTCATTTTAAAATACAAGATTCCTATGAAACCCTCCAACTGTATAACTAGGGATATATCTGAGTAGTTCTGTATTTTTGTTTCAAACCACAATTTTGCAGGAATCCTTTGTGCTTATATCAACAGCTCAATACAGTAAATTTTGTAAATGTGTCTTTTTACATCGTTCTAGCAAGAGGTATTTGAAGAACTTTCAAAATATATTTCCAGCTTTGACATGTTACGTAAATAGATACTGCATACTAACACACTTTCATTGACAGTGATATCGCAGCTACTTCAGCAATCAAAATATGCTTTATGAAATGCTAAAATAAAAACAATATCAAGTTCCCTTAGAAGTAAAGATGGTGAGTCCTTATAGGCTTTACCTCGTTCATTTAAAGTCACAAAAAGCAGAGTTCAGCACTTCAGCCAAGACAAGCAAAATCAAGCTTGTAATTTCTTGCTTCCAGTAACCAGAGCAGTTCACATGTACTGGGGAGAAATAGGATAGCAGCTACTGAGCATAGTTCCTCAGAGTTTGGAAAGAAAAAATCAAACACAATAATGTTCTATAGTGAGATGGGAGGCAAATAGGTAGCATAAGAACAGTGGGTTTCAGCTTTTCAATTTGCAGATTACCTGTGCATTTTCCAGACATGAAATTAATCTCCCTCTATGACATATTCAAGCATATGAAAACCCGTGGGCTTTTTCAGTTACCCTTTGCTTGCTTCCCAGGAATTGTCCTTGAATTAAAAACTACTGATTAATAACAAAGGAGATTTAGTCACAACCCTTTTTGATTTCCAATAGTCACGTGGAGTTTAGAAAACAAAGAGACTATGGATAGAAGTATAGGCTGCTAAATAGTCTTAGGAAGAAAGAATAGTTAAAAATTATTTTTTATATGGAGATGTTCAGATCACTTATTTGTGAGAAATACAAAAAACAAAAGAACTAGGTTTATCCACTGAAGAACCAGCCCCTCATTTATTTATTTATTTATTTCTTATGATTTTAAAAGTGTGAATGACCTTGTTGAAGTTAAACAAGAACATGAAAACTGCAAACGAAGTGGCTGGAATGAAACTACTGCAAGTGCATCTTATGGAACCAAGGAGTCCTGACCTAATCTTTAATCTTTTACACAAAATGAGTCTGATCTTCAACTTGCTGCCATGAATAATTCACACATTCTCCAATTCTTTATATCACAGAATCACAGAATTACAGAATTTCTAGGTTGGAAGAGACCTCTAGATCATCGAGTCCAACCTCTGACCTAACACTAACAGTCCCCACTAAACCATATCCCTAAGCTCTACATCTAAACGTCTTTTAAAGACCTCCAGGGATGGTGACTCCACCACTTCCCTGGGAAGCCCGTTCCAATGTCTAACAACCCTTTCGGTAAAGAAGTTCTTCCTAAGATCCAACCTAAAACTCCCCTGGCGCAACTTAAGCCCATTCCCCCTCGTCCTGTCACCAGGCACGTGGGAGAACAGACCAACACCCACCTCGCTACAGCCTCCTTTGAGGTACCTGTAGAGAGCTATAAGGTCACCCCTGAGCCTCCTTTTCTCCAGGCTGAACAATCCCAGCTCCCTCAGCTGCTCCTCGTAGGACTTGTTCTCCAGGCCCCTCACCAGCTTCGTCGCCCTTCTCTGGACTCGCTCGAGCACCTCGATGTCCTTCTTGTAGCGAGGGACCCAAAACTGAACACAGTATCCGAGGCGCGGCCTCACCAGAGCTGAGTACAGGGGGACGATCACCTCCCTAGCCCTGCTGGTCACACTGTTTCTTATACAGGCCAGGATGCTGTTGGCCTTCTTGGCCACCTGAGCACACTGCTGGCTCATCTTCAGCCGACTATCAACCATCACTCCCAGGTCCTTCTCTGCCTGGCAGCTCTCCAACCACTCATCTCCCAGCCTGTAGCTCTGCTTGGGGTTATTGTGCCCCAGGTGCAGGACCCGGCACTTGACCTTGTTGAACTTCATGCAGTTGACCTCAGCCCATCAGTCCAGCCTATCCAGATCCTCCTGCAGAGCCTTCCTACCCTCGAGCAGATCGACACACGCACCTAACTTGGTGTCGTCTGCAAACTTACTGAGGGTGCACTCAATGCCCTCATCCAGATCATCGATGAAGATATTAAAGAGGACCGGCCCCAGCACCGAGCCCTGGGGAACGCCACTAGTGACCGGCCTCCAGCTGGATTTGACTCCATTTACCACGACTCTTTGGGCCCGGCTATCCAGCCAGTTTCTAACCCAACGAAGTCCAAGCCAAGAGCAGCCAGTTTCTTGAGGAGAATGCTGTGGGAAACGGTGTCAAAAGCCTTGCTGAAGTCAAGGTAGACCACATCCACAGCCTTTCCCTCATCCACCCAGCGCGTCACTTTGTCATAGAAGGAGATCAGGTTCGTCAAGCAGGACCTGCCTTTCATAAACCCATGCTGACTGGGCCTGATCGCCTGCTTGCCCTGCAAGTGCTGCGTGATGACTCTCAAGATAATCTGCTCCATGAGCTTCCCTGGCACTGAGGTCAAACTGACAGGCCTGTAGTTTCCCGGGTCAGTCCTCCGGCCCTTCTTGTAGATGGGCGTCACGTTTGCTAGCCGCCAGTCAACTGGGATCTCCCCCGATAGCCAGGACTGTTGATAAATGATGGTAAGCGGCTTGGCCAGCTCCTCTGCCAGTTCTCTCAGTACCCTTGGGTGGATCCCATCCGGCCCCATCGACTTGTGCACATCCAAGTGCCGTACCAGGTCACCAACCATTTCTTCGTGGATAGTGAGGGCCACATCCTTCTCCCCATTCCCTTCCACCAGTTCAGGGTACTGGGTATCCAGAGAACAACCGGTATTGCCGCTAAAGACTGAGGCGAAGAAGGCATTAAGCACCTCCACCTTTTCCTCATCTCTTGTAACCAAGTTTCCCCCCGCATCCAGTAAAGGAAGTTTTCTTCTAGAGATTATTCCAGCATGTAAAATTGGTGAATTTAACAATAAAATAATCAAACTGCATGCAAAACTTCCTTTAACCAACATATTGGGTCATTCTGTCCATGTCAGAACTACATCAATAAAGTTCTCATCTTGGTACATTTCTGACTTATGTTTTAGGTTAAAAATAAAAGTCATTCAAGCAAAGCTGTGATAACAGGAATAACCGGGGTAATAGAAACTATCTGTTAGCTTGCTGGCTGCTTTCACTATGCATTTTTGCTTCACTGTACCGCTGAGTCTTGCTTGGTACTGAACATATGATAAGATCTGCTTGTTCTGCTGTAAGTGCACTCTTCCTGTTCATTTTGTCTCAAGTTTCTGCCATTTTCCTTGGTTTCTTGGTGTTGTCACATTTCCCATACCCACACACAGGCAATCGGGTGCATTAATAGTTTGTGATAAGCTTATTAAACTTTATTTATTCCTCTAAAATCGGTGCACATGAAAAAGCTTTACTTTGCCTGTAACCTCAGCTGTTGTTCTAATGCAGGTTCTAGAAATACAGATAAATATCCAGTAAGTTTTTGCTGTTGTTGTTGTTGTTTTTTAATGTAAGATTTGTTTGATACCTTTCCGTACACTTTTTATGCTGTGTGTTTCAGCTCCAAGGAAAACTGTGGGAGACAGTGGTAAACACCCATAAGCACCAGAAAGATGAGAATTTCATTCATAGTGTATTGTTCATGAATTACTGTATCTGGTTGTCAGCATTCTGATGTGCCATGGCCCCTTTTGCTACTCAGACTGTCATTTTACTACACTGCCTGTGATACCTCCTTTGAAGCCAGAGGACTGAGGAACAGACAAAAGACAGTAGGTAGGTAGTCATACTGAGCTAATTTGGCCTTGGTCTGAGCCTGAGTACTTTCTACAAATGTGAAAAACATGATAGTACAAAGATGAAGAGAATGCCATTTGCAGACAGCATCCCATTCAGATACAGATAACTTTCCTTCCATGTAATCTCCTTGGGCCCTGAGATCCTTATCAGTTGATGCCTGTGCCTTCAGAGCCATCTAGCCAGTGTAACAGTGGTGGAATTTAGGCATCAATGGCTACAGAAACATTGAGGATTTTACTGTGGATCCAAGATGAGCCAAACTTTTAAATTACTTTTTTTTTTTTTTTTTTTTTTTTTTTTTTAAGATATGAATACACATACATGGGATTACTTTCTTCCATTAACTTCAGTAATAAGGCATGTACTTAATAATGACCTAAAGTTCTAGCTGGGAAAATGATCTGAGTGAAATGCTGGAAAATAAAGAAAAAAATAACAAACAAACAAACAAACAAATCAATAAATTTCAGTGGGGACAAAACTGAACTAATTTTGAATGCAAACTGGAAAAAAAAAAAGATCTGTGGCATAGAATTTCACACATTTCTCATCAGCTATGAGGTCATCTGCCTGCATAACTCCAAAACCATTCATTTTTCCTGTAAATTCAAGAATACAAAAGCCATGTATTTGGCAAGTTTAACTTTGAATCTCTCTCTTGTCTGCAGATTTTTCTCTAAGGAAATGAATGATCCCTTTGCAGGGCAGTAGAAGCCCCAAGCTCCTCTTTGGATTCCAAATCTAGAAACGTTCTTCTAAGCAATGTAAAACAACTTATTTGTTGCTCATAGCTCTGCCAGTCGTGGTTTTTTTTTGTTGTTGTTGTTTGTTCGTTTGTTTTTTCTTCCCTCCACGTTTTAAACATCAGTCTGCAATCTTCTGTAGTCCCGGTAGAGGGCAATATAATTAAGCCATTTTTAAAAGGCTTTTCAAGGCTATTGCTGTAAACGGCTCCTACAGCATGCCTCAGGTTTTGTTGTTGCTGTGGGTTTGGGTTCTAATGCCAAATGTATTAAAATTAAATAAATTAAATCTGCCTTTGATCCCAGAAAGGTTCGTACTGCCTTTCTTTTTTCCTTTTTACTGCACAAAAGGCACGGCTACATTCACAATACCTGAAAACATCTCTATAGAAAATCAAGATATAGCCTTGTCCATTTTTCTTTGTCCGTAGCCACCCCCTTGACTGTAAATGTTGTTATAGTATGCCTCATATCCATAAGTAATCTGCACATTAATATGTAGTTTAAAAAAGATAGTTGAGACTATCTTAGTTGATAGTTGAGTTACTTCTTGAAATGGATTAATTGACAAATTGGAAGCAAATCAATTAAAAGTACATGATAAATGTTATTTAATTCATTCTATGGCTTTGCTATTCATACACATTTATCTGTGCCAGTAGACGTTCACATAAATATGAAATGAAACCTCACTTTCTAAGTGTAACTGCAGGGAAACCTGCACTGAGAATGATAGGAAAGCATTATTTTACAGTATGTAAGTTTATGGGTCATGAGAGATTATGCAATGTTTCTAAAGATTATCCCAATGATAAGGCTCTGTGGTTTTATTTACTGAGGTTTAGATACATTTAGGCACTTAAAAGTTCTTGGAAAGATAACCAAAGCTCTAAGACAAGAACTGAATAGCCACCTGACAGATTTCATAAAATCTCACAACAGTACAATGAACTGTATTAGAGTTTCATAAGTCATGAAGGAAAAATATTCCCTACTGAGCAGTCAAGATAACACCAAGAACAGCTGGTAAGTCTGACAGTGTGATTTCCTTCTCCTCAAGTGTAAAGAGACAAAAGTATGAAACAGCTGGAAAATATATTCAAAGTATGACTGGCACAGTGTCACAATAAAAGTGTCAGGTAAGCTCATTGGAAGCCAGTAGCTTTATCTATTTCTTGTCTAATTTGTAATAAGACTTGTATGTGGATGGAAATGGTAAATAAAGTGACAATGCATTTCTCTGCATGTTTATATAGATTCCATAAATGCAAAGAGTGATCCTGTGCTAAAAGTACTTCATTGCAGTGTATAAGAATAGTTCAATTCCATTTGGCATCTTCAGTTCCCTATGTATAAAATGGCTACAGTATTATTTCTTGTATGCCTTGTCTGTGGATGACTTGTGCAGCAACAGGAGATTGCAATTGCTGCTACAAGTCAAATGTTCACAATAAAAAGCCAGTCCTTGGCTGCAGATCCTTGCAGAGAAAGAAGTAGCTTATGTTTTACTAATATATACATAAATATATATACAGTATATATTTATATATACTATACTCAATAAAACTCCAAGATCAGCTGATAGTTTTCAAATGTATTGTGATGTAACTAGAAAATAATACATATTAAGAAGCCAAAGTTACTAACAGACAATTCTCTTTGCACAAAACATTCTGATTTTTTTAAAGCAGATCACAATAAATGTGTGTGAGCACCTTTACTGGTATGAAACAGGATATATGATACCATACAGGAGACTACATGCTGGGTCTCCTTGCAGTTCTATTAATTTCTTAATCAGACCAAGAAGAAAGGGCTGTGAAGAAAGAACTGATATTCCTTGCTTCTATTTCACCTTTTCAGATCACACAGTCTAGCAGCCACTTCCAATTGTTAAATGGCTTCTTTATTTTCATGGTAATAGCTATTATAGAAGCAAAAGTTTCTTCTGTAGCCCTTTTATCTATGGTGTTCTCTATACACTAAGATGCCAGACAGGATTAGATGTCTCTGTACATTAGAAGTTTATAGTGGGGAAAAAAAGAAAAAAAAAGAAGAAAAAAAAAAAAAAGTCTTCTTTGGACTGGAGAATGACAGACAGGAATATAAAATTGCCAAAATGTTTATCAGAGAACCTCTACAAGCAATGGAAGTAAAGGTGCCTGAGAGTTAAAAAGTTTTTGACATTCTAACATTCTAGAAATAGTGAAGTACTGAGGGAACAGTGAAGTTTCCATTCTTGCAGGTCTTGAAGGTGCAGCAGGTTAAACAAACATCTGATAGAAAACAAAAAAAAAACAAAAAAAAACAAGCAAAATAAATAAATAAATAAAACTTTGATCTAAATCATCCTGCTTTGGGACAGGAAAATGGACCTGATGATTTTTTTTCTTTATTTCCCACAGATTTTTGTCTTACAGTTCAATTCCCCTTTGGTAAGATGCAAATTGAATGAGAGATTTCAATTTTTCCTGTTGTTTAGATTCACACAGTATCTTTTTTTCATACAGATAGATATTCTAGTATCTGCGGGGACTGAGATCACAGCTTAGCCTGAATCATGTCACATTTTTTAATGAATCTTCTGGAAACACAGTATCCTTCAGACCCTTTATAGATAAAATTGCTATCAGTCACCAGAACCTCATATTTTTAAGGGTCACTCCCTTAGGAAACTAATTACTTTTTGATAAAACACTTCAAATTTCAGTTGAAATTGACCCTTTTGTTTCTAACATTTACTCTATACCACTGGATCCAGTAAAGCTACTGTTAGATATGGTTACATATACACAGGCATCACATAGGGATGAATAATGGTTTCTGTTAATGTGGCATTGCTAAAACTCTACTTTCTCATGCAGTGCATTCATAAAAAGATGATATATTGCAATCAGTTCAGAGTTCAAAGAATGCCATCTAAATTAATTACCAGTTTGGAGGGGTTTATTCATCAAGCTAATTGAAATAACAAACATGTACAGCTTTGCCTAAAAAAAACTACGACAGGAAGATAAAATGAACAATCAAACACAAATATTTTAACATCAACAAAGTGGTCTCAATTAAAAAGTCAATATTTGCATATCACTGTGGAATCATAGGTCATGACATTTGCTTAAAAGACATCTAAGTGCAGTATAAAAGGTAGAACTGTATATAAACACAATGAAAAAAACATCACCTTAGCATTAACAAAATGGTAGTATAGTTCTGATTGGTAGTAACTTGCAGCTATTCAGAATCAATGCTTACACAGCGGTGCACCATGCTTGCAGGATCATTGCAGAAAGCAGTGGCTCCAACTGAATCTCAGAGGCATTAAGAATGAAATTTTACCCTCCTCCTCAGAAAGCAGCAGGGTGTACACTTTAAAAGGCCATCCCATTTTGGGCACTGTAAAAAACACTTTGTATAACGAGGTAGAAAATTCACTAGCAAGTCAAGACTGTCAAGGGAAAAAAAAAACTAAATGAAATCTTTCAATCTTGACACCAATAAATAAATAAATAAATAAAACCCTTAAGCAGCTAGTTAAAAGCTGAAAGACTCTTATTTTCCTTCCCTGGATATAAAACATTGCTCCAAACTCAGACACATGAGAACTGGTGAAAACACTTTCTCTATTAAGTTCACTGATTTAATAGTATTTTTTTTCCCTGTAATAAAGTTTCACATATTCATGCTACAGAGTGTTCCTTTTTATTTATTGGCTTTAAAAGTGTCAGATATTTGTACAGTGAACAGAAATGATATCATATGTCTGATAACAATCATCAACAATAACAAAAAGAACAAAATATATGCCCAATATATCCTTTTGGTACCATACATCAGCATTCAAGACAATTGAATGTTTATCTGACTTACTGCCTCATTGCAAAAGATTTTCTTTTCCTTGTTCAGACACAATGCTTTTCACTGACATTCACTTACATGATCCAGAAAAATATATATTTCTTTCTACTCACAAAATGGCATAGGCATATAGTGATCCCATTTTATCAAACCCATTTAATTTAGAGCAGTAGATTTTTTTATAGTTTGTTTAAACTCATCATTGCATATCATTTACATATATTTTCATTTTAAGAGAAGAAAATTTAATCATTCTTTCATGTTATAACTCATTAATATAACTTGCTAAAGTTTTATGGTTTGTGGCTTTTTGAATAAAATTTTATTTCTTTTGAAAAAAAGGTCTGCCCTTAATGTAACACACAATTACAATATATATATATATTTTAATTAAGTTTTAAACAAAAAGATGCACTGCATTTTAAGTGTTAGGGTTGCCAAAATTTGCTTGAGTAATTCTATAGAGGTACACGGTAGTATCAAATCATTCAATTGGGAATGTTATATGTATTTAGAGATTACATTCTGTAACCATGGCTGTCTAAAAGCAGCTTATTTGTGTGTCTGGATAGAGAGATTCTTGTTTTATTACATCCCCTAGCTTCTCTCTATGGATTTTACAAACTACCTGTCTCTTGATTAGTGCAGAAACTAGCATTTTATCTTCTTTCAGCCATTCTCAAACATTTCTTTTAGTCCCTGTCTTGATACTTATTCATTAGAGAGGGTAACCCTGGCTCACACACTTGCCTATTGCTTTCCCAAGAGCACTGTTGCATCCTCAGAGATTTAAACAAATCCATTCTCAGCTCTCCATTTTCTATTTTAAAATATCACATGAGGATGAGGTGGGAGAAGGAGATGTAAAAGCGAAACTAAACAGAAGCATAACCTTCCACATGTCTGAGTATTCATCTCTTTTTAGATAGTACAAAACAGTTAAAGAAAAAAATAAATAAAAAGAAGCTGTAAAGATGGTTACCTCATTAGCTTCCCTGAATGCTGAAGTCTAGTTCCCTTCTTCTGTGGCCACAGCTTCTCCAAACCACAGAACTAGTCAGTCAGGTAGTCTTGTATGAAGAGTAGACCTGTAAATATAATTTTTACTATGAACAATTTTTAACAATTTTTTTCAAGGCCACGGGCTTGTGATGACCTGATCCAACAGTGCCAGGTCTCAGGGCTGGGCTGGTCTCACCATGGCCCCAGTCAGATCTTCCTGTGACAAAGGACCAGTGACCGTTGCCTCCCTTATGGGCACTGAATCCAGCAGTGCTGTGGGAAAGAAAAACCTGACCCCACCCCTGGGGAACCAGGAGCAGCTCCATGTGTGCTCAGAGGTCAAGGAGTTGAACCTAACATCGGAGAAAAGGGCTAGATACTCAGAAGGGGTTTTGTATTTTTGTTCCTTTGTTTTTTAATAACAATTTTAACTGTGTCATTAACATGCCTTTTCCGTATTGACTTAAACTACCAGATTGTTAAAACAGCATTTGGACTGGCAGCAAACGCTGAGTTCCATATACACACACACACGGGATGTCACATTTCACTGATATCAAGAGTTTGAACATAACAGCATATACAATCATCATCATCAGTACCTTTCATTCTTTTGCCCAAGTATTCTTTAACATAGCTGGTAATAGCCTTTTGAACAGTTTTCAAATCCCTCCCAAAATAATGAAGCATTGTTTCCCTCTCAAAACAATTTGATGTTTCTAATAAGCAGTTTACGCTATGAATTTCCCTTCTGCATCAATTATTCAATGAAATGAAAGAATCTACTGGAGGGAAAGAAAAGAATCCACCTTAGAGTATTCTTTCACCATCTGTTCCTTCCTAGAGATGGCTGTCAAATCACCTTCACTGAAGTACTAAATTGCACAGCAAAAATGTCATTCATTTTTTAATCTTCACTTGAGATTAGAATCGGGAAATCACAGAGGGTTCATCTGTAGATAACTCATCTCACGGGATTCCTTTAAATGTAGGCTTTTTCCTCTTCTTTACCAGTGCTGAAGAACAGAACATTTGCTGTGATCATTGTCCTTGTGACAGCTACATGACTGAAAGTAATAATATCATACTAATAATATCAATAGTGCTTTGATAGTAATTCTTTTAAACATCCAAAATACAGAGAACTTGGCCAGAGCAGGCAAAGTGAAGTTTGTTCTTGAAGATTAAGATTATGGTATGTTATTCTTTTGATGTATTTCAAAATGGACAGTTAATAAAGTATACCTTACAAAGGCATGAAGTCTTGTGAAGACAGAAAACTTGAGGAGGAACAACTGCTGACAACATAAGACCATTCAAAATGCTTAAGACAAGGCAACACCATAATGAAACACTTTGAGACGATGTCAGTTTAAGTTGAAAGAACAGCATTATATAAAATTTAGTACAGACAAGTGCACAGCAAAGAACTTGCAGAAGAATTTCAACCTTTTAAACACATTAAACTAGATTAAACAATTGCCTATGGCACGTAGATTCATATCTGAATTATACTAGTGTAAAACTGAGGTAATCATAATAAGTCGAATTATTGTGATTATATATTTATAATTGACTAACTGGCTGTAAGTATTTGATTTACAAGGATAGCTAACTGAAAATATAACCCAACATACAGCAAGAGTTGAAATACAAAATACAATGATTCACATGTTACAAAAGGATTAGGGAATGATATGAATACATTAGCTTAATTCATTTCATGGGCCAAATCAATTAATTACTATAGCTGAAAATAGAATTACTTTAGATATACATTTATTTTTAGTTTTAGCTGTTTTTTCTTGTATTCCAGTAGTATTGTTATTGCTACCTTTCTAAAAGAGACCTGTTAGTGAGTACAATAGTTTGTGTAATATAATTTGTGGGTGGAAGATAGAAGAGGAAGTGTTCAATGAAAATTTTCCCATCTTCAGAATGAATTTCCTAGTTACCCACTACCAACAGTCAAATCTAATGTTCCACCTTATTCAGTGTTGCCAGTTTGGTTGCCATTCATCTTTTATGATATAGTTTGGAGAACTCATAAGTACATTCTGGACCTAATACATCACATTCCAATAGCTTAGTCACACACCCAATTACTGTTTCACAGCCTGCATTGGCATTAAAATTCCATTCTTATTTCTGTGATAGAAACTGTAACAAGAACAGGATTGGTAAACCAGGAAACTGTTTTGAAGGTGATGGTAATAGCAAAGGGGGGAAAAATGTAATTTACACCTATTCTTATACTCAAAGAACACACTTGTACTCCTTGAATGATATGCAAAGCAATCAGTGATGTTGGTAAGAAGTGAAAACGTCTAAGAACAGTAATTTAAAAGATACCAGGCTCCTCTTGAACATACATACATATGTAACCAAACTGACTTTTGATTAGCATACTATATCAGAATTCATATGCAGTCAATTTTTAAAGCTATTTTTTTTTCCAATGCAAATTCAAAGCAAAGCATAATCTGTGAAACCATTGCAATGGAGCAGAAACAGGCTGGGTATCTTTTTCCCCAACACAATTTTCTCCCTTAATAGAGAAGCATGCAGTAAAAGCTGGTTCATAGCATTCCAAGATTCATTGTAATATTGTAAGATTTATTAAAGATGATGTGGTGTTTCTTACTCCTTTTGTTTCAATGTTAACAGAAATTATTTTCAGCCAAACAAGTAATTGGATATTATCTCTGTCCTATGGAATTTTCCTTGTACTAATGTACTGAGACACCACATTTTAACCAAAAATAACTCATAAGAAAATCAAAGAAGTCTATATGAAGATTTGTAAAAAGTTGTACCAGCTTGTGTAGCAATGAGTTTTACCTCTGTTGATGAACAATAAATGAACATTTTTCACTGAACACATTTGATTTCCTTAGTGCTTTTTGCTCACTTTGGCAGTTTATAGAACTTCATACACTGCAGCTCCTTACTTGAAACACAGCAGTGAATCAAATCAAGCATGACTGGATAAGTGTCTTCTAATTTTAAGAATCAGATCATGAACATTTAAATTACCAGCAAAGCAGTTTCATTCATTTATACTGAAGTTAGCAATATCCATTCTTTGTTGGGTAATTAGTGGTTTGGGTATCACAGAGTTGACAGCTGTTTATAAACTTTTAAAATGCAGCTACTCCACAAGTACCACCACAGGCTGAGATCCCGATAGTAAGAAGTACATAAACATTTAACAAAACACCAAATTTGGTAAACATCTCATAATTAAGTACACTTTTTTTTTTTTTTTTTTTTTTTTTTAAGACTTCTGCTGATGGATTCCTTAAAAAGCTTCAAAACAGCAGGAGTCATCACACAATCAAACTCTGTCATATGGCAAGATCATGTTGCATCATTCATGTTTTTAAACTCTACATTCTGATGTTGGATGACCAAAACATCATGCTTTTATGCATGTAACACTAATTTATGTCTAAATCTTGCTGGTATTCCTGAATTAAAAGCTGTTCTCCTTCTCTAAGGAGCTTGATCCAATACATATTTTCATAATACACCTCCATGACTCAATTCTTCAGAAAGTAGTTAACATGTCATCTAAAAAGATGGATAGAGGTTTTCAGCAATTGTCTCCCCATCTGTCTCCCCACCTACATGCACACAGTCTTGCTCATGACTACTCATATAATGGATATTAGTATCACCTGAGATCTATATATACCAAGATCACACAGACACAAGGTATCCTCTGCTTATGCAGGAGGCATCCTATTTTCTACTGTTTTTTAGGGTCCTCTTTCAGAAGCTGAAATTTTCTACACTTTCTTTGTGGCTGCTTTTGGCTCCTACTCTATTACACTTACACTACTCATGCCTTATGAAAGGACCCTCAGTATGAGGCACATACTTTATTATTTGTTATTGACTAACCGATGCTGAAAAAGTAAACAGTTCCTCTTTTCAAACAACTGAACAATTATACATGACATAACTAGGCACTCTGTACTCAGTACTGTTTCAGACTGATATGCTTAATCAATTTTGGATGGGTGATCATATTTCAATCCTCCTTGTCCTTTTCTTTTTCCTTCCTCAAATGTATTCACTAGAGATTTTTCCAAAGTCTAGACAGAAAACATGTAATACTGCATTCCAATGTCTGCCATAAAAATGAATATATTTTTGATTCTATTATACATTATTATCTGTTATGTGTGTGACATGAAAGTCTTTTAGGATATGTTTTCCGTCTCCCAAAGTTATGTATTACCTCTCTTAACCTTAGCAAAGTTATATGCATGTATCTGAGAGCGAATCAGAATTTAAGACTTTGGAAGCTCTGTAATTAGAAAATTACAGTATTTTAAAAAACCCAGAGGCACTGTAATTAATTACTGTTCTGTATATCTTTGAAAGTTTTATTAATTTTTTTGGTTAAAACGGAAAAAAAAATACTTTTTTTTTTTTCTTTTAACACTTCAAAGCTTTTTGAGAGCTTAACTTTTTAAGTAATTACAGTTATTTCACATAGGAATGACATTTTTTCTAGGGCAAACACTGTGCAGAAGTACAATGTTGTACCTTGTACTTTTAATACACACACTGCAGGGGGTGGGGGCAATAGATTTTTTTTAAAAGTATTCATTTTGGCATGAAAGATGAGTAATACCTTTCAGTGCTTTCTTATTTTGAAATAATATTTTCATGATACAATACTAATGAAATTAATAACTGGTTTGTTATATCTGGATTTTTTTTCTACATTCTTCATTACACTGTCACTTTCACACATTGAGATTAGCCTTGCAGAAGTCACACTGAAATCTGAACAGTATTAAACTGAGAAACAATGAGAAAACTAAATGAATGTTAGAAAGTAGACTTTTACGCTATATGGAGTTATTCTAATGGTTTTTATTAACAATAAAACTTTTCATTGAATGAAACAAGTAACACTGAAGAAAATGGATCTTTAGAACACTATCTTTTATCTTTTCACAAATGCTGTTCCACACTAGTCTGTAAATTTTATGCTTTGTGATTATTTAAATTAAAATATATATGTGTGTGTTATGAATGCTTACTCGTTTGGTGACTGAGGGAAATAGTTGAAACTCTAAGGACATCTGTATGCATAAATGTAGCTAGTGCTTTGGAGTTGTGAAGAACTGTAGTATCTTTCCACATCTACAGACAGGGTAATGGAGAGGACAGAATAAGACAATTCATATATTATCACTACAGCTTCTCTCCAGTACAAGGTTCACTAAGCTGGAATGTATTATTTATGTTTTTTTTTTTTATTATTATGGGTCAGTGCTTTCTGATTATATTACAAGCAATTTAGAGAGATGCATGAAATACTCTGAAAAGAAATAAAACTGTCAAATCAGTTGCTTCTAAGGCTTTTTGACCAATATCAAACATCAAGATTGCAAATACTGCTCCTCTAAATATCATTTTTATTATGCTGTGCAATCAAATAAACACAAGCCTTGCTTCATCTCTTCTCAAGAGAGTTAGAAAACTGAAACATCAGAAATTTAAATCAGGTGCCTTTTAGGTTTACACTGACATTTTTAAAATCACCCCACTCTATCTTAATGTCACCACAAGTCACCTACCAATACCACCTACACTATTTTAACAAACTCTTTGTCTTTCACATGCTTTCTACTTCTCAGTCTTCTACATTCACATCAGAAGTATATACTAATGCATTCAACAGATTATCTAGCCTACTGTTTTCCTCTGCAAGATTATTAGAAAGCTGCTCTCCTTATTTGTCTGCAATTTATCCTTATCTCTTCTGACACATTCACGGGTTAATGCTGACAGCTTTGGTGAACCTAATTGGTAGTTAGTGAATTCTGTACATCTAATATTAAGCAGGAGTAATAACACAAGTACCTTTCTATATCTTGATGTAAAACTAATTTTGCACCAACTAGGAGAAAACATTCAAGTTTTATGCTTCCAATAAAAAGCAGAATGGATAATAATTAATTGTATCCAAAGTACTAGCAACTCCAGATTTCCTTATCCTTCCTTTCCTTAGTGGTGTGTGAGTGTGGAAGAACATTTCCTTTTCCATTGAAATGGGAAGATATAACTAGCTGTCTCTAAGGTTCTGGTAATTTAGAGCTAATAGAAATGTGATAATACTTTTTTTCCAACATTGTTTTTTTGGAACCTTCTCATTTGTTATTTTTTGCATCATTTTGACCTTACATTTTCATTTAACCATGATGTAAATTACATCAGCTCCTTTTCCTGTAAAAAGCCCCAATGTGAGTTAGACCTCATAGTGACCTGAATTTACCCTTCTCACCATCTTAGATTTCTATGCAGGACAAAAGATATGGAGAGAGTTCTTTCCCCTTGCACAATCTTCTGTTACAAGTTATAATTTACACAAACCTTTCAATAATGGTTATAATTTTCTTCACAGATGCAGAATCAGTCTCTGAGTAAGTACTTACAAAAAATAAACTAAAATATAAAATTGCAAGCAAAGGACACCATACTCTTTCTTGCAAAGGTCAATATAGGCTGCACTGGCTGTGCTGGAATCCATACTGGAAGAACCTAAAAGTTCAGAGAATAGCAATTCTGTCCCCAGAAGACTGCTAGCCATGCAAACAAAGCTAGTAGGCATCACAAACTGGAGCTGTTGTTTCATACAGGTTAAGGCTTCAACAAGACTTCACAAACAAGTGTTGAGATACAGAAAGGAACAAACTAAACAACCATGTGCAAAAATTTACTGACTTCTCTGGTGGTTAAAGATCCTATTCTACAAACACATACCTTTCTTGATGCAAAAATATTTTGTCAGAAGTTTTCCAGCTGACATTAATCTCTTCCAGACTCCTTCACTTGTTTGAAGCTCTTCTTCAGGGAAATTTAGTGGACAGTAGAAGAAAGTCCGTTTAATTATCAACTTAACTTTCAAAAATGCATAGCATGCCATTTTTGAAAATAGCTTACAATAAGAAATACATATATATTTTCTAGCCGAGGTGTATAAAGGAACGATTATATATAGGTATTCAAATTAAATCTAATATTAATGATGTCTGTAAGCACAAATAGGATGAGTCTTATTTCCAGAAAGGCTGCAGGGCAGAGCACTGAGAAGTTCATAAAAACATGTATGGAAAGAAGTCTGTATATATTTGCTGTTTTAAGTCCTGAGTAATAATGTTCTTAAAATATTTTGTCTGTAGAAAAGATGAACCAGGACAGTCATGAAAACAGCCTGCTGACACTAATTACTACTAAAAAATATCCAGATATTTTCACCTTTATTGTGGGCATTATTTCAATATCTGTTTTACTACATCCTTGTTTTAGTTAGAGAGACATTCTGTAAGTTTGAAAGAGCCAAACAATATCCTCATATGCTTCTAAAGAATACACAGCAGTTCAATAAACAGTATTTTTCTTGTAGCATACTAAATAAATATTAAAAAAATATCCAAATAGAGCAATATACAAGCTCTTATTCTGGGAATGAAGCTTTTACTTGACAATGAAACCAAAAACTTTTCAAGAACTTACTACTTTAGCTTCTCTCTAAAGGATATTGGTTTTAACAGAAAATTTACCCACAAGGCATTTTTAATGAGCTACTTGGAAGATTTTTGTGCAAGAAAAGTTTAATACAAAGGCAATTTGTCTTAGTAATTTACATCTGTTTTCTATAGACTCAAGCTGAATTCACTTAAATATTTATTCAGCCTTATATTTCCTTTTGGCTAGAAATAAAGTGGGCTAAACTTATCTAAAACACAACTTTACTTAAAATCTGTATGTAAACGGTATGTAAATTTCTTGTTCTAAAATCTGATCACAAACAGTCCCCCAGCTTAGAGTTATACACTGCAGGGGAGCACATCAAAAAAAAAAATAATAATAATAAAAAAAAATGGGATTGAGTCAGAAAGAGAAGAACTGCAGCAGGAAAATCAGCCCAGAAGAGATGTTTCTAGCTCCCAGGATACTGTTCAGTTGATTTCTCAAAGAAAACACTTGCATTTTTAATATTAATGGAGATACACAAATTGGGCCATCTGGAATAAAACCAGTAAGTTTATCAGCCTAGTTGCAACAGCTTTGTGCCATATGGAAACAATTATACAAGCCTCATACAATGGAACACCTGAAACTTCAGTCATTCTGCATTGTGCAAAATACAGATGTTTGAACATTCATAATGTCCACTAGTAAAATGTGTATTTATGCTTACTGAGAGGTCAAGAAGAATGTGGTCTATGTAACATCCAAAACAGGAGCTGAAATTAAAAGCGTTGAAAAATGCTATGCAGCACACTCCTGTAAACATCATGTTTCCTTATACAAATGTGATAAACTTTTGGTAAGGAAAACAGGAGTTGATATTTGTTCTGAACTCTCTCTGTAAGTGCATAACTATGAAATGTAAAAAGTACTGCAATTACTTGATGTACTTCAATAACAATTAAAAAAATGTTGCATTTCATTACTGCACAGCAGTACTTAAAGAAAAAAGGAAAGGAGTTTAGAGAGTGTTCCACTATTACTATTCATTATTATACTCAAAAAGCTTCTGCCCCAGACTCTGGCAAAAAGATACTACAGTTGTCACCGTGATCCTCTGTTGATGGAAACACTCTTTGATCCAAGACCATGTGTCACCTGACACTGGAGGACAGGCAGGTTCTTTAGGGATCCCTGGCAGAATGAGGACTGGCTGTAGGGCTGTGGTTATAATTAGAAACCTTAATTTTTGGTTATAATTATGGTTATAATTCTTATTACATAAAAACAAATTATCAATCTTCATAGATACACTAGCTTTTCAGTTAAAACTTTTTTTTTTTTTTTTTTTTCCCCATTATATAGGTTTTATTTAGCTATTTAAGCTAAGAACAATTCATAGGAGTCTGGCCAATATAAGCAGAGAATCTTTGCCTTAATATTCTTTGAAGAGTCTCCTTTAGGTGAGGAAGGGATCTTCTATACAGACAGAAAAGATACCAAGCGCAGAGCAGTTGAAGAATATTTTTGAAGCATTATTTGTTAAACCACAAAAGTGAATTTTAAGCAAAACTAACAAGCTCTGACTATAAAACAAAACAAAACAACAAACAAACATGGTGATTTAGTGAGCCTTGAATATATACATGATAATTTAAGTATGATAGATTGAAGGAGTTCCTCAGCCTGAAACAAAAGTCATATAGATAATTTGCCAGCAGGTTAACATGTATAAATATGTTCATAGGGTAAGATATAGACCCATTCAAATTCAAGTTTGCCCACTGGAAATTTTTGAAACTTTACAGCTTGAAGATAACAATTTCCATGTTTGGGCACTGTGAAATCTTCAAATATAAAGGTGTTGGGTTTCATTTAAGGTTTACTTGAATTGAAAAGACAAAGCGATTTATCTTTAAAATTCAGCAATCCATAAACCTGAATGGTGTAATGTTTGTCATGTTAGGTGAAAAAGTCCCCAATTCAGTTTTTAATACACTTGTTATGATAGTCAATCAGCAGGATGAGTTTTACATTCAATATTGTCTTAGGAAACTAATAAAGTGCAATTAACATTCTTAAACTGCGCCAGATAGAAATGGTAACATCACTGAGGTATAATCAAGATACATGGCTTAATAAAGAACCAAAAATAAGCATATTTTTGTTTGATTTCTTAACAAAGTACTTTGTTTTAATAATTTATCCTCTGAAGTAGCATGCAGCTGGAACTGCTAAGATATTCTAGAGTCTTCGACATGCCTTATTGTTACAATCAAGGAATGCACAAGGAGTGCACTCCACATTAGACAAAATAGTTGACATATCTTAAAACTGAAAAAAAAAAAAGAAAAAGAAAAAGAAAAAAAAAGGTGATTATAAGCAACAAGGTCATATATTCTAGAGAAAAAAAAAAAGTACTGAAGAGTACTAGAACATTTGAGGTAAACAGAAGACTATCAACATTTGCATACATAGGCATGTTAGAAATACATCATTTGCCAAGAAGCCAATTAACACAAAGAATTAAATTAAATAAACCTACTGTTGATATTTATAGTACTCCAACAATGTGATAGCTGGGGTACCACTTCTGGAAAGCATATGTGTAAATGAAACTCTTTGAAAAAAGCTGTATAGATGGAAAAAGATCAGAACATGCACAAGAAAGCATATTTGACTATTTGTTTGATATTAGTTAACAAATATCAAAGGATCAAAGATTCCAAAAGGTTTTAATGTGATTATAAAATATCTGCCTTAAATGCCACTGAAAAATACCAATTTCAAGCTGTCCATCAATAACATCTGGTTGTTAAGGGGTTCACAAATATGTCAAAGCTCTACCTGTGTGCTTACACATTAATAAGAAGATCCAGATATAACTTCTCTAGTCTTCACAAAAGCTGATATTTGATATTTAGACCACCAAACCTAATCTTAAAAAAAATGAATACACGTGTATACTCCAGACGTATTTCTTTATATAAAACAGTAGAATAATTTCCTTAAATTACATTAAAGAAAAAAAAATGAAATCCTTGCAAATTAGTAACAGATGTAAATTTAACCTCTGGAGAGATTCTATCATATTTATTGCATTTAAAATACACTGGCCATGTACTCAAGTACCCCAAACAAATCTCATCAAGCTTCTCTATATTTTTTTTCTCATTGTCAGATAACACTCATCTCAGGGACTTTGATCCATGTCATTAAAAATTATTGGGGACTATTACACATCTTTCATCCAGCATTTCCAGCTATCTGAGACTGATCAATACTCCAGTTTCAACAAAATCTTGAACTACTTTATTCTTCCCAGTTAGAACTGGATGCTTGTCACCTCTATCTGCATTCTCGGTCCAAATCTGATGTTGGAATTTCATCCTTACAATGCTCTTTCGTGCTAATGAAACATGAAATTTCTTAACTCAGGATAGTGACCTAATTGTCATCTGATCCCTAAGATGATGCTTTCTGACATGAGCAACTTTTTTCACTGCCTTACACAGCCTGTATCTTTGTCTTATTTTGCCCTTGTGTCTTCTGACCCTTACAACTTAAGATAAAGAAACAACACAGAATTTTCATTGCTTCTTCCAACAGGAACACCACCTGTTTTGCTTCTTTTCCTACCTACCTATCACAAGACATATCCTGTGTTGACTAAACTGTTGATATCTCACTCACCAGCTCTGGGATATAATCTCATATTATCACCCTCATACCTCTCTGACCATCATGTATCCACAAAGAAAAAAAAAAAAAAAGTCTAAAAGTAACTTCCACCTCTAATGCAGACAAACTCTTCACCCTGGACAAGACTACAGGAGTCTCACACCAATAGAGCAGCCCTTTCTCTGTTTTTTTCTCATGTCACATTCAGCTGCAAATCCAGCACAGAGTACCACAGAACTATCCCTTTTCCTGTTTTTAATTCATAGTTGGTAAATTGGAAATACCTACTAGGTTATATTTCTCTCAGGCATTTTGTAACAGCAAAACAAGAAACTTTTACATAATGCTTTTGTAATCAGTAAACACAATTAATGGCCAATGCAATGTTTGGAATTGAACAATTTAGGGTTTGGAAGTTAATTCATAGACACATGATTTTACAGCTAGAGCCGACGAGACTTTTGAACTTAACTATGAAAGTCAAGTTAACTAGCTTTACTTTACATAGCATTTTGTCTGCCAACTAGACATTGCTTGCTTGAATTTTGGTCACAAAAATCCACAAAAATCCACAAAACGGACACAGAGGTTCTTGCCTTCTAGCACCAAATAACAGCCTACTTTGGATTTGAGACTACATATTATACACATCACCTTTAGTGGCTGAGCCTTTCCTATGTAATTGAGGTTTGCCACAGTCTAACTCCAAGAACAGCCTTTTTTAGTTGTTTTGTTTCATTTCTCAACATAGGCAGCTGTATGAATAAGCAACCTGATCCAAATTTATTCTAATAGTACTTGTCCAGTATGTTCTATTTCCTCCATTATTTAAGTTTTGCTGTTTTGCATTGTCTTTTGCATATACAAGTGTAACCACTTTACAGAGAACTTGCCTCTAAAAGCTGCATTATTAGCATGTGCATTATTAGAGACACAGCTTAGCCCTACTCTCAATTCCATTGTACATATCATACAGTAAGCAGACAAGATGACAAAGGATCTGAAGACTGATCTGTTTTCACAGATATATTGTTCATGATAAAAACAGATTAATCTGAGTATATTTAAAAATTTTAAGTTCTGTATGCCTATCAAAACAAAACTGGAAGGCTTCTCAGAGCACTAACAGCTTTAAATTACATCACATTGTTCTTTGTCCATAAAAATCCTTCCAGAAATTCATTGCTAAGTTATGTAGCTATACAGTCTAATTATTTTTCTTTGTAAATGATTTCTAGTTCTGCCAAATTCTCCTGAAAAAAAAAAAAAAAAAGGAAGTTTCATAGATACTGACAAAGGAAAAACAGAATATTTTTTTGCCTAGATTCACCTGCCACTATGTGTCTTGCTATTAGGCAGGAAGAAACAAAAGGGATGGGAAGGAGAAAAGCAAAATAAATATTGAAACAATTATAGCCTATAAGAAACATGCTTGTGGTTTTTTGTTTGTTTTCATTTTTATGGGAAGAGCTAGTTGAATTGCAATGAGCTTTCCATATAGTTATTTTTACTAAAGGTAGCATGCCTGTTTCTTATCAATGCATTAAGAGGCTAACACAGAAGTTGAGGATTATCTTAAACTTTTACTGAGCTACTAAGCATTGGAAACCTTCACTGCATTTCTCAAGTGGTTTGGTGTCTCATTGGGTTAAGCCTTATGTAGGAATTAGCCGTTATATAGGTGTCATATAGAAGCACACTATGATATCCTTGTTTGGGCACACAGTGGGCTTTGGAGAGAACAATATGCTTAGTCAGACAGAATTTCTAGAACACAAGGCAAATTAAAAGGAAAAGACTAGTTGGGAGTGAATGAAAAAGTAGGAGAGAACCAAATAATCAGCTATACAGAGTAGTACACTTTAAGCACCTAATTCCAGTTATTTCATGCAAAAACTCATGCAGCACATCAGTCTGAGAACCAAAGAAACTGACCTTTCTCTACAACATGTGCTTGTGAAGTATAGTGTCGCATCAACTCCACTGTTCCCCAGCTGCCTGTCTGAGCCAGGTGAGAGGTTCCTGGGGCTCTGTCACATACCTTCCATTGATGACTGCTCCATGCTGTTGGGTCTCTCTATGTGAGCTCTGCCTCACACTAGAAGAGTTGGTTTAACTAACTTTGAAAACACCTACATCTGGCCTGCCTAATTGCATTTACGGTTTTCAAAGCTCACACCAGACCTTCCATGAGTTATCATTTTGTTTTTGTTATCCACAGCATTTTTAAGGTAAGATTTCAAAGAAAAGCAAAACATGACACCCTACTTTGCTCCCAACATGTAATGAGGGAAAACAAATAAGAAAATACCAATTTTACAACACTGTTGTCAGACAGATTCATAGAATGTCTTGGGTTGGAAGGGACCTCAAAGATCATCTAGTTCCAATCCCCTGCTTAGTACATAAAATATTGTTCTGTGCATATGCACTTATTATACCTTTATATCTAGTAGTAGAATGATTAGGGTAATAAAAGCAACTGTCATAATACACTATACTCTGCAATAGCTTGTACACAATCTGCCACTGCTTCCTTTATTTGCAAAGTTAATGTTGGCCAGAACCCTGGCAATATCTTCTGCTTCTGTGAAAACTGTGATATGATTTTTAACCCATGTGCTAACTCACCAGGTTCAAAGCATTTTTTCTCTTCAAGGATATCTTCCCCAGTAATATAACACTTCAGAGTAAAATGATACAGGGTGACTAGTGGGAGTATGTCAGTCACTCAGGCCTCTGCTGCTGTTCTGCTCCCATTAGCAGCCAAAACGTTACACTTTCTTTATGTAAATACAAAGCAGAAACAAAGCCAGATCCAACTTCAGCAGGGTCATTATATCCATATCCCTCCCACATCAGCAATATTGAGATGTCATCAATAAAGTCATCACTGTTGGCATTCTACCTTAGCTTCAGTGAGGAAACAAAACACTCTTCATTTTCTCTATTGTTGTTCCTTCATTTATTCTGCATTTACCTGAAATACAGATGCTGATACAGCAATGCACATTAAAGGGAGCAGGAAAAAAAAAAAAAAAAAAAAAAAAAAAAAAGAGTATTTTAATTTAATTTAAGCTGATGCCTTGACAACCAAAAGCATTCTCTGAACAAACAGGTCAGACATAAGATTGATCTTGCAAATACTCTCTTATACTGGAACATAACTAACGAAGCTTTCAGTGACACTAGAAGGCTACCTCTGCTTCTTCTGATGCAGTTTGCTTGTAATTAACCATTGTTGCTCTTTCGCAAAAAGCAGCTGTGGTACCAAAGAATCTTATTCCAGCAGCTCTCACAAGCATTTCACACATCCTCAATGTAGGTCAACTTCTCTGATATTCAAAAAAAAAAAACATAACTTATGCAATTGGGTGTTTTGTTGTTGTTTTAAATGTCATTGTCTGCTCTTATTATTGCACATAATGAAATATTCAGCACACAATTTATGCAAACTGGTACTGAAAAATTAAATAGGACTAAAGTGTTTTCTTTCATATTGTCTTAATGTACAGGAAAGACAATTGAAAAGAATGAAGAAACACAGTATCGCCTACATGTTAAAGACAAAATACAGGACTAATATAAAGATTAGAACAGTAGTGACTCTTTATAGTCTACAAATCTAAAGGTTTACTAAGGTCTTCATTTCACCAGAGTTGCTAATATGATTCTAAAGCAATTTTTTATTCACATTTTCCAAGGCTTATCTGAAAAGGCACCAATCAAAGTACAATGACAAATGTGGCAGAGCATGAAAGCAGTTCTGAATTCAGTACTGTATTATCTGCTGTCTTTAGCAATACTAGTTTCAAGATGAAAAAAAAAATAAGAAAAACAGATCAAGTTCAACAGCAGAACACTTTGTAGTTAAGCTTACTTATTTTCTCTCATATTCCAAGTAAACTCTTAAAAATTAGATTCTTGAAAGAGCTAGAAATGGAAACCTAGGTCTTTTTACATTCTTTTTTTCCTTCCTTCTTTTTTTTTTTTTTTTTAACCCAATATTTCAGTATTACAGTAACACATTCTTCACATTCTTTGTGTTAAATTCTCAATTCCTTCCTCTGTGACTTCAGTTGTGCTTGGAGGATGAAATAAATAGCTGTAGTCTTACTTGACAATGCTGTATTTTCAGGAAATCACAGTAGGACTGATATTGGTCACGATTTTATCTGGTTATTCTTTAACAAGTGGGAACATCTAAAGTGGTGGGGTTTTGTTTGTTTATTTTTTAATGTTTCTTGTTATTCCAGAGTTTAAAACAGAATAATTAATTGTTTAGCTGATTATTTTCAATTTATCAATGAAACTGATTTAAGAATATTGAAAATATAAGATGTGCTTTAATAAACACAAATAAGTTACTTTAATTTTGTAAAATATGCTTTGAATGATCTAAAACTTGAAAATACTTATATATTTTGAGCTTCTGATGGTAAAATTCAGTAGGAGAAATGCTAGTTTGCTACTGGATTAAGAGATAATCAGGATGGGTTTCCTTTAATATAATTGCTGAGTTCATACTATAGCATAAGATAACAACATACACTCTGAATATATGACTGTTTGATCTTGAGGGTTGGCTAACAGATGATTTAATTCATTCTTCCTTATTTGGCAACAGCATTCAAATACTGCAAGAGATTTTTTAATTTGTCAGTCTCAAATGCACAGAAATGATCATTCTTGGACAATTTATAAGAGTTTGCTATTACATTAATGAAGATAGAATTTTGACCCAAATCATTCTCTACTGTTCACGTTCTGTTGATTTCAGAAAACTGAAAAGATAAGGAAGCATATTAAAATTTGTAAGTATGATTTAAAACAACAACAAAACTATGACAAATCGTCTGCACCTTAGAACAACTGAAAAAATTACACTTAAGGCAAAAAAAGCAATTATTCTGTAAAGGAGACAATGACGCTCAGGAGCATCTCTTAAAATATCAATCTGTCCCTTCTTTATACTTCATAGGTTTTTAGGATTATGCTTCTTTGCATGGTAGAAGTACTACCATCATCAGAACTGAGTTTTGGAAAAGAACCTGTCTGAATTAATGTACAGATGTATTTACATCTTCTCACAGATGTAAACTTTTTATAGGAACAATATTTCTCTGTCTTTGTTTTGAGGAGAAATGTTGAACAGGAAAGTATCTGGTAGAAGCTTGTAATGATGTGATGTATTTGAATCACCTGTCATTCCGTGATCAAAACAAAAAAAAGCACTAATCTAGATGTTCTTCCATTGTACAAGACTCCACAGATTGGTTATTAACCGGGGTTGTGACTTACCTTCCATGCTCACATACAAAGTATTTTTCTACTGTGAATGAACTTAAGGAAAGGTACACATAAGTGTTTAGCCTTTACATTTTGCCTGTTCTTCATGATGTCTGCTGTGAATTGAGCTACACATTTATTTGGAAATATGTGTCTTCTATACTAATTTTGCTTCTAGGCATCTGTTAATAGCTGCAGTGTCTGTCTGGATTTACGTTATGCCATAAACTGTCCTTTCTTCTCACCTTAATATTATTACCATACCCTTTTCAACCTCAACCTGTCCTACCCATGAAGTTTAGTTTAATTTTAAAGGTATATATGAGCTCTTAAGAAATGATTTTGTTAAATGAGAAGAAGCAAGATTTAATTTTAAGAGTTAGGATCTAAGCAACTTTTATGAACAAAATCAAACTCTCACTATCTAAACATTGAGCTGTTCTAAGATTGGACTGGCAACACAGACACTCAATTTCTATTCCACATATTGTCATTGGCTTCAGACATAGGTTACAGTAAGAAATTAGCTGTAATATATAAATAGGCTACTATTTCTCTATTCTACAGAGGTATTGTAAAACACTACTGACTGATACTTAGAAAGCATTTATTTCCAGTGGCAGCTTCCCAGTATCTTACCTCATAGAACTTTATTCATTATGTACCTTCATTTTTACTCTAGAACAGGTTTTAGTGCCATTTATAAGTATCTCTAAATAGAAATCATTACATGCTGACATTTTAAAATATTATTAATAAATACAAACATACAGAAATGCTATTTTCAGTGGCAAAGAAAGGTTACTACGGATATTTTATAGTACATATTTTAGTTAATATTCTGCAGTGCAGTAATTACATTTCTGTAGTCTGCAATTATACTTGTAACCATTCTGAGGAGTAGGAGTTAATTTTGAAGACATTGAGAATCTGAAAGGATGTTCAAATGTTAAACTTCTTAACTAAATATGGAGAGGAAAAAAAATTAAAAAAAAATGAAAGGCAGTATTTTAAAATGACAAAATACCAGCAAGAACTACACAGACACTTAAGAAAAAGTATATACTGTATTTACCATTTCCTAGACAAAAAGCACTGTAGCCTTTATGTAACAAAAGAGCCTTAATTGTGGCTTTATCTGTCCTAGTCCTGCATATTGCCTGTTGTTTATATGATGTTCATAGGACTGGGGAGAAGAAGGTAGGTATTTGACTATATAACTCTTTAACTTAACATCGTATTTTTCAATTCTACAATATCTAGAAATATTAGATGTAATATTATTAAATAGATTAAATCATTAATGTATACATATATAATAATAGCAAAAAATATCAAATATTTTTGATATATGTCAACCCCAGGAAAAAAAAAATTCAAACCAACATACAGCATTCATTAGATGAAAAGCTATGATACATTTTCAGCTGGATACAAACATCTGATTGGATATATGATGCATTGAATTATAAAAATAATGATATTATAGGTCTTCAGATGAAGACGCCACTTTGCTACAGGCATCAGAAAAAAACTGACAGAAAGAGCTGAAGACTAGAATATTTTTACAGACAGATTTAACATTTTGTTTTCGTATCCTTGTAACAGAAATTTCATTATACATTATCATTTTGTTTATTAGTACCAGATGCATACCTAATGCACATTTGACCTTAAATGTAAGATATCTACTGCAAAACATACTTACTGGCTTTTATTTTTTAAAAATAAAAGGCTACAATAAGTACATTTTCTGAAGCTGGATTTTACATTAACAGTCATTGAAACTATTATTGGGGGGGAAAATAAAAAGTTCTTATCAACACAGCCTTCCTCTGTCATCATGAACCCAAGGAGGGGGGTTTAGATTAATCTGAGCAAAACAGAACTTTTAGAATATATATTGATTTTCTTCCTTTATAATGCTCCCATAAATCATAATCATCATGTGCCATGCCTACGTGCCCTTGATTCTGCTAGCTATAATCTAATCTTATAACTCAAGCTCTCCAGAAAAAAATGTTTTGTTTTGTTTTGGTTTTTTTTCTTCTTCTTACTTATGCATGTTCCACTGCTTCCCCTCCAGCTCCTTGCTCCCCTACTCTCCCAAGAAACCTGTTTTTTTTTTTTTTTGTAAAAATCTACTTAAGCCCTTGTACTCCGTAAAATGGACAAACTAATTAGTGAATCAGCACCCCATATTGTTCTACCTTATTTCTTTTGATGTCTACTTGAAACTACCTGTTTCAACTACACTACACTACATTTATCAGAGGGATTTAATCTTTTTTTATGTTAATGATATTCCATCGCTCAGAAATAATGGCAATTATCATCAGCATTTTAGAGATAGTGAGCTTCCTCATGCTAACATATCTTTCATTTAATAAAGACAAACAAAAAATGGCAGTTCTCTAGTGAGAGAATTAGACTCAGTAAATCGATAGCTAGACTAAATGTTTAGCAGTCTTACTGGAGAGAACGTATTTATATGTTCTAGATATATAAGTGGAAAAAGGTGGTTGGACTTGGTGATCTTGGAGGTCTGTTCCAACCTAGACTATTCTGTGATTCTGTGAAAAAGGAAGAGCAGGGCATGCTGAACCAAGAGCAGACTAATACCATAACTGCATGAATCCTTATTTATCCCATGACCCAACTTACCTTCTTGCAGAAAGAAATAACCATTGTTAAACCTTTCCTCTTCCCATTCTATGCCTAACTTCTACCCAAAAGCCAGTGCAGTCACTGATATGCCTGATATGCCTGTCTTCTTGGTCAGCCACCAGCACTGGAAGCTTCCTTTGCTGTAGCCTGAATTACAGCTTACCCTACCTGCAGGTACACTGGGCAAACAGTTTTGCCCTTGGATCACAGACCTCGGTTTACTCACTAACATCCCTTACAGTGCTGGAGGAATCTGCCAAACCAAAAGCTTATCAATGAAACTCATATTGATTGAATAATAGCAGTTTGACACCTCTCTTCTCACCAACTTTGAATTCTTTACTGGCAATATGACATTATCCAAAAGCATTCACTACCTGAGCTGAATTAAGTAGACAGAAGCCAAAGACAGCAACCCCACAGGAATTTGAACAGAGAAAAGTTTTCTAATTTATGCAGAGATTGAAGTATGAGTTACTGGCAATTCAAACCGACCAAAACAATCAGGATTTGATTTTTTTCTGTTCTGCAGAGGTGCCATTACCTTTTCATCAGGCTACTCTTATGTTCAGTATAGTATTTCTTTTTATTTTTCCCTTAGAATAACAATTGTTGTATTATGAGTTGCTTAAATATTCATTCAGGCTTGAGAGCTAGGAAAAGTCCCTAGTCCCAAACTAAAATCTGATGAAGCTCCTTTCATTTTCATAGCAGTACAATCAAAGATGTGGAAGAAAAAAATCAACCAGCTGACTGCTAAAGCAGGGCAGATCCACAGCATGAGTACACAGATCCAAAGATTGAAAACAATAGAAATATCAACAAAATGAAAAATAATTATATCTGACTTGTTCACATTGTTGATTCAGTTATTAAAAAGGCTGAAATTGCTAGTTAAACATCATTTTCTTGCTAATTATAGATTATTAAATTGAATGGTGTGTCTTCTACTACCCTATATAACATAGTTTATCTTCACCTGAAAAACATACCTTTTTCAAAGGAGATTAAAGAGGCACACTTCATTTATTATTTCAGGGTAAAGTCTCCATTGCCTAATATCTTTTGTAGTCATCTGCTTCAGCTAAGCCTGATGTGGTACTATTCAGATTCATCAGCATTTTCAACTCACTCTGCACTGACAAAAAGAAAAAAAATATGCACAAGATATAGGGAAAAGGGAATAAGAATGCTTATACAATCAAAGAATGGCTTGGGTTGGAAGGGACTTCAAAGTTCATTTTGTTCCAAATCCCCTGCCAAAGGAAGGGATGCTACCCACTAGGTCAGGTTGCCCAGGGCCCCATCCAGCCTGGTCATCTCCAGGGATGGGCATCCACAACCTCTCTGGGCAACCTGTTCCAGTGTCTCACCACCCTTTTATGTGTAAAAAAAATATTATATACATACATATATAGAAAATAATGTATATACCAACTTGCACAAAATATATTTGCACATACAGAAATGTGGTGAATTAAGGACAGAATTAAAGCAACTCACATCACCACATTTCCATTTTTCTTTATCTCATCAGAACTACTTGCTAGCAACATCAAAAATGCACAGGTGGGCAATTCCAGAACATTACTGAGCACTTCACAACATGTGAAAATAGAAGCAATCTAGAAAGGCCTAGAGTCAATGAAGGAAATGACACTGCTTTTTCCCTATGCTTTCCCTTCTCGCCAAGGGGAAAGAGGAGAGGGAAAAGGAACAGGAAGCAAAGCAAAAATGGCTGAGAAGAGACAACCAGTTAAACAGGATTAGTCTCAAGTTTTAAAGGAATAGGAAATTTTATCTTCCTTCTATTCATAGTTTCTCCCTTCTCTTTTTCTCTGATTTTTCCATTGTTCCTTCTTCCTCTCCTACACACAGACCACACAATCCAATTGCAGCATACATCTCTGACTCTCTTACCTCCCACTGATTTCCCACTTTTTACCCAGCAACCCTTCTTCCAACAGTTAGTGGGGCTCCTATTCCCACAGCCTCACTTCTCATTTTGATCTCCTTTATCCCAGGGACAGAGAAGCAGAACAGCACATAGTCAGAGGATAGTCTCACATCAGTGAGAAGAAAGTGATGAACACCTTTATAGAAATTTTCCCAGAGTCATTTAAAGAAGTTCTGGGGTACAATGTTCCTAATGAAATCTATGAAACACAACAGATTAGCTCATTGCTTTGTTTTAAATTATTTGTGTTTTCATTGGTTATATATTTCACTTCTTTAGCAATTAGTTAAGCTACAAACTAAAGGAATATAGAATGGCTAAGTCCATCATAATTAGATACACAACGTGGGAGTATCTATGCTTTTATTTACAGAGTATTCAAGACATTAAAATGCTGACAATTCATTCAAATGACAAGAGCTGTAACAAGACGTGAAAATGGCAAAACATCAATCAACTCTCATGTAAAGACTGCAAGTGGATGAAGGAAAGACATTAATTTAATCTTATTTGGCCATTTCTCTCCCCTTTGAAAGAAAATCATACATCTACACATGTCCTCACAGAATACAACAGTCAGAAAAGAAACAAAAGGGAAATTAATAAGCCACAATAAGCCTCTCAGGCAATGTCTGAAAAAGACAATGTTATCCTATGGATCCCCCAATACATTCTCATTAAGCAGAACATCCTCAATTCAAAAATTAAGAGCATAAATTATGTTTTCATCTAGAGCTATTTAAAAAATCTAGAGTATTTAAAAAGGATAGCAGTATTCCTATTTTAGACTAAAAATGAGAGAAAAACTTACTGAACAAGTGCTTTTGCAGACTAGAAAGAGAATTCATTTTACTTCACAATGTGAGGTAATACGTTTGCACTAGCCACGTTTTTTGTCTAACATCTCCAACAGGATATTAGATTTCTAAAAAAGCATCTACATTAGAAAACCATTAAATTTGAAAATCAAACATTGAAATTTCAGGAAAAGGGGGAAATGATGTTGCCAGTTGATCTTCTTCTGCATATATTTTACAAAATATTTTATCATTTTAAATAAATAAGAACCTGCTGTTTTTGTCCACCAGTAGTGATTGTAGTGACTGTACCAAAAAAAAAAAAAAAAAAAAAAAAAAAGAATGCTTATTCACAAAATGCCTGTGATTATATCATGAAAGAAAGCATAAAATTATTTTAAATGTATAGCTGGAGGTTACTTGAAAGCCTCCACCACCACCTTCAGACAGTCACAGAGAAGAACATAGGCTGCCTCTTCTCTGTTACTGGGACTGCAGGACTCAGTCTGAAAGTCTCAAACAAAACAGTTTCTGAATGCAGTTTAAATGTTAAAACTCAGGTTGCACTGAATTTAAATTTTGCCATTTGCTACCTTTGGAGAACCTCTTTTCCCAGTCTCACTCTTTAAAACATGCTTGCTAGAGCCATAATTTTAAAAATGTTTTAAAAGCATTTAGATACCGTCATATTTGACAAATTCATTTACAGAAGTCTGTAGAAGGTTAAATGAGCTGGAGACATGAGTTCATTCAATGTGCCTCCATAAATTAGCAAAAATCATACTTAGGATTTCAAATCCATATGGAATTTGATCCAAAATCAAAGTGATGTTCTCTTTCAAAAGACCAGTTATCTTTCCCCACTGGCAATACATGCTGCAGGCTAGATCTTTTGTACGCATATGTATACATCAACTATTCTGCAAGTTAAACCCTCATTTTCCCTGCAGATTGGCATTTGCAATCCTAGCCAAATCGCTGACCTCTGGCACATCCTCCTGCCTTCCCTCCCAGTTGCCCAGGGGTGCTTATGGAAGCTTTGCAGTGACAGTCACATGGTGCATTGTGCCTGATAATCCCTGCTGGCTATAACAATTCTTTTTATGGCAGCTGCATATGTAAGTGCACTTTAGAAACAGGAGGAGCTCTGCTTCTGGAGCACCTAGGGCACACTCTCATTTGGGGGCAGGAAAAAGCCTAAGAGGGGGATGATTGTGTCCTTTCCCACCACTCCCAATTTTACATGTTGCTTGCATCTGTTTATCCAGCCTTTCTCTACTTTTGTAGGCTGTATCAACAGAAAAAAGTCTAAAAGACTCTGAATTATGCAGTGCTTACTTGCAAAAAAAAATTACAATGAGGCACCAGCAACAAAAATTAAACAGACTCCACATCATAACATATATATAGCATATACAACAAAGAACTGAAATGGAAGTTTAGATGGGCCTCTGGAGTTTCTAACTGACTGAAGCTTCAAGCCTCTCTCACTGAAATTCTCACACATTTTTGATGGAGAAGTATCTCATACCATAACTAAAATCTTGGCCTAAAACAATTATGGTGAAGAGGTTGCATAGCAGGATTGAATATTAGTCATAGTTAGATACTTGATTTTACTATGTTGTTTATTAGTCATAGTTAGATACTTGATTTTACTATGTTGTTTATCTGTCTTTAGAATTGACCAGACCTCAAAAGCACAAGATGAAACCTGTGTATTGAAGTATTTCACAGCTTCAGGTAGCTTGTATTTGAATACTGTTCTCCCCATTTATATTGTTCTAATGCTTGAGAGAATAGAATTTATTGGAAAATGTCATCACAGAAAAAGAATTCAAAGTAATTTTAGACTCACTAAGTCTAGCAAAAATTTTGCTGCTGTTGTTTTTTGGTTGTCCATACGCCCCGCCCCCAAACCAGACACAATTGCACTTATTTTAAGAGTTTCTCCCCAGCTTTACAGGTCCAGGTACAAATAATGTGTTCTTTGCCTGTTATCCTTGCCTTTATATGACTAAAATTTTCATACGCTCCTGCAGAAGTAATCATGTTAAATGAAAACTGTATTACTCCAGCCAGCTTTTCCTGAAGACTTCCTGCAGCTGCTAAGAAAACATTGTATCTTATCAGCTGCAGTGTGTCCAGGCAGCATAAGGAAGATGAAGTAGAAGGAATTTCAAAATGATGAAAGAAGGCAAAAAATTGTTAGCATTGCTGTGGAAACAAGAACTCAATAGCTAGGTACCAAGGGGGCTTTCCTGTGACTGTGTTTGTGTACTAAGATAAACTTGTCTCTAAGGTAAAATAGAACAGTCTATGCAGCAGCAAGTCTAGTTTGATTGATGAGCATTCACACAAGAGCTTACATCTTTTCACGTACAGAGAGGAACCATACACTTTCAGCATAAATAGGCAGAACAAAAGAGTTCAGTGTGTACACTGGTGTCTATTGTCTGTTGCCAAGAGCTCCATCTCTGATAACGAAATGATAGCTGAACTCCACATACAATGATAGTTCATAAATATCCTACAGGATAGTTTATAAAGCAGTGTTCTGTCACTTTCTTTACGACTGTTAGTGATGATTTTAATTCTGTTGGATGATCAGCTATGAAGTATTCTGGGGACTGATAGGGAAAGGAGGAAGGAGAAAAAATTGCATCACTTAGATTTAGAAGGGGACCTAGAAACCTGCATATCAGAAAGGACATACGTTGCTTAGAGGGAACTATGAGAAAAATCAAACTATGAAGCACTTTTTAATCTCTTGAACAAAGAAAGGAGAATATGTTATAATAGAGTGAAGATATCAATGTCTGGTTTCCTAGGTGATTAAATAGTGGAAAACCCCAAAAAAGAAAAGAAGAAAAAAATGAAAAGAGAAATTGATAGCAGTAAAAGACATTGAATGTGAAAAGGAACAAAAATCTGCAGAAATCAGAATTCTACTAGTAAACATCTTGAACATATGTGGATTACACTATTGTACAGTTAGAGGAGGGTGCGGGGGGTGTTATTTTCATGTTCAAAAATACAGTTAAATTATATTTCTCAAAATAAAACAGGCAGCACTGTGCAAATAGACAATCAGAGACAGAGCATTCTTGATCAACCACTAAGAAGTGAGTAACCAGACTTCCTAACTCCCAAAGGTACTAACCTTTTAATTTCAGCACTAAGACAAAAGAAGATGCATAAACTTTTTAATCCTGAGCTGAGGCATAAGGAGTAGCATAAGAGAAAAAATAAAACTTCATAGGGTAACGGTTAAGGGACATTAAGCTTTACTGTTAAACTCAATGTTTAACTTTCCACGCTCACAGCCCCAGAAATATGTTTGGACTTCTTTCCCCTGATTTCTGTATAAATAAAGGGTGAAAAAAAGATGCATTATCTTTCCAGGAGTGAAAGCAAACAGGATCCTTAATCAATAGGGACTTAAGAAATTGACAATCATTTGTTGAATCCTTCAGTTTTGTACACATAAACAAGTGCTAAAACTGTAGTTTTGATCTGAGACTCAATTTGTGTGTATGAAAAATTCATACATACAAACATTTGCAATAACATTTACAAATAAAGAGAAATAGCTAATACCTTTCTTAAAAATAAGCTGCTATATAGAAATAAATACTTAAGTTTTTGAGAAGTGAAATTTTGATTGATAACCATATATCTACAGATATTAAAGAAGGTTGGAAAAAATACACCACATCATTAGCAAGGCCCATGCATTTTATCCTGCAGCAGGAGAGAGCATTCTGTGAAACTGAGTAACCACCATGGATTCAAAAGCACAGAGGTATTTATCTGTATCTTATATATATATATATATAATACAGGCTTTTTTTTTTTTTTTCCTTATTTAAGATCCTTTAGATGATCAGGAGCTGATGCTCCTGATTTCACCATTAAGGGCACAGACCCCCAAGAAGCCAATACTTGAGGTGATTAAGGTTTGACATTCTGATTATGCCCTAAATCCTGGCTCTTCTACTCCCTAGCCTGAACCATAGCAAAGCTCTGTGGGTGCCCACATTGTGTCCAGAACCTCACTATCTTAGTCCCTGTGGCTGTCCATTTGCCTGGGCTGTGAAGACACACCTTTACAAAGCCCTGAGCACTTGTCTGAAAACATTGGTCTTCAAGGCAAACAGAGAAATACCCTTCCCCGAAGCCAGAGATATGCTTGCATTTATATCCATATACACATTCACTCACAGAGTATTAACTAGACTGCACATTCCTTGGCTGTAATTGTGGATATGCACCCCTAGATTTATAATAATGCTTAAGATAAGAGGAATTATTTCATTATTTTCCTAAGAAATGGTTTAGGAAATCTACACATCACATGCATGTTTTGATTTTCATTACTGTACAATTCTACTTGTGCACTCCTAGAAGTTTAAAACTGAAGAAAAAAACTGAAGGAAAAAAACAAACAAAACTGAACTGAAGAAAAAAAAAAAGAACAGTATTTCAAAGTAATAATAATTGCAATCATTCTTCGTATAAAAAATAACCTTGCATGTTGTCCCAGGTTTTGGTGGATTATCTTCCCTGTTTAACCGCGTTTCAGTATTTTCACAGCAAGCTGTGCTGTGTGCCTTCACAAAACACCATGTAAAGAAGAATGAAATCAAATACGTTGGATACATGCAAAAATCAGATATTGAGATGGACACTTTTTTTGCATTTCAACAAACCGATCATAGATTCATATTAGGTGTTAACATAAGAGCTTTATTTACTGCATATCTGAACTTTAATAACAATGCAAATTTTGCTGCTCTCATTAAAAATCTGTACCTGAAATTAAATGGTAATTAAGAAGATCCCTGACCCTGATATAAATAATCATGCTGCTCCTACAAACTCTTTCTGGTCTTAGACTGAAAGCACAACTTTTTTCACTTCTTGTTTTTTCACGTTTCTCAAATATCAGGATACCATATTTGATGTGAAATTAACATTGGTTGTTTTCCAGAATGACTGGTAAAAAATATAGATTTCTATATGCGTGGGTCTAAAACATGTTTCCTTTAAATATCCCCTTATGCAACCTCTGACTGTCACAGGAAACTGTAAAGTCAGCATTCTTGAAAAATGTATTGGTAAAATTTAAAATTATTAAGCAGTAAAAAATATTAGGAAAACTATAATTAGTGCAGTTAAAATTATTAGGAAAATATAATAAAATTTACCAAAGAAAATATATTTAACAAATAAATACAATAAATAAAAATTTGCAATAAATATTGCTACATCCCTCATCTGTTTTTCTATGGATATACTACATATTATATTTTCACCCTGAGTATATGCAGAATATTTCTTAAAGAGTGAAACATGACTATTTCTTTGATACCCTTCCATGAAAACTGGCCCCTATGTTAACCATCTTGCATCAAAAATGCCCAAATATGGCTTAGTAAAATCATAAGATTTAGGATATAAAATATCAAATTACCTTACAGAACGAGGAGCTGTCAACTAAATGGAAATAAACCACAAATATAAAACTATATACCCTTAAATTGTACATACTGAGGACATATTTAAATATTCAAACCATATTTTCATACTCTAAACTAAACTAATCAAGTTTCCTATATTTAATTTGCTTCAGAATTACTGTTTATAGAGAACATATAAATAGAGTTATGTTTCATTCTAAATGGCCCTAATTTATTCCAAGGATAAGCTGACTACAAAAAAGCCAAATCAAATTTTTCAGCCCTCCCATGGAAATTCACATTTTTACTACCAGTAAACAGTAGTACAATGTTGGCTTACTGTGTTATCTATGTCTGAAGAAATATATATGTCTTCTTAGGCCAGAAGAAAGGATGGAGACCAAATATGGGTTAGGCAAGAAAGGGAATGACTGAGGCAGTGTAAGGCATGATTTAAAGTACTTGAAGTATTATCACTGTATTATCATACACTGAATTATTATCATGGCAATATGCAACTCTAAGAAACTGTTTTCAACAGATACAACTAGCATAAAACTATAGTAGAAAACCACAGCATTTGTAGCCACAGTGAGGTCAGTAACAAACTTATCTCTGCCCACAATGCATTTTTTTTCTCATTTATTTTATTTGTATATCAGATTGAACAGAATATCGCATGGACTCGCATGTCTCATCTAGCATCTAGCCCATTTTCAAATTATACATGCACATGATAAACTGGTAAGAGTGACCTGAAAAGTCACCTAGAAAACTTTCAGAATCAACATAACACTGATATTCTCTCTGGTTTGCACACCCTTGCATTTATTTGCTCTTGAATATTTCTTTCTCTAGATCTGCCTTGTTTACATGGAAGATTATAGTGCTGTACATCCATACATCAAAATGCAGAATGAGTAGTGTATTAAACTCACACCATCATGGTATTTTAATCAAAGGATATATAGACTAATATAACTCACAATGCCATTTGTTTTCATGTATGCAACAGCTAAGAAATGAAGAAAAAATGTGTATACACAATATTATTCTAGTAGCAACCTCCCAGGCTAAACAATTGCATTGTGTATCTGAGTTTCACTTCAGCATTTTGAAATCTACATGTATGGGAAGTACGGAAGATTAGAAAATTACTAGGTCTTGGATAGAAAATTGTTACTTCCTTGGAATTTCTGAATACTGTGATTGAAGATTTTTTTTTTTTTTTTTTTTTTGCTTGCTTTTTCTTTGCTTGTTGCAGGAATCCACCCTGAAGAGCTATGGATAGTCAAGATTTCTGGCTTGGGTTGAATGCAATAAAATTAACAATATGGGTTATCAAAATCAATTAAAAAATATAGATCAGTAGTCCTTTGGTTGCTTTGAAAACTAAAAATAAGTGGTATTTAATAGAAATAACCAAATTGATTTAAGCAACAACTATAGGCAGAAAAGTAGATATGAAGAAAAATTGGAGATATTGATCTGCATTTTGGTATTTGGATCATATTTCGATATACAGCATATGGATGACCTGGAATTGTTGCACCTGACTATTTCTCATTCAGACAGACGTCAATGACAGCATGAGTATACTCATGGGAAGGAAGGCTCATGACAGTCACAAGAAGTTTTATCCCTTAACTAATGGTCATCTGCTCCAGTACACCCATAGTAACTCTAATACAATTGTAGTATTTAAATATTATACATGAAGTTTAAAAGTATTGGTAAAATCTGAAGGTATGTTATGTTATGTAGTTATGACACCTACAATCTAAAAGAGTATATTGCTTTTTAAGCTTCCTAATTAAAACTCCTTTCTCCAAAAGGTAAAATGAAATTTTCAATTTTCTGTCCCTCCATTCCTTGAGTCTCTCTTCTGATTTTGTTTTTGTTTTTGTTTTTAATATTCTTCTTTGCAGTTTAGTGCCCTATGGTTATTTCAGTGTTGAGACTGTACACTTGGCAACATCATCACCTTCCTATGTGAAACAAATAGTAGTATTTATCTTATTTTGTAAAATAAATATTTACTTTAACTTTACAAGCAATTATTTATTTGCACTGTTAATATAGTCTGAATGAATATATTATAATATATATCATATATATATATATTCAGATTAGAAAGCAGTACGAAATACATGTGTTTTTCCAGTAGTTTTTTTCAGGTTACACCCCAAAACATAAGAGAAGAGCTCAAAGGTTTACCACAAGATCATAAACTTTGGTGTTCATTACACAACTGGAAATCAGTATTAACTATATATATATATATATAAAAAAATTCTTAATTACATAAATATATTCCTTTGTAATCATTTTTTGTTTCTTATTCCAGAAGATATATCTCTACTGACATGCCATCATATTGATTTTAATATGAATTTGGCTTCTGGCATTATATCATATTTTCAGAATTCATTATAAATAATGATTGGTTTGAGCATGCATTACTTGTGCTTTACGATGACTACAGTTAATGGGACTTGCAGCTATTTCGGTTCCTATTATCTTGCTTATCCTGGAGGTTTCTCTCCTGAGGCAATCAAGATAAAGAGGTATTTTGGTCCTCTGAGGGCATTGTTCCTGTAAAAAGGAAGCTATCAATGATGATGATATTGCAAGCATGTACAAAGCACCTATCACCATAACGTCCATGACTATTTTTTGAAACTTAAAAGTAAAGCAAACAATACTTTTTCAAATTTGAAGATTGATTACCAGTTTACCTCTTTCAGCTTTGCCAATACTCAGACAATTATCTTCAGTATTCCATAAAAGCACAAACAGTCCAATGGCCTACAAACGAAGACAAAATTGTCAAGCTGTTCAGGGCCTTCACTACACATGGCCAACAGACTTCTTGTATTAAAAAAAAGATGCTTGTCTTTTTGTCTTGCTGTCAGAAGACTTTACATTAAGCTTATCTACATATTTAAGCCTACAGAAGTGCTGTTGTACAGATTGCTATTGCTCGAGTAAAGGATCAGCAACTGTGGAATAGTTTACATTTCAGAAGTGCAATTTCTGGACTAGATGACAGTGAAACAGATAAATAGATACAATAGTTATTGCCCTCATTTTTTTTTTGCCATAATGACATGTTTCTCGTTGAGTATAAAACTTTGCCAGACATTTCAAATATTTATCTTTGGCAATTAAAATGTTTTCTATTTAATCTCAGGTGAATTTAAAATAGGAAAGATACCATTAATAAGAAATATCCGGAAACCACCTGAACATTGATCCATCTGACCATTCAATTATAATGCAGATAAAAAATAACTCCTAAAGAAGCTTGTCTAAGAAAGGCGCAGGACAATATACCCTTAGAAAATCTAGTTAGAAAATCTAATTTAATTTTTTATTTAAGGTGCACTGAAATTTGTTCAGGTAAGTAACAGATGTGAAGAAAGCAGTGGAAGCAACTTTAATCATAACATAATAACAAATATTATTATACATATAAAGTTTGGACTAGATGATCTTAGAGATCTTTTCCAACCTAAATGATTCTATAAACAATATATTATTCTTTGAACTCTTTTAATAATTTTATAGGAGGTTTGAGTGAGCTTTGGCTAGGAGGTACAACAAGAACAAACTTTGCCTTTTTCACACTAGACAGCCCTTCTACCTTTTGTGATCCTTCCCAAAGTAATAAGCAGAATAACCTTATCAGAACAATAGAACAATACTGGCACCAGTGCTTCTTCTATCTAGGTTAAATATCATTGAATGGGGAGGAAATATTAATGGTAGCAACAACAATGAACGTGAAATAATTTGCCACATTTTAGAGCTGCATTATAATGCGTAATAGACTTTTTAATAACATGAAATGAGACTGATTTATAAATCTCTTGAATGACATCTGAAAAGAACTTAGGCTGGTAAAAAAAGCAAATGGCAACTAATGTATCTTTCACGTTGGCTGTGGCAGTGATTTACTATGTTGTCTGCAATGCTAAATATACATCATAAATCCCTCCAACAGAAGCCTTATTATATTCATCCATCTCTTCCCTATGAGCCAACAATTTCTTCTTTCATAAGCTTTATTGTATAAAAAGGAACTCATTAAATAAAATAAAATGCAGGCTAAAGCCAGTGATCTTACATTAACGAGATCTTACACTAACGAGAACTTTATCTAAAGAATGCATAGTGGGGATACCCTGTGGTTATGTTATTGTTAAAGACTATTTATCCAGTGACAGTGGGCAAGCTCTTTTCATGGAAGATAAAATGATACAGAGCTCTTTATAAGCCTACAATAACTGATCAGTTTTCTGCTTCTGTAAAACCTATTGTATACAGTCTATTAAATAATAAAAATTGTAAAGAAAGATCTCAACAGTTTGCAAACGAGCATGACTATAAAGAGGGATCATTTATTGAGTAAGACAATATCAAGTAATTAGAAGAGAAAAGCAAATGGAAACTTAATGGACAATTAATATCAGTGTGAAAAGTCTCTCCTTTCAGTCAGTTGACAATGAAATGTTACACGCTCAGACCATTTAAGTCTACATTTAGTGCTTTCAAAGTATCCCTTCCACTGTTTAGCACATGAGCAATTACAGTAGAACAGTATGATGGGGACATGCTTTGATTCACAGAAAGCTCCCACCAGTTACTGTCCTTCGAAGACAATGTCATCAGCCTTTGGAAGAATTACTCCAAAATTAATCTCTCATATTTTTTCTATGAAAACAAGCAGCTCAGCACCAGAAACAGTAACAAAATTTCCTTTTTTCGCATCGGTTCCCAGGTCACTAACCTGAGCATCTCTTTCCCTTCATTTTCTTAAGAGGTGTGTTTTTGTTGTTGTTGTTTTTTTTTTGGGGGGGGGGGGTTGTTTTTTTTTTTTTTTTTTTTTTGGGTGTTTGTTTGTGGGTGGTTTTTTTTTTTTTTTTTTTTTTTTTTTGAGAAAGATAGTATCAA